>VXAW01009974.1:404438-560468 GCA_013399735.1 Tyrannus savana
CCCCCCCCATTCACAGAGACCTGTGCTGACAGAACTTCTCCACATAAATTATACCGGGCACAGCTTCTCAAAATTGTTCAGTGATATCCAGGCCTCCAAACAACCCCCTGAGGATATATATATATATATACACACATATCTTTAAGATTAACTATTGAAGTGTTGAGGTAAAAAATATCATAAATGAAAGAGTTGCTGCTTGGGCTCATCAAAAAGCAGCAGCTTGACATGGGCTAGTCTTGGAGATGGTGACCAAGGAGGAAGAACCCTCCTAAGAGCCACCAAAGAAGCAGATTTACTTGCTTTAATTATTCCTTGGGAGACGTTTTATGGCATAACCCAAAGGTCTCCCAATGCACAGTTTAGCCCTGAAAATGCAAGCAGATGAGAAAATGCAGGATGTGGAAGAAAAAAAGACAGGATGCAATAAAAGCAAGTGACAAATGAACTGTGAAAAGTTACTTTAAAGTAAGTCATTTGAAGCTAAGCTATAGCTCTTTCCAATCAATACTTACATAATAATTACATGGAAATCCAGAAAAATGGATTAGCTAGAGAGCATAAGAGACTCAGCTTTGAGCAGCAACAAAGCTGAAATTGTAATTATGAAGCAACTGCACACCAGTTCCATAATGAGAAAAGTATGACTTATTGTGGAGATGGAATGCAGTGGAAAAGGATACAAAATGCAAATGCAGTTTAGCTGCAAATTTTGCCCATAAAGCCTGAATCATTTGTTAAGTCTGCAATAAAAAGGTGACACTCTGAGCACTCTGGCTGAATTTACCTATCTGTAAACAAAAATCTATAGAAGCCATAAAAGAAACGCTTCACTAGCACTACTGCCAGTTTTCAGAGGAAAGCAGCATTTACGTGCAGGAGAGAGTATTACTATCATGAGAAAGCTTGCCAAATTTTAGCCTGGATGGAGCATTTACAGTAGAAATCTCTGAATCCTGTAAAACTAAACTGTATTATGGAGACACTGGCAGACCTCCAGTGAGGTGCATAATGACAAGTTCGACTAGTTTATTTATTTTTTTTCTTGCAGGTCGCAACAAATGTTCCAAAATTTCTGCTGTTAAAAGAAAAAAAAAAAAAAAAAAAAGGCAGCCACATTTTCAAATGAATGCCACAGTACTTGTAATACTGGGGATCAGCATCCAATTTAGGGAATGCACTTGGAGAGTGCACAGATATATTTCCGTGATCTGGCTGAGCTGGATTGGAAATATTCCCTTGTCTTTGCAGAGCCAGGCTTGCACACTGACAAAGAAATAGGTCATCTATTTTTGCTAACCAAAAAAAAAAACTTAACTGCAGCAACAGTTATGGCAAACTGCAGCTTCAGACAGCATAATGCAAATAATCTGAAGAGTTGGTGTTCACAACATGCGAAAGACTCCGTAGCAGTTTCATTTCCACAGGGAACATTTGGCGTTTGACAATTGATTTGGTATCTTAGTGAGTGTTTTTTGTGCTACAGCAAAGAACACTTGAGATCCCACATATGAATGTGAGACTTTTATATTTTGTTCTTTCTCAAACCCTCTCAGCCACTCCCTTGTAGTCCAAGATGGGTTTTTTTCTCCCTTCTCTCTCACGGAACTGGCACTCTGAGTTCTGTCCAAGGAAGCATCGAGGGGTGAGGGTGGGGGGGTAGAATAAGATGGGTAAAAGTCCGTAAAGTAGCAGTATTTTGGAATCCTCAACTTCACACCTAACATCAAAGCATGAAATCCTTTCGTGCCTTTGCTCATGATGGCCAGACGTGTGTTTGGCTGCGTGGTGCACACGTCATTTGTGCTTCCCAACTAAAAGCCTCTGCCCAAGAAAAGAACCAGAACTCAAAAGGTGACAACTTTTTCTCGAAAGACTTATTCCCAACTCTGATGCCTCCACTTAGACAAAGAGCTCCTGTTTGCCTTAAAAGCTGCTTAGTTCAGGTCTTTGGAACCTGAGATCATCACATGTAACGATTTTGATATATGCAAGTTCAGAACAAATCCTTGTCTTTCAGAAGTCCCTTCACAAAATCAAACAGACGTGCCCAATTTACCAAAATTTCTCAGCTTCCAGTCATAACACAGCAACAGCAAACCACAAAAGTTGAGGTAACCCACTAATCCTAGCCCCTAAACCTCCCTTCCCCCCGGCTGTAGTCAGCTGGGTACACTCACCCCTCAGCTGGGTGCAGAACAAATTGTCAGCAGTCTCACCTGTGCTGCTGAACGATTCAGTCTTCCAGGGTTTTCTTCTTGCTTATACTGAGTTAATTACTTTTCCAGAATGCATGAGGTGGCTTTTTATTAACCTCCATGACTGCTTGGGCAATGAAGAATTGCAGTTCCTGCAAAAGATGAAGTCAATGTTACCTAAATAGTATTCTTTATAATATTGGTGTTGTAATTACGTGCAGTAAATAATTGTACATCATTAATATTCTCCCAGCCCGAGAGGAAATAAACCAGCCATAGCAGGACAGTCTGGCAGCCTTGGGTCAGACAATCTTTATCCATCAGATGGGATATTTTGTGATATTTTATTATATGCTTCCTCCCCAACCCTGTAGCCAGCTGCAGCTCTGTAGTGAAGGATGGAGCTCCTTAACCTTTCTAACTTAGAAGGCCCACCAAAGAGGGTTGTAAATGCAAACATTTCTTCTTCTGTACCAGAGATGTGCAGTTTGTGTCAGGAAAATGTATTACAGAGGCTTCTTGTTTTCCTGAGCATGGAAAAAAAGATGGGTTTTCCCATTGCAACCTCAGATTCGGTTTATCTGAACTAAATTTTCAGTCTTTAAAACACCTTTTTCTTTATTCATCGGTGTTATTTTTCGTGATACAGGCAGTTCGAGACTTAAAGGGACTGTTAGGTTAAACATTTGCTTAAAGAGCTTCTCTCATTTCTTTGAGCTGTCACCAAAACCTGGAACAATGTGTATATTACTTATACAGCACCAGAAACAGAGAAAGCTTCTGTTTATCTCCTAGTCATTTGTATTACTGAGTTAAAGTTGCTAAGGTATGCTTTTGATATTAGTTTTCTCTCTAGAGTCTTTAATGAGAGAAATAATCCAGTCAGTATTCAGCCATTTTGCTGGGAAACTTCCTGCATCAGCTTTGGAACTGGGAAGTAGCAGCAGGATGAATAGAAAGATGTAACAATTAAATAATCTGTACAATAAGTTGGGGGAAATCAATTGCAAGTAGTTGCAGGATTTCCCTAAATGAATATGATGTTCTATCTCAAAACACAGCTGTAGGAAACATGTAGAGAAAAAGAACCATAATAAAAAAACCCCAACCCAAACCAAACAAACTATTGGAAAAGCTGGGGACCAATAGTAGAAAAGAGTCCATATTTGGTTTCTAAGCTGAACTGACATCATGCCAAGCTGTAAGATTAAAAATCCAAACCCCACTAGAATCAAAGAGTATTTCTTGAGAAAAGAGGACACTCATCAAAAATTACATAAAATGAGAGCCTTACAGAAAATGAAAAAAGGAGATGCTCTGCAGTGGGTCTGGGGGAAAAAAACCCATCAGGCTACTTGTCAGATCTGTAGAGGGGAAGGTTTTCCTGAAACACAATATATGCAAACAGTGTACTCTGCTGGGTTCATGGCTGTGCTTCCTCTGATGTGACTTTGTTTTAAATAATACTTTGCTTTAAGGTGGCAGTTGAGTGAATTATTACCATTGCCCAGAAGAGAAAAGAACTACAGCATGTACAGAAGTAAGAACTACAGAGATAAATCACAGCCCCTGGAAGGAGGAATGTAACCTCCATCCCTGCTTAAGCCTGAGATCTGTGACTCAATGGGGACAACTTTCATTCAAAGACAGAAAATAGGCTCAGATTTTTTTTTCCCCCCCTTTTGTCTGTTTGGTTCTTTAATTAAAATTTCAAGTTTTACCATTACCTGCTTCTAAACAATTCGCTGTTCTGTAAATTTCAGATCAACACCTGACCTTTTGCTTTCCTTAAGAAAACTGTGAAAGATGCTTGTGAATTCCAGAATAAGAAAGGCAGCATTTTCTATTATTTATACAGTATCAAATGTTCTGCCTAGAGTTAAATAACCCAGCCATGCTGATTTCGCCAAGGGTTTTGGTTTTTTGTGTTTTGTTTTTAGTTTTTTTTTTTTTTCTTGTTTTGCCTTGGTTTGGGTTTTTTTGTTTGTGAATATTTTTTTTGTTCATTTGTTTGTTTTTTTTTCTGATTAAGCAATCTGCATTGGATTTGTTAGATAAGCAAATATATTTATATTCCTTTCACACACGTTTTCTGATTTCATTTTAGACCTTTTGCAAAGGAGGTAAACAGGTTTCTTGGAGACTTTAGAATATTAAGCTTATGACCTCCAAGCTTTTACCAGAGAAAAAAAAAACCACAAAAAATTGCTTACTAAAATATTAGGAGGGGTACTTCATCTTTAAAGGATGTTATTATTTGAATTGCAGTTGTAATGGAGCTAAACCACACCTACTTAGTGAGCTGGGCCCAAACACTGCTTTTGGTTACAGCAGTTTAAATCCTTGGAGGCCTTTATTACTAGGAAAATGGAGTAAGATTTCAGTAAAATCAATTTTTAAAAGCACTAGGAGTTTGCTTTTGACCCCAGTCACGGCAATCTCGGCAGCTCTGCTAAAACATGCTCTCTCTCTTAAATCTGACTGACGCCACTGATGAATTGTGCTGTAAAATTTACTGTTTCGGTCCCTTAATACACAGAAGCTGTTGCTTATGTTTCTGGAGGATGAAGTACCCTGTGAAATGGAAGACTGTTTCAGGCAAGCAAGTGGTTTTTCCGAAATAATTTTAGAAATGCTTGCACAGAAATGCAGGCATCTTGCTCTTCTGTCCCACAACACATCTCAACTCCTTTAGCATTAAATTGACCCACCAGAGACAGTGGAGAGCAGCAGCCTTAAAGGTAGCACCAAACTGCCCCCATCTCTGTGCCCTCACAAAGTATTAAGCAAGCAAAAAAAAAAAATCAAACTGCAGAATAAGTTGGTTCCTTCTGATGGAACCAGGGACTACATGACTAGCTGAGCAATATTATTTATTTTTACACACAGCTGTCAAGTCTGTAACTGTTATTTCTCTTGCTTTATATGTGGTGGTTTAGTGCTTTGGAGTTTTGACTGTGAGGGGATTATTATTACTGTTATTGCTGCATAATGGAAACTTTGGCCATATAGCATCTAGAATACTGCAGCAATTCAAGCAAGAACTGTTTCCTGCCTTCAGACTTTCCTTATTCTGTGCCCCCTCAGAAGCTTCTGGACTTTTCACGTGATAATATCTGAAATATATCTGTGATACATGGCTTTCTAATGAGGTAGTTTTATTTCCATTTTCTGTTTTGTTTCTCCATGAGGGGATTGTCCTTGGTGGCACAGCATTCACCTCATACCACAAGAGATACTTAAATAATATACACAAGCACTCCCTAAATATCTTACCCAAATAGATGACCCATCAAGAATGCATATCCACATTTGATAAAGTCATTTCATTTTTTACCACGTCTCTGCTTGCCATCAAACCATCATGTGCACTCTGACCCCGCACGCTCAACACATTTGAACAGACAGAAGGAACAGAACCATCAGTTCCCCCTGGCACCATCTGGGGTTCTTTTACAGTTCCTATCTGCCTTGCTGCCTAAAGCTCAATTCATCCTTCTTTTTTTCTTTTTTTTTTTTTTTTTCCCACAGCAACATCCTGATCTTCTTCCCTTGGCTTCAGGTTTCTTCACATCACCTTTGAAGCCTTTACCTTTGTCATGCATTCCAGGCAGTGCTGCTGTAAAGCTCAGGAGAGATTTTGGTTTGTGTTTTTCTTTTTTTTTCCTTTCCCCTTGCCATTCTCATTCTGCTTTGAGTGCACTGCAATTACAACGGGATATGAACTATCCTGCACTGTTATAGATGTGCTCAATTTTCTTGCTGTTAGTGGAAGTCTTTTCCCATCACTTTGGCCTGACAAACGTGACATTCACACATTGATTGTATATGTCTGCTTTACACAGCATAGCTAATGACTTTCCCTTTCCCTGACTTGAATTTTAGATTAGTTTTTCTACTACTGAGTATTCCATTCCATCAATAATTGCAGAACAATTAGCTCGGTTGTGATTTCCGACCCCCCCGCCGCAAATGCTGAGCAAATCCATGAATCTTACAATACATGAGGCAGTTTCTGTAAGGTTTTAAACTAATTCTTCATTCCAGAGACTTGCCTCCCCGTGTCTGCAGACACCTGAATGACTTCTGCTGGGCTGCCTGTTCTCAGAAAGGAGCACAGTTTGCTTCACGCATTGCCAACTACTAAGTTGTCTCTGAAAGTTGTCCTGTAGCTCTGTGACAAAATTTGAGACTTCATCTGAAAAGCCAAGACAGAAAATAGATTTCTATCAGAAAACCTCCCTGGTGTCTCACCTGATTCTTCCCTCACTTCCTTTAGTGTAAAAATACTTTATAAATCACAATGTTTTCTAAAGGCAAAGGCCAATCATATCACAGTAGATTTTCCTTTTATCTCTGGGGGATCTCAAACATCATCTCCTTTGCAAGATGTAATTTTGGGCAATGAATGAATCATGGGTACCATATACTATATTACACAGCTCTTCGTTTTCGACTTTCCATCTTGAGTGTAAATATCAAGTCTCACTTGAATTCACATGGCCACTTCTGGCAGGTTTTTTTTTTAAATTAATTTTTTATAGGCCCTGAAATGAAAAAGAAAAGACTAGTACTACTGATCTGATTTCAGATATCAGTGAAAAATGGGATGGAAAGGTTTTTTTCCCCTGATTTGTAGTCTCCTCTCCCTTTTACATGCTGAAAATCTAGCCTCATTTCTTCCCACTAAAGAATTATGTAAGGCCCTAAACATTAAGATGTGCAAAGCTATGTCTGGCCTATGTACCATTTCTGGATCAGATCCTCCTTAGCCTGAACAGACAATCTAATTTAGGAAATTAATGTGCTCAAATCAATTGGCGATAAAAAGCAATTTTTTTCTTTTTGCATGTAATAATAATAATAATAATAATAATAATAATAATGATAACAAGGTTGGAAAGCACCTTTAAGATCATTAAGTCCAATTATTCACCCAGCATCACCACCATGTTCACCATGCATTTTTTTCATATTTAAACAAAAGAAATCCCAGTAAAAAAACTGAGCTAACTTTAATTTACTTGCCTTTTTTTTTTTGCTCTGTGGTTAATAGAAAAATGAGTACAGCGACAAAGTGACAGATGGTTTTCTTTGTGTAACATAAAATAGGGGATAAAGAGGTACAACTGGGACAAATCAGGGCTGTTGGTCCTGTTGACCATTTCAATATTGAGGACGAAACTTATTCTCTGAGGGCGTTTCATGGGTCAAAAAGATGAACATGATCCCATCAGAAGGACAGAATTGGTTACAAATCCAGTGCAAAAGTTATGGGCATGTTGGAATGAGGAAGGCTTAAAACAGGTCTCTGAAGAAATATGACCATATTTCATATTTATCTCCAGTGGAGGTTGTAGCCTGATACAAATGTCTATGTGTTGTTTCTGTGTCTCTCTCAGTTTTATTGTAGATCAATCACTGAATGTTCTTCATGCATAAATATATTCCTGCCACTGCTTGAAATATAGATTTTGCTATTATTATTTTTCAGACCCTTTCTGTGCTACCATTACAAAGTCCTGGTGCTTTTCATTGTGCTCCCAGAATTAAACTGGTGCTGTTAGACTTCCTTATTTCACAGGAAGGAATAACTGCCTTTCCTAATGTTTTTATCATCTCGCCACACCTCCCCATCAACACATCCCTACAGGTACAAACATGAATATAAACAGCACATAAAATTATCTTCTCCTTTTTCCTTTTTTTTTTTCCCTTTCTGTATTATAACAGTGCTTGCAAATACCAGCCAAGAAAAATGTCCTTTAGAGCTCTGATCTAGGAGAACACAATCCTCAGCCAGAAAGTCCTCAGTATTAACCCAAGAAGATATTCAAGGTGCAGGGAAGAAATTAAAGAGAAAACCAAACCATAAGCATTTGTTCAGTGCTGGTGTACAGATAGAAACTGGATCAACAAAAATCCATTCTCTGCCTCTTTCAGTCCAAAAAATTCCTAGGTCTTTTACCCTGAGTAAGAACAAACACTTTTCAGGTGATAACTACCAATCAGAGAAATAAAGCTTTGACATTTTGGTTGGAAAAAACCCCCCACTATTTCTAGCTAAGCTTTCAGTATTATAAGAGGAGCAATGAGGGGTAAAACCAGCTTGATGTACGAGAGACTTCTGCTTACTATTAATTGACATGTGGCACCAGCAAATTACATTTGTACCAATTGCTAGAATTGCAAATATTTGCAGAAGTAGATTTGAAAGAAAGATTTAACGTGGAACTGGTTGTTCCTGTGCTATTACTCAGTTCAGTCTATTGCTTCTTTTACATATCCATGACTGTTTTCTGAAAACCATGAGATGTCATCCGATGTACTGTTTGAGGATCTGCACACAGATCCTGGGATAAAAACCCTGGGATTTTAATTTTACTGTGAACTTTGAGATGTAGCTGTCAGAGACTTGGAAAACATAGTTTGAAAAATTGCATAACATGGTAGAATTGTTCTGAAAGAGAAAAGAAAGAGCCCTCACTGAAAAAAATGTTCAACTCTAGGAGAAACTTAGAGAAAAGGGGAAGCAAAAAGGAGGGAACAGAAAAGAAATAACTAATTGAAACATCATCAGGAACGGGATTCTTTCTGTCGGTGCTCCTGTACCATGCTCTTTGTTCCCTTTTCAGTGGGTCACCCCAGCTGTCATTTTTGCACGAGGAGCTCTCACAGAAATAACCAATTTAGTAAATTTGGTGCTGTACAGAAATAGTCTATCCTGGAAAAACTGGCAGATGTACTAACGGTGGAATGTGGGTAGTCAGGGAGATTTCTCAGCCATAGCAAAAAGAACTAGAATTTTAACCCCCAAATCCTTCATCTGTTTTTCTGCTGTCTCATGGATGGCACATGGAAGGGTGTACCTAAACTGCCCAGCCAGGACATCTCGTGGGGTTGTGGAGTTGCCAGATCTCAGTTTCAGGCTATTCTGTACAGCTTCAAACACTCTTTTAATGGGCAACCTGTGAAAACAAGGACAGCTGTCTACAGACAGCCTCAGACTACACAGATTTGCTGAATGAATCCCATCCTGAGTCAATACCTGTTTACCTTGAGCAGATGAAAATCAGATGAAACTCCTGAGGATTTTGGCAGGTGGAACAAACTCCCCCCCCAAGGAGTGGGTACAGCGAGTTTGAATATGTATTCCTGAAATACAACAAAGGTACTCAATTAATTTTGGAAAGCCACTATCAATTTCCAAACTTCCATTGAGGTGCCACAAATAATGCTTTGCAAGCTTATTAATTTAATAGCTCTGATATTCATTCTGTTTCATCATGTGTTTCCTAGGCTTTTATTCCCTTTGATTTGTTTTTTCCTCCTCAAATGTTATTTTAAATAGCTTTCACGAAATTGCTGCATAATAAGTGTACCCTTTTGTTCTTACTCGAGGAAGCTCAGCAAAAGCATATCAAATAATAAAGCTGATAAAAGGATACATGGAATGCATTCCAAAACCCAGGAGGTTTATTCTGATACCAGCACCATTTAACTTCAAGCCAAGACATGTATCTCATCAGGCAACATATTAAGAAGCTGCTGGGCAATGGATTCAAGCCCAGGAAGTGGTAGAATTCTGATTTTACCCTCATTGACCCCTCCTGACTGTAAGTGTGCAATATAATAGTGTGTTATTTAACCATAGGGGTAAGAGGGCCATTTTGTGGCTTTCAACTTTGCTGGGTGAGCTAGAATTAAAATTAGTTGTTAACAAGAAAACAGAATACATAATGATCACGGTGGAATCTGAAATAAATTATGACATTTATGCTCACACACTTATATTTTGGAAAGCGAATGTGACTGAACAAGGCAATTATCTTTGATTAGGAGGGGCTGGGGTCATTCCATTAAATATGTCCATCACAGCTAGTTAACAATATTGATTAACAAGATAAGAAGCAGAATAAGCCATTCATCCCTGAATGGGGTTGTTATAGATTTTCTGGTGAATTCCTACAATGTATTACAAAAGGGAAATAACAGAACTGGGGTGCCATAATTCCACCAAACCATGATTTCCAAGATACTGTGCTGAAAAACATTCCTGAAACAATCTGCTTTTGTTAATATGGAATAACTATTGAGCTAAATAAACACACAAGAGCATTCCATCAGTGTGCTTGACATATACAGGGAAAACACTCTTTTATCCTGGAAGCAAAACAATTTCAGGCCCAAACCTTGCAGGGCTGAAGACAAAGACAAATTAAAATCTGATTGACTGCAGATGATTAAGAAGAATGCAGATCTGCCACGAGGAGTCCTGGACTCAACATGGAAATGGTTGCCTAAGAATAGCTCAGTGCAATCCCTGGTTTAGCTCAGCAACAGTCAGTGGAATCAAATAAAGAATTATTTTGTCTTTGAGATATTATGAAAGAGAAATGCAGACATACATATGTTCCCTCTCTCTCCCTCACTTGCTCCTCCACGTGTTTTGCCATAGACAAGTCCTCTCAATCTGTGAGACGTCCTACTGTTTTCAAAACAAAAGTCAGGGTCTTTTCCTGCTTTTTTCCTTTCCTTTTTTTTTTTTTTTTTTTGTTTGTTTGGGTTTTCTCTCTGTGTCTCTGTGTGTGTATGTTGATTTTTAATTTCCTTTTTTATCCTCTCCCAACACAGTGATTGATCCCCAGGTTGGGTGGCAGGGGACCAAGTGGATATCAAACCTACGCGGTGCTCCTGAAGCCCCGGTGCCAAACTGCAAATTGGAAACGCACTCCTGGTTACTCCCATCAACAAAAGGGATTCTTGATGTGCAATTCCACTCATCAGACCCCCTTTTTTCTTAATCCTTTGCATTATCAGGCAGCTGAGATGAGACAACAATAGTGAATGACCTTGTGCCTGATTGTTGGCATGTCAGACGTACATTATTAGAAACAGTGGGGGCAAGAAGAAAGATGAGAGGGAAGGATTTGCTTCTTTCTTCAGATGCTAGAGAGCTTATTTGTCAAGAAAGGAGTTCTAAGGTACACTGACATAGATGTAAGGGCTTGATGCAAACTTTCTCTGTGTATTTCGGAAAACGAAATTCTAAAATGTTTTCCATTTTGTATTAAAAGAATGCATATGCCAGGCTAAACTGACTTTGAAACGTTGCTCCCATATCTTAATATCATATTTTAATATTTTCAGCCAAGCAACTATCCCACAATTAACAAAAAAGCAAACTTATTCTGACCCTGGGTATAAAATACAATTTCTTGGTCATGATCAAAATCATCTTCCCGCATTCACTACTTCAAAAAAAAAAGGACTGCAAAGCATAATACCTCGAAGAATATAATGCAATCACCAATGGTTAGCAATAATATTTAAAGTACTCTCTTAATGAAAACATTTAAGAAGCATTTAACTACAGTGTTCACAGCAAAAATAAAGCTGTGGTTGGCTAGATAATAACTACTATCCTCATTTAGCAAAGAATGAAATCCCCTCAGAACACCTGCTTTGGGCCAGAGATATAACAGAGCAAACACCAAGGGGGCAAAAATACTCCCTTTTTACTGGAAATAAGCAACTTTTTCTCTTTTTTCCCCACCATAATTTGTTTTAATCAGCAGATTCTTGAGGGAAGTTTGCACTAGCAACATGCAAATGTGTTACCTATAGATGTGAAATAGCAAATCACAGGACCAAGAAAGAGATGTACAACCTTGAAACAAAGTAAACCATTTTATATGGGCTGCCAGAACTTGCAGAAAAATTCAGAACTGATTTTTTTTCCCCACATTGCATACCAGGAAACGGTGAAAGTCAAGCTTTGGCAGCGAGTTCCCCAACGCGCTTATTTCTTACTTATACGTGCAAATTTCTGCCCCGAAAATCAGTCAAACACAGACTATCACCAACATCTTGGATGCTTTAACTTCTTGTCAGTGAAATGACATTTCTTTAAGATCAGTCCTTTCGATAATGGTGCTGAAAAAGTTTCCAAATGCCTGTGAGCAGAGCACCTGAGAAGGTCCTAGAAGAGATGCTCAGCAGAGATGACAATGACAACTGAACAAATGAAAGAAAGCCTGGCTAATTTAAACAGTGATAACGTGGATTTTCAGACATCCAACTGCACAAGAGTCAAATCTGTTCTACATGAAACATTAATCCTCATGTACTTTGGGCTTTGCAATAGAAACACGGAAGGCAGAAATGCAGGTGATTTCAAGACTCTGAGAAGTTCAAAAGACACCATCCCAGATCCCCTTTAGCTCACTGACTCCTGTTGATATCAGAAGCCTGTAGCTGAGACTAGGTATTCCATTTACCCAAAAAACTAAGTTCATGCTAAAATGCAGTTTCACCAGGGAAGCAAAGTGTGACCAAGGCAGTGTTAATCTCTATGGTGACTCCTTGTGTGCATGGGATGAGAACAGAGAGAACCCTGTGAGAATTGTGGGTGCAGATGACAGAGGGAAAGAGCTGCCAGAACACTGGGAACTTCTGGAATAATTCTGGGAGTTAATTTTAAAACTTGATTAAACCATCCTATTGTTTATGGATCTTAATGCTTTCGACATTACAAAGCACAAAGTAAAACTTTTATTTTCCTTAAGCACAGAAAACACAGTTCTTAACTGCATTACTTGAATGCCACAAGATATAAACTACAGTGTAACCACATTGTTCTTAAACTTGCAGTAAATCCCCCCTTCTTTAAATTTCCTGGGGCTGAATGCTCCAGTGTGTCTTCTGTGGTTAAAATCTGTAATGCCTCTTCCTTTTCATTCATTTGTTTCTCCCCCTTTGCAACGCCTTTGAAAGGATCTTTCTCTACCAAACCTCTGCATTTTTATAGCTACCAAGTCTTTCATGTTTCTGTCAACAGAAAGAAGCTTTGAGCAGGATCAAGTATAATTACATCTTGATTTTTATTGTTATCACTATGTTTACTAAAGGACAGCAGACTTCGAAAGACACCTGTTTTTTTTAAACAGTGGTGGCACATTTGTCTTCTAGCTATATGGAGCAGTTAATTTTATTTCTGTTTGCACTGCAGCTGTCCTGAGAAAAGTGAGATTTAGAGAAACGAGTGGAATTTCTTCCTCTAGATCTGTGCAACAAGGACCGTGGGTTTGACCCAGCAGTTGTGGCTCAGCAAGTACCTCTGCATCCAAAAAGCCAACATTTTTGCCTTCAGTTTTAGTTGCAGGTGTGACAGAACCCACCAGTGGGGAAGGAAGCCTTTAAGTTTTGTACTACCAGTGAGCTTAAGCCAGTGCATTCCCATGTCAATGGAAAAGTCTTTGCCTCTGTGAAAACATCCCTCCAAGATACAAAGAGGAATTAGGACCAAACCAAAAAAAAATTACATATTAAATAAATTCTGTGGCATATCAACCCCTATTACCTCATGATGCATCTTCACAGATTAAGTAACGAGCATCTGCTTATCTGCACTTGCCAGGCTCTTCAGTTTCCATTTACCGGGTCCTCTGTTTCTTCTGCCTTTCCTTCGTGCTCCTGCCATGTCCCTCCTGTGCCTTTTGGCAGCGGTGGCATTTCACAAACAACACAGGCAGGCAACAAACTACCAACTCCACCACTCTGCACTTTTCCTTCCAGTCTGGTTCCCCACAGAACAGCATCACTGAACAGTATTGACCTCTGCATAATAAAGCAGAGTTGTTGTGTTTCCTCCCGACTGCTGATCTACCGTTCAATTCCCTGTTTCATTTGGTTGGAGTAGAAAAACTTTCCCAGGTGTAGGAGTTGACTGCCTTAAGCAAATGACATATCTTTGCAGCCCCAATTTAAAGAGAGTCCCTTTTCATACAACATCCACCCCCTTCACAGGGCTTGAAGCAAAAAGGGGGTTCCACGGGGAAAGAACTAACACAGAGTTGAATACAGTCAGAAAGAGGTGAGCACAGCTCACCTTCAGCAGATCCCAGATGGATCTAGGACCATGCAGGCACTCTCTGGTGCAGCGGGACCATACCAGGATTTTCTGAGTGCCACCAGGACTCCCAGCTTCTTTGTAGCTCCAGAAAAGCAGGAGGCGCTTGACAAGCTCTGCCAGTGCTGCCAGCAACTTCAGAGGATGTGACTGTAAACAACAGTGATGAGAGTTAAACTGTAAGCAACCAGGTTATCAAGGCTGGCCCACACAAATAAAAATACTGGCCCAGGTCTATCCCATTAAAGTCAGGATTCTCTGTTAAAATTGAGATTCTCTTAAAATTGAAGCCTTGGGCCCTCAGCTGTCTTCGGCAGTGCCCCTGAGCCAATTGCCATCAGCAGCAACTCAAGGAATAACATTTTTGTATTAGGGTACAGACATTGTTGCTGGGACACAGCAACCAGAAGATTCACATGATTTAATCTCCCAGCTCTTTCAAGTAGGCAAAAGCTCAAATGTTCCAAGAGTCTCTAAGGGAGCTGAGGTTTGAGCTCACACTGATCATCAGCAACGTGACTGAACTCACCAAACTGTCAAGAATGATAAAATATTCTGATTGTAACATTTAGACAATCCATGCTGCTTTGCAAAGACATTGGTAAACATATTTTTTTTATTAAACAGAGGCTAAATAATTTTTAACCTTCTAAATTCTAATCAAGGCTGTTTCAGTATTTTCATAAAGGCATCTGTTGCATTTTTGTCTATTTATAGCTGTGTTGTTCTGTGAAGAACTCTGGAGAGCATCGTGCTTTCTTTCCTGCTTTACAGAGATGAACAGAGTACCTGTGTACTCATTCACAATAAAGCCATGACCCTTGTTGCCATCACAGTGAAGCCAAACGTGCCCTCAGAGCTCTTGCCAAGCACTTCTGTGCAGCACTGAGGGACTGAACGACCCTCATTTACCTCTCCACACCTCAGATCAGACACAGAAGCCAAATAAAGTCAGGTGCTCCACATACAATCAGGGCATTTAGTCACTCAAATGCACATTTGCACTGACCCCAAGGAGACTCCTTAAACCATGGCTCAAAGTTACATTAGCAACTGGCAAGAGAGAAATTAGAAAGCACAGATGGCTGGGAGATATATAGATAATTATGTCACATCTTTTATATTTGGTGCCAGAAAGCCCCCAAATTTGTAATTAACTCTGCCTTCTTCATACCATGCAGAGAGGGAAGAGTTTAAGAAAGTTCTTGAGGAACTTCCTCAACCTAAAATATCCTTAATGCAATTTAAACCAGCAAGGAAGACTGTGCAGGATCAAAAGGTCTGTTTGTTCCTCAGCAGAGAGGCCAGACACCTTTTATGTATTCCTCATTTATTTGAAGCCCACTTACAAGATTTCTTGTCTGCTTTGGGCAACTTACCACCTCACAAAACCATGGTGACACCTTCAAATTCTGTCTTCCACTTAATCTTTACTTATTCTGAATAGCCATTTAGGAGCTTGCAAAACCTGTCTCTGGGGTTTTTACCCTCTGGAAATACGTAGATGAATTTTCAGCCTTTTTTGCAGCAATAAGTTTTTTTTAACATATATTCACTCCAATAATTTAAATTTAAAAAGAAAAAAATACAAAAACTGCTTGGAATTTGAGGGGAGAGCATGATAAACAATGGATTTTGAGTTCAAAATCAGAAAAGCATCAGCCACGTGAGATGCAAACAATGCCTCTTCATTTTCTCCGTGAATCAAAATGAGCCCCTCTGAAAAGGTTATCACAAAACTATTTAATCAGTATTATGGTATTACTGGAGTCATGTAGTTTAGAATAACTATGATCTAACAGTGCTGATGAAGGGTTCACAGGGCAGCAAGTTTAACTCCCCCAGAGCTGATCAACAACTGTGATTTCACAGTACAAAAAAGTTGTGCCCAATGTCAAGACACTTTGGTCAGAAGAACAGGTGAGGTTTTACTCAGATGCACATTCCCAGAGTGGTAATGCTGATTATTCTGTGATAATAATTTTAAAAGCTCACCTTTAGTTAAACACTAGTGGTTTTGGCAAAGATCTGCAAAAGCTTCCACATCCTCAGGTGGATCCAGGTATCCATAAGCCCTAAGACGGGGCTGGGAGGGGCTTGGCAGGCACGATTCAAACTAAATTCTGTGATGCAGTGTAATTGTTCTGGACATAAAAAAACTCTCACTAGAATAGTAAAGTCCAAGATAAACTTGTTCAGAGAACTGGAGAATAAAAAACAGAGGAAAGGCAAATTAAATAATGGACTAAAACAGGAACAGTCACCAATCTATCCAGAAATATCACACATGAAAGGATTCTCGTAGAAACATTTCAGAACTTCTTCCAAAGCAGGCGCTCCCATCAATACTCCTAAATTATGAGTTTGAATCACTTGCTGTCTCTCCTCCTTTGTATCTCCTGTTACCTGCAGTGAGTTAGGTGGGGATGCTTCCTGCTGTGCTGGGTGGAATTACTGCACATTTGATAAGATTCCTTATCCACAGACCAAATTTATGAACTTGAGCTGGCATTTTCAAATAAATCCAAGAATATGCATCCAAGTCCTCATGGGATTTTTCATGGAAACTTCAGCATATGATCTTTTCAAACCACGGGATATATCCAAATCCACTCTGAGAGGAAAAAAAAAGAAAAGGGGGAGGGAGAAATGTTCCCATTGCTTCATTATTTCTGCAAGAAATAATCTTTCCCAGCACTGATTCCACACCCTGTGCCAGATTTGACAGGGAGGGCAGAACACAGTAAGTTCCTTCTAGAGCCGGTTTCAAGCAGGGAAAATCAGACATATAAACAAATCAAACATGTAAAGTAGGTAAGAGCATGAAAATCACCCTAATTCTTCTTTCAGAGATAAAATCTTCTGTGTGTATGCGAGCACAAAACTTTTGTCATTTGTTTTTCATTAGTCCTAAAAGAACATGAATCTTTAAATTACAATTACACACAGTTACAGCCAGTGTGGGACTCTTATTCTGGCTGATGCCTTAACTTCAGGAATAAGAAATAATTAGGTTTTGCAGAGAGGAAGATTCCATACATACTGCAAGCCATGTCTTTGTTGTTATACTCACATTTCCCCCCATCTGCTTCCATGAAAAAGTACTGATCTTATGATATAGGCATAACAGACATTCTGACAGCAGTTTCTCCTCTCTGAACAACTTTAAGTCGTGGTAAATATTGACATTCATCACCATCTTGCATGTCTTTACCGGAGAGAAGGACAGTCAAGAGCTGATGTGATTTTGACAGTGAAAAAAGCAAATTCTAAACCTGAATAGATCCTGAACCTGAAGACCAAAGGTGTGACAGGGTAAGAGCTCTATAAAAATCAGGCAAAAAATCTCTGTAGTCATGGAGGATGGCTAATATTCAATGCTTTTTGTGGGTTTTTTTGTGGTTGTCTTCTTTCTAAAGGAATCAAAGAGAAAATTATTTGAGGTATCTTAACTCGGACTTTAACAAAGTTTCAGAAGTTTAACCTTCCTGTCTGTTTACTCCACCAAGGAAACGTTTTCCACTTAAGCAGCACATTAATCTAATTAAATCAAATTATTCCATTTTATGTCCCTGAGGTAGAAAGCAACCACATTTTCATTTATTTATGTGTTATTTTCCCTAGATTCTGAAAGTAGTGGCAAAAAAAAAATTGTAGTGGAATTAATTTCCAAGATGCATCTGATTTATGTTACCCCTTGCAGCAAAACTATTCCCTTTCCATGGTTAAAGCTGCTTCCCTGATACCTCCCATCTGCAAGGGAAAGTGGCCACATTTTTTTCCTTTTTAAGGGAAAATGTTTCCAGCAATCTCTCACTTTTACATGATGGGATTATAAAGGAAAAAAAAAAATTTGGAACTGTCATGAATACTGCCCTTTCGAGGACTCTCACAAAGTTCTGGATGTGTTTTCCTGCCTAAAAGTTCATGATGTGCTATAACTAAATTAATACTGGTAAGGATTTTCTGTCCCTTCTAGCGAGGCAAGAAAATACGTGCCGAGTTACACTCTGAAAGGGGGTTAAACCTTGTGCCAATTATAAATACTACTGCTCTGACATGGGTAAATGGGGTTTATTAGGATGTCTTGCTGCATTATCACTTAGATAATGCTCCAATCTCCTCAGGTTTCCTTTCTTGTCACAGATTGCCTGCAGAAAAGTGTGAAGCCAATCTAGATGTTAGATTACCCTCAAATCATAACAAAGAGAAGTCAAAATACAGTTTTAGAAGCGTTGAGCTGTTCTTTTTGGCCCAGAGCACTGTTTTTAAACTAAAGAAAGAAAACCTCTTTTAGTTTGTGCATTGCTATTTGTGGGTCTCCCAGGAAGTGCTATCCCATTAGGCTTCAACTAATTCAAAATTAACTGTATAAAACAACAGGGCTTGAACTCTCCGTTGCATCCATTCCAGTTTTGAGTGATTTCACCAAGTACAGTTGTTTTAATCCTAAAATTTTCCTCAACAACCAATGTGGAAATGGAAATACCTTTTTGGGTTGCAATTTATTACCTTTGGGGTGATGCCATAAAGTGGAAATCTTTAGACTCTGCTATTGGATGTGACATTTGTCGTGGCCTTTGCTCGTGGCAAAACAGATCAGTGGGACCTGACTCGAACCAGTGGCTCCAGACACGGATTGGAAACCCAAGGATCTGCTTTTGCTGTGTAATATTTCTGCAGAATGAAAGAAAAAAAAAAATTGCCATTAACTCACAAGTGTTTTCACTTTGGGTATATCGTGTATCTGACTCCTCAGCTATAAACAACAGGGTTACAGCCACATTATAATTCATGCGCAAAATATTTGCATTTTTCCATAAATATGTTTCAAATTTCATCCCGTGCACTTCAGTCTGGAGGGTATCTACACTCCCTAGATCTCATTTGAAATTGAAAATATGCACGTTTTCATTTTTATGCAGCCTAAGCTGTTTGCCCAGACCAATATTCATGCTCAGATCAGCTGAAGTGATTTGTCAATTTACATCAAACCCATTATTTTAGTTGGTTTGGTTTTTTTTTAAGGAATAGTGCCAATCTTATTTTTCAGCCCTCTAAATTATTTTATAGTCCTTATCTGATGAAAAAATAAAAACATTTCTTACATGTAATTAAATATTACATATTTCCACTACTTTTCATGGGAAAAAAAAGCACCTCTGCCCGAAAACACAGCGGTTCAGTCACATCCCAACTTGCAGCCAACTTTCCTTTCAACAGGAACGTTGATCACAGTTTACTCCAGATACTCTGAAACAGAAACTAAGAGCAAAAATATATGTTCAGATTTTGCTGGAGTTAACAACAGTTTCAGCATTGTGAAAGTTAAGAAATCCCTCAGTTTGAAACAAATAATGCACTGTATTTTTGGTTTTTCAAAAGGTGACATCTGATGTCAATGATTTGGCTACTAATTATTTGGTTGCTTTTGAGTCTGTAAATTATAAAGCAATTCTGGCTTCTAGAGAAATAACAACTAAATACAGAGAAAGTAAATATCTTAATGTTTGTTGAGTTTCTTTTGTATAGTTATTTGCCACTGCTAACAAGCAGCACTTCAACTCCAAAGTGACAGTTACAACACAGAAATGAAATTGAATTTTTGTCCAGAAGATGCTGTAGAATCCTATGAAATTTTAAAAAACCCCAAACAAACACAGAAAAAACCCGAAGAAACCCCCAGTTGTTTGGTTTTTTTCTTTAATGCAGACAAATATACTCCATTCACTCACTTTGATTCACAGATGTACCTCANTCTATGAAATTTTAAAAAACCTCAAACAAACACAGAAAAAACCCGAACAAACCCCCAGTTGTTTGTTTTTTTCTTTAATGCAGACAAATATACTCCATTCACTCACTTTGATTCACAGATGTACCTCACAGATACTATCTTGTATCACTGCTAAGCTGTTAAACAACTGGCAAAGACCTTTTCTTATCAACTCTCTTGTTCTGTTGCCAAAAACACAAGCAAATGAAGTTCCTTTAATTTCACTGGAGTGGAACTGCAGCCACAGCAGCAGTTTCAGATGCGTGAACACTAAAGGAAGATGCCAAATGCATTTTGTGCTGTTGACAAGAAATAAATTAGAAATGAGAGTCCAGAGGTGTGAACCATTAGAGTTTGTGCTTCAGCAGAATTTTTCCTGTTCGATCTTGTATTCAAATAATATATATTTTACAGTGTTCATCAAAATCTCTGAACTCAGCTACAAGAGCCAAAGAAATGGGAATGTGTATGGAAGAGATACTACATTTTTCAAGACTGGCCCAGCCCTTTTTACTCAGTGTGAAGGACCTTCAGAGAACCCAAGAGGATCAAACGATTACTCATTCATAATAAGTTTGCAGGTTCAGGGCTTTCTTTGCTTACTCAAAGCTCTTTCTTAAATGCATTTGCAACATCAAAATTTTGTCATAGAGCAGTAGAAGAGGACCCTGATTTTCTTTATTTATTTTTTTAAAAAAATGTCTGCAAGTGAAAGTGGAGATGTTAATTAATGCCATGAGCTTTTTGATTTATTTTGTATGGTTTCTGACTCACAGAAAACAAATAGGTGTTAAGTGAGTACAAAAGGCAATCCACGCACAAATAATTGAGACTGGCCTAAACTGAAACACAACTGAAACCAAACACAAGTCCGAGACAGGGATTTTGTTCTTCTTGCCTTCAGTTTGATTTTACAATTACAGGTCTTTCTCTGAAGACAGAAGTTTGGTTAAATAAAAGCTGAGACTTTTTCCACTTAACAAGTAGGCTCAGAAAAATGGCTTTAAAGGGGGAATCCCCACTAAATGTGTGTCCCAGGAGTGGCAGCAGATATAATCCTTGGGCAGCAGTCTTTCTAAATGTCTCTGAATATTCCAGAGGGCAGGATATCATAGCTGATATTTCAGCATTTCTAGAAAGCTCCTTTCACAATACACTTTTTATCTGTTTTCAGAAGCAGGACAAGCTTCATCCTCTTTCAATCTGCCGAGTAATATTTCCCAAACAAAGGAAGGAAAGAGCAAAGGGCATGTTAGTCTGAGTTCTTGCCCTTACATGTAAACCAGTGAAGACATTCAGGGGGGAAAAAGGCATTTGCCAAACAATATTTTCAGTTTACAGAAGACCATTGAACTGCAAGGCTCTGCAGCTCAGACTTCTTTTTTTTTTCCCTTTTAAATCAACATTTTTTGGTTATTCTCTGAGGTGCTGTTCGAGTCACACCCCTGCAAAGGGCGGGAAGCACTCAAATAGCAGCAGACCCTTCTGGATGAGGTTGGCAGTCTGGAAAGCAGGGACTTTCCTAAGCAGAAGAGCACAGAATAGAATCACTATCACATTCTGTGCTGCAGGGCCAGCACTTTTTCTCTAACATGGTCTTCAATATCATGTTTCTGTTTACAGAAGAAGAATGTTTGAAGACAGTACCTAAATACCAGTCCCCCCAGGTACGCAAAGGCTTCTTTACACTGTGCCACAGTAAAATAACCTTGAAGTGACCCAAGTTCATAATTACACTGTTTCAAGAGTGATTTACATTGCCAGAACTCACCAGGATGAAAAGGGGGTGTAGTGCAAATGAGAACTGAAGCCCCAGAGTTCTTCGGTTTTGTATCTCTTGTTCCTTCTCTTTCTGAAATGTATCACGTATTGTTATAGATAGTTATATCTGCATATTACAAGCAATTACTGGGCAAAGTGCTTTTCTTTGCTAAAGCCATTGGCAAAACTTACATTATCTTCAGAGCAAACAAGCTGAGATCGGATGGCTGTGTGCACACACTGAAAAAGTGAAGCGCGCTGCAAAAACGGGGGAAGATGGAAACTGCATTAATTTAAAACACGTGCTCTTAAAAAAAGAGAGGCACAACTCAAAGGCTCGTGCTAATATAATGAAACCTGACTTTCCTTCAAAGAGCATATTAAAAACTTTTCACGTCAGCCCTCAGCATTGGGGTAAAAAAAAAAAACCAACAACTTAATTTAACTGCAGTGCAATCCACACTGTCATGGGATCTCCAAGGCTTATTGTCATCTTACTGAAAAAGGCACATTGCCCACGGCCTTACATCATCCTTCTGCACCAGACAATTGACTGCAGGCCGGTTATTATCACTACAAATGTCACAGCACAAGGCACATGTCCCCCCTGTCTAATTTTTCTAGGAAGTTTTACAGTTCCTGAGTAGCCTAAAAATATTGCCTGACCCTGCCAGCATCAGAGCGTAGTTTTTCAGTCTCCACAGTTTTTTTGCATTTAAGGTATAAATTACAACTTTTAGGGGTATACTTGGATCATAGATACTAAGGATGATTTTATGGTTATTTCACTGGTTTGAAAACAGTACTTCACTCAGGTTTATAGCCCATTAAAACACCATGTTTTCCCTTGTATTATCCCCTCCTGTGCAGTACTAATTTAATTTTAACACTGTGATTTCAACACCACACATACAATTAGTTTCCATCAGGAATGGAAGGTCTCTCACTCAAGGTCAAGTTATAAAAAGCCTATGAAGCAGGATGAACTGATGATTTCAGATCAAGTAAAACAAGTCAAACCTCTATTTTCAGACTTTTTCTTCCTGATTTTAAGAGAAGTCTCACTTCAGCCAAGCTAAAAATTTGCAACACTTTTTAAAAACCCAGTTAATTTTCTTTCTATTATTCCTCCACACATACCGAAATTCATTTTTAGGCAAATTAACAGCAGTTATCTGCACAGATAATTAGAAAACATAATGAAGCACTGGTTTAGAACTTCACCAAAGAGCTCTCAATTCAGGAAAGTTAAACAGCAGCGATATAACTAATGCAGCATAAAGCACTCTAAGAGAATGTTGAAGGGTTTGGGGTTTTTTTTAAATGTCCACTAGAGAAAAAGTTCAGGTAAGCCCATACCTGTGGTGACAGCAGAGCTCTCTGGCTTAGTCCATTTGTCACTCATTTACAGAAGCCAAGACAGCTTTCCAGGAAACCTTCCCATTTCTCATTTTAGAAGTCACTGAGCTCATAAATCACCACTGTGCTTCTAGAAAACAGGTATTCGTGTATACATCATCCTACAGTGGTTAAATTTTCCTGAATGAACTGTGTGCCATTTGGGGCTTTAATTTTGTCATACATCACATCTTACCTCTGATTCAGCTTTGATCACTCTGTCTTCATCTTGATACTTGCAATTAAGTTTTAAAGATGTGCCTCCAACCTTGGTGTAATCTTCCTGAGGGGGGGAAAAAAAAATATATGAATAAGATAGAAGTTCTGCTGGATGAATTCAGATTTGAAGACAGAAAAAAAGTCTTTACAAGACCAACAGAGGCAGCTGAGAAAATCAGGTAGGTTCCTTCCAGTCTTTAATAAACACAACAGATTCGAGGGCAAATGTGAGTCAAAAGAGCCAAGACAAAGCTGAGACAAATACAAGCTGGGAATTTACTGAGGAAAGCTGAAGTTATTTGGTACCTGTGAAGCAGAGGAGATTTGAGGAGTATATAGTGAAGGAAGGCAGGAGGGTGAGAGGGAAAAAACAGAGAGAAAAGGTAGCAGTAAACCCAGCCAGGACCAGTTTTATCAAATATGTGTCTCTGTAGCACTTACAAAGCACCTACCTAGCCTTAGTTATGCAAATTAACTAAAAATCTCTCCAAAACCAGGAAATAAAGAATATCATCTGACACCCATCCTTAAGAAAACATTCTCCTCCTAGGGGAAAGCAAGAGAGGAAGCTTTGTAGCATCCTCTGAATAAAGAGGTTTTAATCATTTCCAGTTAAGGTGGATGGGAATGGAGAGAGTATTTTCCAGGTCACTCCTAAAGTTCCCGCTGAAGAAGAGCAGCTGCACACTGCAGATTGGGGGACAGAGAAAAGATGATGCCTTCATGTCCCTGAGCTCACTGAGACAAAGGCTTTCCTAGTTGTGGTTGCATTTTAGACCACACAGTAATTCTATCTGCCATCATTTAATTCAGGGTATTATTACTGAAGTGAAGCAGTACCTTTGATACAGATCAGTCTCAAGATTCCTTCACTTCATTTCTGCTACAGCAGTGTCTGGGCCTTGTTATCGCTATTTTGAAAACCGTATTAACTGTCCAAATTAGCAAGAGAAATTTGAAGTACTAAATGTCCAAGCAGTGGAGGTCCTGTTTAGATGTGTTTTAAAGGCACTTGCCTTAACTGGAACCGAAAATCTCAATTTCAGTCTGCTGAAATTTCAGTCTGTTTCACCCAGTGAAACAAACATTATGTTCAAGCTTAAATCTGCAAATAAAAGCAACCTGGGATTAGGCACCACGTAATGCAGGTATTTCTCAGTGAATCACTAAATGATGAAACTACTTAGCACATCTAGGTATAAAAATTCAATTTTTGCCCTATTTCTCCTGACAAAAAAAAAAAAAACACCACAAAAAAAACGCTCATTTGATGGGACTCTCGCTTAAGCTGCCTCATGTCAAAAGGTGCCAGAGCTGTGGTTTCATACATTTGGAAGAAGGAACTGCACTAACAACTCTAAACCAGCAGAAGAATCCTCTCATGCTTGTTCTTCCCTGCTGCTCTGACAGTTCCCTCTGCAGCAAATTGAATCAGCAAATGCATCTGGCTCTTCTGCAATATTTTATTTATTTTTTGCTTTTTAAAAGGAGAAAGGGGAGACAAACGGAGAAAAGCATAAGTAATCACCATAAGTGAAGAAATGCTCCCAGGAAAAGATGTTTAGCTTCATTTCAGAGTTAACATTTACAGTTTTATGAATTAATATTGAAAATGTTACAGTTACATATGTGAGTCTCATTCTCATCACTGCAGAACCACATGTAGCAAGTCCCAGAGTTTAAATGGAACAGAGTTTTGCACTACACAGACAATACCTTCCATATTTACTACCTCTAAAATCAGCACCATCACTTTCCAATGTATTAGGACATTCCTGGCTTCTGTCTCCCCTTCCTGACCCTTTGAAATAAACCCTGAATTCCTATAGCTGAATAAAGAGGCTGGAGGGCTTGAAAAGTACACTGATGTGCCAAAACAGAGAACTGTAGTAGTGATCCACATTTGCTGTCATAAAACTCTGGTAGTTTCCTCTTTCAAGCATCCTTTTAATATATTATTTCCAAATTATTGTTAACTTGACTCCTGCTTTTTGTAAGGATGAATTACCAGCAATTTGCAGAGTTGGAAAAACATTAAATGAGACAATCAATACTAGCTATGTTTCAAGATTATTTTCACTTCTTATTTAATCTTTCTTTTCTCCCAACAGCTGCAGATAAAAACATGACCATAGGACAACATATGGAATCAGAATCATTTATGTTGGAAAGGACCTTCAAGATCATCAAGTCCAACATAACAAACTAACACTGCCAAGTCCATCACTATATACAGAACTATATATATACACCATACCTATAAAAGTGTGTAGCACTATATATATACAACACGTATCACTTACATGTGGTATATAAAGAACAGTTTATTTGTTGATTGTTTGCACTATTGCTCTAGCAGAAGTTAGAGATACAACAAAAATGTTCAATGCAGTAATGGTTCTTTTGAGATTTCAGGTTAGGAACAAGAGCCTGGAGCTTTCTTCTTCTAAGCAGAAGAATACATCCATATAGTAATCATTTTGTTTAGAAATATGTGGGGGGTTATACATTTGTTTTCTTTTACATATGGCTGGGTTCAGCTTCCTGAAAGCTGTTGTGTATTTACCCAGTCAGTCCACAAAATGGATAAAATGTGATTTATCTGATTAACCACAAGTACACACCATGGTTTGAATTCAGAATATTCATGAACAATCAACTCACTAAATTATTATCTGGGAAAAGCTGTTAATAAAAAATATTTGAAGAGGTGGACTCAAGGAAATTGTGATCTGTTTGTGGTTATTCTAGAAGTAGAAATGAGGGACTAAAATCACTCAATAAACCCACTCCCACCAGATTATTCTCTCTGCTCCACTGAGTAAGCACATTCAACTATTAAATTAGCACTGCTAAGCTGTGCTGTTTGTGGTGGCTATTTTTATACACAGCAGGCAATAATCATTGCTTAATGAGAGCCTAGGCATCACCACCAGGTGTGATTTTTTTGTCATTAGGGGATCTATTTTTCTACTTTTCATAGTTTTCATCCCAGGCAGTTTTCATTTTTTCAGCTGCGTCCCCCAGTTCCACCTATTTTTCCCCTGAGGGTTTTATGTTGAATGCTGATTCCAAGCTCATCATGGGGCACGGGACTTTATTTGGCACTGATTGTCCTAAATTGTCACACACAGGTTTCTGTGAAGATGTGCAATGAAAACGTGATTTCTGTCATAGCACTTACATTAAAGATCACTTCTGATTTTCAGCCTCTTCTGCCATTTCCCTTGCAAAGAAATGTTGGTCAAATGTTGGTCTCTCAAAAATCTACCTGTAATAATGAAAGAGGTGTATTCATGGTATTTACTGACAACAAAAGCAAATATTTTTTTTCCTATACTAGAGACAAATGCTCAGCATCTAAAAACCTTAATTACATGCTATAAATGGCTGACTTTCTGCTTTGCTGTTCAGCTACTCAAGCGGAAAGAACTCTGTAAAATCTCAAGAACAAAAAATCAAGAAGGAAAAAACAAAACTTCTGCACACCTTACAAGGGAAACCCCGGTTTTGAGAGAGTTGCACGTGGACACAAACTCCTGCTACAGGCATTTTGGGGAAAAAGGCAAACAAACAAAACTACACATGACTTTCTTTGACAGATTTTTTTTTCAGCTGCGTGAACTTAAGTGCAACCAGACCAAGCAAAAACACGCATTCTTTATCCCAACAAGATACGAGACCCAGTTCCTTTCACGTGAGACTTCAGTCCAACCTGACGCAAATGTCGAGCAGAGTTCTAAGTATTCACTTTTATAAAATCCTATTACCAAATACAAGTAAGGAACAACTTGGCAATGTCACTCTACAAATAGATTACATCTCTTAAACTAGCTTAGAGTAGCAATTCTGTACAATTGTCACCAGCTTTAACTGTGTAACGTAGATTATTTTAATTTTTTTTTAATTCAGACTTGAAAACCTCAGTCAGGGAGCAGACAAGGATGTGGGAATTCCTTCACATTTACATAATGTCTTTTCTTTTTTGGGAGTACCAAAGGATAAGTTGGAAATACTGAGAATGGAATGGAAATCCAAAATATACTTTTGACTTGAATGTTTGAAAACAGTGCCATAACAACAATCAAATACAGTTCAAATGAGCAGCTTCTGTACTTTATCTCAGGTTCCATCACACATGTGCTGTTCCAGTGTTACCACACGAAATCCCAACTTTCTAATTTGATTCAACAACATATCCTGCTTTACTCTCATGGGTCATCTTTTTACTGCACACATCCCACGACAACAATGTGAAATTAGTAAGTATCATCCATGTAGCTCTTAAAACCTGTAGTGAGCCACATAGAAATACCATTAACAGTCATTTAAATCAACTCTCTTGTTCTGCAACAAAATTTCGCAAGTTTCAGAAACTGCAAGTAGAAACAAGAACTCAGGCCAAAAAAAAACCAAACCAAACCAAACCAATACCACACCCCAATCATAAGATTGAAAAATATTTGCTAGGTGACATTGTAGTAGGTTCTTATTCCATGCACCACAACCACATTTTAAAGTCCTCAAGAAACGCCCAGATTTCTGTACAGACACTCATACATTGCATTTATTTTTCACTGGGAAAAAAAAAACCAAACCAACCACATTTTGCTGTTTCCCGGCAGCATAAACAGTTAAAATCTTTGTGCTGTACTCTCAGCACATGTTCACACCCCCAGATAACTGTCACCACTGAAAAAGAGGAAAGTGATCCAGCAGTGCCTGCAATATGGATCACTGCACTCCCTGCTGTACCCAACCCCTTCAGATCAGTCTGCTGTCCAGATGAGAGATACAAGTAATGTCACATTTGTTAAGGAAGTGGTCATATTTCTCTTCCTTGTATCTGTGAGACTCACAGGCAATAGACCCTCTTGAAAAACAGCAGCTAAATGCATAAAGGATTGCTCTCTACCAAAATTTCACCTGCTCATCCAAATTCTACCTGGGGCTTATTGACAATGCCTTTTACTGCTATGCATAAATCACCTAGAGCTCAGTGAAGAGACCTGGCTGTGTCAAAAACAATACATCTTTTCAGCACCATAACATGGATCCACACATCTATGAAAATTAAACAGAATGAACAAATCATCACTTTTAGCTGTATACGTGTCCTTTCGGGTCTGCACAAAGAAATGGCTGATCAGAAGCATCCCCTTCACTGGCTTCAGCTTGATTTATGGGGAATATTTCTTTTCTTAATTTTTCTGCCCAGAAAGATGCTGGAATCTCCATTCTTAGGTGGTTTTTGAGGCTCAGCTGGGCAGAGCCACAGCTGAGCTCATCTACCCATTGGTGACAGCCCTGCACTGAGCATATGGTTGGACCTGCCCGGGTTCCTTCCAGCCAACGCTTCTGTGACTTTGCATTGTGAAATCAGTCTCACATGTGAACTGGAAGCTAACATCACATTCCTTATGCTCTCTGTTCTAGCACAGCACGATTTTCCTTTCTAAACATCTTTGTCCATACTAAGATTTCCCTTTTAATGCTTGTCCACTCTTATATAAACATTAGGATACTTCCACTCTGCTTTTGACCAGCTGCCTGATCCTGGCCTGGCTCAAACACACTCTTTCTCTCAGATATCAAGTAGAGTTGGACCTCTATTGACAATCACTGCTTAAATCCAACTGCCAGCTCAGTTTTGCTTCTCTGTTATTAATACAGTTGTAGTATCAAGCATGAATATCTGGATAGCTGGGTGTCCCCTGTGCATGGGATGCACAAATGCAGTAGCAGGAACTGTACAAATACCCAACAAAAAGATAATCCTTTGGCTACTTTCACAGCAATTCCTTGAGTGTGAGCATGCTTGAGATAAGAGAAAAATTGCATCACTTATTTCTGCAAAAAAAGTTATTTACTGGGCTGCCATGAGTTGCAGCATCACAAAACTGAGGTCATAAGCAATTTTCTTCTTTTTAAAGACAACCTCATCAGGGAGGGCTGTGGCAGAAGTAAGTGAAAGCAGGAAACCCAGACTGCTCTGACCTTTAGAATCTCAGAGTATTTAAGGTGTGGCAGTTGCATTGATTTCCTGTGTCTATCACAGTGTGTTTCTCCTGCACTGGCAAACAGGAGACTGGGTTGGTTCCTGAGAGCTGCTATTTGCATGGCAAGCTGATTGGCTTTCTCTGCTGCAGCTTCTGTCAGTAATGCTCAACAGAGATATACTCACCGTGTGTTCTCCCTATTGTGTTGGCCAGAAGAAAGATAAAATACAGCAATTTTCTATACTGATTATATACATTTACTTGCTCTGCATTTACTACATTATAATTTTAATGCTTTAACTATGAAAAACAGGGAAACTATTGCCCACAGTTTTAAGAAAAATATTTTGGTTTATGACTGATAAACGGTGACTCAGTGGGTTCTGGTGCACCTTCTTCTGTCAGTGTGACAGGGGAGAATCAGTTCTTGATTTTCTCCTTCCTAGGATTAAACCTTGGGTTTCCCTGAGGGAATTAATCTCTGAATAACCTCTTGCTTTTTTTCTCTTTTGCCTTTCTGTTCTTGCTCCAGTTGGATGCATTACACAATACAGTAGAAGGGAGGAACAAGCCCTCCAACTTTTACAGTCACCAAGTATAAAACGTGGAGGGTAACCTCATGTAAGGATTGTAAATTGCTTCAAAAATCAAATTTACGGAACAAACACCTCATAAATTTACACATGTAACCTGCTGTGGATGCTGAACATTACACAACATCTCTGAGGTAAACTACTGCTACTGTCCTGGGTTGCCCCCATGTCATACACAAGTTATCACAGGATGGGACTGCACTCAACTCCCAGGAATCATCAGCAAGGCTAAAACAATAAAAGGGCATAAAAATACCTATCTGTGGACAGCTTTTGTAACTCTCTCTCAGTCAGCTCAACAGCATGTTGATGGAAGTCACCCAAATGTTCAAATGCATGTTCATTCATTGCACTTGTTTCTTTGTAGCACCAGAGCTCTGTCAGATCTTTTCAACACATCACATTTCGATTTTTTTTTTCCTAATTTTCATTCCAGTGTTAGTTTTCTTCATAAGCATCCTCATTTTTCTGCCTACTGGAAACTAAGCAACTGTGTGTCTTACATGCTCATTGCATAGTATCATTTGTACAGCATTAAAAATTACATCTGAAAAGCATAAGTTTCACCCAATTTGTTGTGGCTGAAATTAATTTCTTGAACTACTGCTTGTATTAACCCATCAATTTAAACTATCTACTTTACTGTCATTTAAGGTATCTAAGGCACAAAGAGCTAGTCAGGATTAAGAAATTTTCTACAACAAACTGTTTTAAGTTAAAGCAACTGAGTTAAATTATTAAATGCTCTCCTTCATTAAGTTCTTCATAGAAGTAATTTCATACCTTAAAAATTTATTCCTTCCACAGGACATAAAAAGCCAAGCTATAGAAATAAGAATGTTATGCATATGATTATAATGATATTCAGCTGCCTGAGTATATGCATATAATGTTATTTTAGACTCTTTTAAGGTATGTCAGATGTATATTGGGACAGCATATGTGGTTGAGAGCCTCCACCCTTCTGGAAAAGCACTTGAAGTCAAGATGTAATGTTTCTAATGTCAGACCAATGTGATTTGACAGCTGAATCATTCCCTAAGAATCTGGTTTTATCACTGTATATATATATATACATATATATATAATTGATAATGTTACAAATTGGAAACCAATAGAATATCCTACAAACACAATTCCAATTTAAAAATTTCAACCTTTTAGCCTACTTGATGGCAGAAAAAGTAGGAAACCTCTCCACAGTCCTTTATGGAACAAAAATCCAATTTTGCCTCTCCCTGTCACTAAATTTATATTATTCTACTGCCTTAGAATAACAGAGCATAGACTGTAGGCTGAGGTTCCTGTCTCTGTCATCCCCTTTTAAATCACTCTCCCTACAAAATGCTTAAAAACTTTTGTGTGGAAACCTCATCTTTCACTCAATTGACACCATAATATATAAAGATTTATGTTAATGAAAAAAAACTGTTACATATTCGTGGAGTTGTAGCATCAGAGCTGCAAAGGAACTTCAGAGGCTTTTCAGAGAGTACACTCATTTCTGTTATTTCTGTACCCATAACACATGAATTTCCTCTTTGGCAATACTGGGATTTTTCAGAAATTGTGGGAAGCTGTCATTACTTACTGACATTTGTGGGTTTATTCAACCATCTTAACTCAGTCTGACTGCTAAAACAGTTGCAGACAGGAAGCAATTTCAAACCTGGCTTCAAAGCTGGATGAGAACCCGTAACACAACAGAACTGATACAACTCCTATAATCAGCGTGGATCTTATATAGCATTTAATTAATTGAATATAAAGATTAAAAATCTCGGTCTGAAATATTACGGATCCCCAAATAATGTTCAACTGGTGCTAATTATTTGAACTGTAGGTCTTCAGTTTCCCTCTAAGCCAAACCATGACTTCGGATGGAGTCAAAACAATAACAGTAGCATTGAGGTCCCTTGAGTATAAAAGGTGTGAGGCCAAAATCAGACCATTTATCTAGAAATGTTGAAAAGAAACTTCCAGTTTAACAATTTCTGTTTAAGAAGTCTGACACTGTTCCCATGAACAAACAAGAAGTCATTACCAGAGGCAGCAACAAGACAAAAAGTCTGAATCCATTGACACTTTGTAAAAAAACAACTTACTGCTGGCACTGCATAAGGAAGACACATGGCTTCTATAACGCAAAAGTTGTTCAAGCTCATGCAAAACTCATCTGAAGGACTGATGTGCTGAAGAGTTAGAATTTATTTTGGATAAATTTGCTGTTGTTTTTAGGATGAATTTCAGGAGCCATGCAATAACTAGTGGTTAGGTTCCAACTAGATAACACAGCCAGACTAGAGTTTCCCGTGAAAAACGCTGCAAGAATTACATTATATATCCATTTTCTATGTTTAGCAAAAATGGTATAGGGATTCTAGCCTATGTGGATCACTTACATGATCAGTTGCATTGTAAGTGAAAACTTCATTGTTATTTTTGATTCTCCATGTTTTAGATCAATGAGGATTCAAAGCTTCTGAAATCTTCTGCATTTGTTACCTTTCCAGCCAGGGGGGAAATTCTCCCTGGAATTTCACTAATGAAGTGCCCCTAAAGTCAGCTGGTACAGATTGTGAATGTGGCACATAATGATTTGACTCAATCACATCAGGCAGTTTAAATCCAGGGAAAATTCATAATAGCCCTTTCCACGTTTTTAATCAGTTTACTCCAAGCCATTTCTTTCTTTCAAGTGCCAAATTGCAGCTTAATTTAAAAAGGATGAAATTTTCATTAGTTTTTGAAAATTTATCCACAAACAGGGATTTTTATATAAAGAAGTCAAGTCTTGTCTTCCTTTTTTTTTTTTTTCAGTAAAATTCAAAAAGATTCACGTCTATTTCCATCAAATAAAATTGCCACAATAACAACTCCGTGTTTCTTTCTTTTTGAGCACGTGAGTTTACAAATAGTAGCTTTTCTTGCAGGAAACCCTCACAGTTTCTATCCAAAACAAATCTGTGCTGTTTGGTTCACTACTAAAGCAAGGGGGCAATTAGTAAAATTAGCAGAAAATAAGGATCAAGATCAGTAAATAATCCCGCTGAAATAATCCTGCAGTTGTGGGGAAAAAAAAAAGGACACACACACACAAAAAAAAACCACTTGGAAATCTGATTTGTACTTGCAATATAGAGTGATGTTTATGTCAGTATATATCTTTTACATGGCAGAGATATTTATGGTTAAATGCTGACATGTTGCCTAAGAGCAGCAGCAAATGATGAAGATAATGAAGAAAAGTAGATGCAGTCACTGGAGTTGTTTTTTTTCCTATTTATGCCAGGAAAACTTGCCTATTTCCCTTGAGAAATGAGAGTCGTAGGCTCTGTCTACACCGCAGTCAGAAGCATGACTGCAGCAAATGTACACTTACACAGGATAAATTAAGGACACCCAGCTCAGGTATTAGCAAGAGAAAATAATAATTAAAAAAAAAAAAAAAAACCACAACCAAAAAACCAAAAAAGAAAACCAAAAAACNAAAACACACAACCAAAAAACCTAATAAGTAAACCAAAAAACCACCACATAAATATATGGTCTAATTATCCTGAGTCCTGGCTGAAGCCTTGGTATCTGGACTGACTAACTGGATTAATGCAGGACTTCCAGGTTTTCCCTGTCCCATCCAAACCAGCAGGGCTACTTTAAATTAGAAGCCCCCCCCAACCCACTCTGAACTGGAAATAGCTGTTCAGTGCTAAATATTAAAATATTCTGGCTAGGTTGCTTGTATCTAAATGTTGCTTTCTCACCTCACTGCAAGAAAGTCTCCTCAGCTGGAGAGCAGAGCACAAGCAGCAGGGTCTGGAGGCTTAAGATGCCAAAAAGCAGGTAAACCAGGCTCATCCTGGCTGCAGTTCCTTCTCCCTACACCTGCAGAGGAAAGGAGAACCACTTTGCAGCTGCACATCAACATCTGTCCCAGCAAAACTCAGATCCTAGCAGATGAGGATTCACTTAGAACAGTATTTGTGCAGACTCTTAATTAAATATTCCCATCATAGCTCCTCACAACAAATGGTCTGACATTTCCAAAGCTGAATTTAAATATTTGTTTTATCCAATAGAAAGAAAAAAAAGCAACACACCTTTCTAGCATATTGTCAGCTCAAAGGTAGACTCCATTTTTACTCACTCATTTGAATTTCACCTAAAATTTCACATCATTACAGCTCATAAATCACTTAAGCCTAAAGTGGTATATAGGTCTGTACTTGTCCTCCAGGATGAACTGGGAATGCCAGTACAAAGATTTGGAAACCCCTATATAAGACTGGTGATGAAAAATTATGTATCTCTTGACCCATTTCATTGTCCTGGTAGATGGAGATGACCACCTTGAGGGAAAACTTACCTCCTCTAATTCCTCCCAGATTCCTCCCACATCAAAAAATCAAAACGAGTCCTCTCAGCTTCAGATGACCTGTTTCAGATTAATGTTTCCATCTGGAATGGGAACAATATTCTTCCTGAGGAAAGAACAATATATTTGCCATTCATAATGAGAGCTTTCATATGCCCAGGAACCAATATCCCACCACTAAATGGCTAAAATACATGGCTGGAAACAAAAAGTGCCCCTGTTTGCATTAGTATGCTTGAACTACCAGCAAGTTTTTGCAGTTAATGCTGTCACTTCGCCAAAGACTCATGAAATTTGGCAGAAAACATTGATTCACCAACCCCATGAGAAATTTGTCCCTGGAAAACACAATGCATAATCATTGTTGTGGCAGAAAAAACACTAAATTACACAGGGGTTTATAGGAATTTTCAGCACTGATCAGTGATAGCCAGCAGAAAATAAAGCAGCGAAAGCACAAACTGTTAAGAATATTAAGCTCCAAGTGAGATTAATTTGCAGATCTGTTAAATTTAGAGCACCCTAAAGCAGAAAGAGTATACCAAGAGGCTCTTGCTTGTTAAGCACTGAGTCCTTCTACTTTATCAAACTGAAATAAGCATTCTGTTTATCCATCTCAAGAGTCCTGAAGTATAACAAAGTCAGTGGCCAATTACCACTCCATGCCCACCCCAAAAGCAGCAAAAAGCTGATATGTTTAACAGATGACTCTGCCTTCAACCAACATGTTGACACAGGGAAAAGAAATGCAGGAAGGATGAAAGGCCCAGACAAGGGTAGAGTGACTGCAGTACATGAAACACCACCAGCGTGCTCTGATAGTCAGAGCATTTTGCTCTGATGGTGTTGAGAAAACAAAATTTAACCAGTGACATCCAGTAAATACATAATCAGAGCATGCTTAAGTGACTTGGGATTTGGAAGGCAGTTACTTAAGGAGTAAGTTAACTGTTTATGTAGCAGAATTAAAAATACTTTAGATGAGGGTGTAGAATGACTTGGTAGATGTCTTCAATAATAATCCAGCAGGTACCACACAAAGAGTTTTGTTAGTGTTGGCAAAGCTAAATAAACCCCGAGGAGAAGTCTGATTGGAAAAAGCAAACCTTGTGGTGTAAAATAAACATGCACGTCAAAATCAAGTACCAGGTTCGCTCAGACTCCTGACAGAAGTCTCTAGCAGTGAATTGGCAGCCTTGCTGTTTATACTGCTCTAACTCTTGTGTGACTTTAAAGAAAGTTTTTTTTTAGCCAGTGCTGAGACCCTCAGGCAGGAAGTTCTCCATCAAACTGACTTTAAACTGGAGAAAAAGTGGAAGATCATCCACTTCATGTCTCATCCCATCCTTTATCCCACCATCAAAGGTCCTGGTGATAAAAGATGACTCACCAAAGCAAGAATTTGTGGGGTTTTTTTGGAGTTGATTTAGGCTATAGAAACACAAACAGGAGCAAAAACTTTGAGCACCGAGTTCAGAATTCTAATATAAAATTATCCTTGAGATACAGAAAATTAACTCTCAGTGAGATGAAGCTGTGCATTTATGTGCCAGCCTGCAGAAGATAATCCATACCAAACTTGCAGGGAGAACTGATGAAGGGGTGAATTAACAAATTCTTGCTCTCAGCTTTAACACAAGCTTATAATTTTTGAGTCTTGTCCTGATCCAGATTTTCAAAGATCTTTGGAGATGTTTGCTTCGTGCAATTCAGATACTAATTACAGGTTTTGAAGGATTTTGAAAGAGAGTTTCCTTTAGAGATGAGTGTAAATTCCAGGGGTTTTGCAATATTTTCTGGGATTCCTGAATGAAAATAAGTCTTAGATACAGAAATAAAATAGTTGTATGTCTGGTAGGTGATTCACTCTCTTCTAAATCATACTATTAATGCCAACAGAAATTATTGACTAAATCACATTTGCTGAGACTTACTTGGATGTCAATAGTATTGAAAGGATATTAAAAAAAGGATGTCCATGTAGCCATTCACAACCGGAATTTTTCAGAATCAAAATTACATATAGTTGTGGTACGGTTTGCATTCAGGAAGGGAAATCTAAATTAAAAAGACAGTCTAAAAGCATATAGCAAAATCTGAGCACATTAAAAGTCCTATATGTTCAACAGAATGAACTTTTCCTACTTAGTGCTATTGACTTCTTTTACCAATGAAATGTGTCTGCATTGCATGAATGTGATTTACATTCAGAAATTTCTGATTAGATGTATATCTCATGCTCTTGACTAAGTTACAACTTCTTAAAATATTTCATAGCTGCTACGAAGAGATTCATCCTGGATATCGGGCAACAGTGGAAATTGCTGCATAAAGATTACATTAATCGTAAAATCATCAGGCATTAATTCCACCAGCTACTCGAGAGGCCAATATTTCTCCTTTGTGATTAGGGAAGGGCAGTGAAGGTTGCCAGGCTTATCAGCAAGTCAAAAAAAAACCAAACAAACTGGGCCTGGAATTTGAGGATTATGATGCCCAATCAGCTGGAAATTTCCAAAGGACTCATTGAGGACAGTTATATCAAAATCTACACATCCTGGAGCCCTAACAAGAAAACGGAGCAGTAAACACTTCCTTTGCCTTCACTGAAAATAAGGACTGATGAAGTTTCTCAATTATGCCACCTTTTTGATCAGGGTGCTTTTCTTCCTGCCCCTCACACTGAAGGACTAGAGAATTTTAGCTTAAATTACTGTGTTCTTTAAATGAATCAGCATGAAAAAAGCTTTCCCAACAAACACAGAAGAAGAGGAAGAATTATTGTTCACCCTTATGCCTCTCCATTGTCGGTTGTTTTTTCTCTTTAATGTATAAAAACACTGTGTGAGAGGAGAAGACAGCCTTAAACTACAGACATTTCTCTTTTTCCTGTCTTCTTGGTGTCTTTACCTGAAGTTCTGCCACAAGCTCAGTGGAAGTTTCAGTGCTGAATGAAACAGCTGCAGTTGAAATGCAGATAATTTCGGAGACTCCTCGGAAGGCAATTTTTTTTTTCCACTCCAGACCTCTTTTTGATCCACATGGGTAATGCTCCAAGTGTTATGTTAAGCAACCATTATGCTAAGAGAGCCAGCATTAGGAATCCTGAGCTTAGACTGTCGCTTCCCGAGGCAGATTTATGGCTTATGACAGTAATTGCTCACACCAAAGGGGCTGGTGCACCATCCAAGCACAAAGCAGCATTTGGAGAGAGCAGAGATAGTGCCATTAGATGAGTTTAGGGATCTGGTAATGCCTGCTTTTTACAACTAGAAAATTACCTTTCATTTAAATAATAATAATAAAAAACGGTACTACACACACAAACAGGCACTTGTTTGTGTAAGTGAACATAAACGTTGGCATTTTTGTTCAGCTTTGTTTTTTTTAAAACAACCTTGCCCACAGTAAACACAGTGCTCTTGTTCCTCTGTGCTTGACTTTGTATTGCTTTAAATGAACCAGTCCAATCTTAATTTAGGATATTTTGTCTTCCTTGAGTATATGTACTTATTGTAAGTGCTAAAAAGGAGAAAATGAGTATAAAAGCAAGGCAAAGTAAAACATCTGTGAGAAGGAAAGCAAATCCTGTGCCTGCAAATTGCTGGACTGGGATCTTTGTAGAACTCAAAGACCAACTCAGTGCACCCAGGAAGTCAATTTAGAAATTTTAACGTGGACTATTAAGGAAAAATAGAAAGGTTTTCTAGTTGCAAAGCTACATATTAACATAAATAGGTAAAACTTGGTCCTATCTCCATGTTCTTTCTCATTCCCTGCTCCATTTTAGGTTTAAAAAGCTCTTCACAACATTGCAATTTGTCTTTCCTCAGAAAACTGAATAAGCAAAAAATAAAACAGCTCCATAAAATATATTGTCTGATATGTTTTTCAAGGTTCTGCTCTGCCAGTAAATCCAAGCATGATCTGAATGGTAACAGCAAGTTTATGGACAATGAATAATAGCATGACATAACTAATTAATGCTATTTCAATCCAGACTGCTTAAACAATCAAGCCTAATTGTGCTAAACAGTGTGATGGTTTTATATGGACAGCAGCGAGTGAGCAAATCCAATGGAGATTTAAAGCTAAAGCCCAACTAATTTATGCTTTATGGGTATAACAAACTCAGCCCAGTACCTTTAATTACTTCATATTTCTTGTTGGTTCTGATTTCTTTCCTCAGGAAAAAAAACACCAAAAAAACATCCAACCAACCAAAAAAAACCACACCAAAACCAAAAAAACCACCAGGTACTGTGCTTACTATGCCTTGTTTGGACATATTTTCTGTCACTGATTTAAAACCACACCAAACCAAACCAAAAAAAAAAATACATGCCATTGATTATACAGAACAGCTGAGCTGCTGAACATGCAAGGATGAATACTGGATATTTATGCCTCTGTTAGGCATAAATCTTGAGCCTGGTTAGGTTCTTCCTAATTGCCCTGTGGCTAATCTTGATACAACAGAGTACGTAAAGCTCCATATTCTGATTAGCCTCCGACATGATCAGAGTTCTGGGTGCATTGTAACAACACCTCCACCAATCCCTTTAAGCAAGGAGAAATCAAAATAATCAAAATTGATTGCCTGCAAGGGGACCAGTTTAATTTTATTTACATCAAAGCAGGCAGCCAACCCTACTGCACTCCAAAGATTCCTTGAGAATGGGAAAAGGCGTGAGAAGAGAGAAAGGCAGAGCAAGGACAAAGCTGAAAGGTGAAGAGTAAAAAGCACTTTTTCTGCGTTGTCCTCTGCAAATCCCTGATGTTATCTTTCCTCCCTGCCCAACCATCCTTACCTGGCAGTTCTTCATGCTCCTGCCAGGTAGACCCTACTTTCTCCACCACAAAGTAAGGCAAGGGAAGCATTAGGCAACTAAATGTGGAATTCAACTAAATTAATATCTAACTTTATAGTAGGGAAGTGATTTTTTTTTCTGAGCAAGCCCCTAAATTTCAGATCTGAAAGAGTCATATCTATGTGATTTTATACCACATGCCAGTCTGAGGCATTACTATCAACAGATATACTATTAAAAGGACACAAAACTCCTACCAAATGTTTTTATTTCCTTAAGAGCTTTATTCAATATTTAAAGAGACTTACTGCCTTTCTCTATATTACTTTCTTTTTAGTCAGTCAGTTCAAGCACAAGCCTAGTTAAATGTACATTTAATCTTCATTATATCAAGATAAAGCTGGTAGTAATTGTCATTCCAATCAAACCACATAACAGAGCTCTGCAGGATTTCTCTTCTGAAATATTCAAGATGGGCAGCAATTTATGTCACTTTTGGTACTTGGGTTCTTCTCCATAATGAGGTTTTTAAGTGTCCTACCTGACATTTACATTCCTAATGAGATTCCTACACCTCTGCTGGGGTCCATAATGGCTAATGTTAATAGCTCAAGCTGTTTTACTGGATTAAAAAAGTTAGAATTTATTTTTATGTCACGTCCAAGTACAATAGCACTTTCCAGTTTGAATATACTAAACACACACGACTATAAAGCTCTTCACACATTTAACTTGCCCATGGTAGAAAAATACTGTGATAGTTGCTCACTGTGTTAACACTTTTCCCCTGTGAGAACCACTTCTCACCCAAGGTATGCCTGGCCTTCCTCTCTATCCCGTTTGGTTTTCTGCCTCTTCCACTTGTTGCTTCTTTTTATATTTACACTCAAATTCTATATTAACCATCCTCAGCAATGAAATTGGATTTGCTGCCACTCAGGGGAACAGAGGATGGGCAGGCAGAGAGACAAAAAAGATAAGCAGCAAAGAAAAACCTGGGCTGGCTGCTACATATGGAGGAGGAGAGGCTTAGAGAGATCCAGAACGATTCCTGGGTGCAGGTTAGGGGGGGTGGACCAAAAATATTTCCAAGGGGAAAAAAGTGGCCAGTCCAAAGGTGGGTCTGCCTCTGCTATTGCCTTTCAAGGCACCAGAAACTCCCCTCCTGTTTCAGGATCTCAGTGAAGAAGGTACTAGTTGGCTGTTCTGCCAGAAGAGAGGGGAAATGCAGTGTGTGTTTGCTGCCTGAAGAGGACTTTGATGGTTTTCAAGAGAGCCATTCAGACTGAACTCTTGTGGTTCTTTTACAGGTGAATGAACAAAAGCACAGGGCACGGTTCTGTCTCATCTACGGTGTTTGGTCACTCAACAGCATTGAAAATTTTGATTTGATTACCCTTTAGTGCTCGTTTAGTCAGGAACAAGTGGTTTCAAGGCACTGGAGTGCAGAATCCTCTAAGTTAATTAGTTAAACTTGCTAAGTTAAACTTGCTTTTTCAAGAAGTATATTTTAACACCCTACCCCTTTATAAATTTATAAAAATAGTTGCATTACCTTGCAATGTAAAGATATTGAATAGTGATCGTCACAATAAAGAAAACACTGAAATCTTACTGAGCAAAGCCACAGATTACATAACTGTTAGGACAGTTTTTTTACAGCAGACTGCAAAACAAACTGAAGCACAGAGATGTACTGTCTGGTTTAGCAGCCTTGGATTTGAGGTACACAAAATATTTTTACCTGCTGATAGCAGCTGTGAGTGGGTTCTGACATGTCTAATAAATAAATACACATTAGGCAAAGTAATCATCGCCCCGTGTTATAATTTCTCACCTCTGAGAAATTAATGTGCATAATTTGTTTCTGTTTACATGCAATATTGCAATGGTACAACAGCTTAAGTAAATGTAACATATTTTCTGAGTGCCAGCCAGGGGTTGAACGCTTTCTGTGATATTAAGCATCAATCCTCACTGGGGAGGGGGTGAAAAGCAACAAATATTTTTCTCGTGGTAGAATTGATTTTTGCAAATGGAGTCTGGTTCAAGTGGTGTAATAGTCTTCCCTATTTCTTGCAGTTGCTCAATGCACAATCCCATCATTCAGTCCCAATCAATTGGGTGATAAAGTATTTCCCTCACCAGGGAAAATGGAGAGCTTGTACCTTGTGTACCTGATATCGATATAAATCATATATTTAGTTGGCTAATAAGAGATTACACCTCCCAGCAAAGTTAGACCAGTGAGTCCCTTACCTTTAAAAAACGTGGGAAGTCACCTCCAGTGATTTCAGTTGCTAGATTTCTCTAATGTAAAAGTTTTTGAATGCTTAGCCTTCAAAGTTCATTGTACAACTCTGCCAAAATGAGGCCTCTGTTATTAAAATAAGGTCTCTGAAACCTTGGTGAGGAAATCAAACACACAAAACGAATCTCAGAGAGAGAAGACAAATCTTAGAGAAAGAAGATTTCAAAAAAATTTGGAAATTCCCAGCCTTGTTTCTACTAAGAGGAATTTCTGTTTCTGGAATGCTCTTTTTTGTTCCTCTAACTCGTGGCAAATATCTTGTTCATACACAGATTTTGAAGAAAACATTTCTCATCTATAGGGCAATGGAATGGTTTTGTTTGGTGTTTTTTATTAGGTTTTGTAGGTAATTATTTAGCATTGGAGGTTGAAATGCTAAATAACGTTTATACACATTGTTTCATTAAAGCTATGAATACGTTTGACCTAAATTTTCAAATTTTGCTATTTCTTGGCAAATTGTGTCTTTTATGTTGTTTCTTCAGTTCCCCCTCTCTCATATGTTGAAAGGTTTCAGGGCTGTTTTAGAACTTGGGGTAGGACAAATGGTACCTGTGAGAATGAGCTTCCCAGAGCTTCCCACCAAAACTCCTAATATTTTAAAAATTATTTATCTATTTATTTTTGAGAGGACACTTACTGTGCAGCAAGTGATGTGTTTGCATCAGTGAAGCAGGTATGCAAACAACTAGCCCTGGCTAAAAAAAGCTGTTATTGTCCTGTAAGTGCTGATTCCTCCCTGCACACTAAGCATGCATCTGAATTTGAGCTGCTTTGATGACAACACATATGCACAGTCAGCTACCTCCCATTGATTTTGGGGGTGTTGGTCTGAATAAACATCAGTTTTCCCCTGCAGCCATTCCCAAAACAATTGATCCAGGCACCGTTTTTCACCGACTCACTAAGTGTTAATTCAATTTGATGGGCACAGCAGGCAATAATACAGACTACAAGGAACTTACTTTCAGCAGTGTAGGAAGCACATCCTTTTCATCCAGACATGTTGTTGATGCAGATCAAATGAACTTCCATATAAAACCTGTGCTGGTTGCCTTTCAGTAAATCAGCATGTTGTAGCAACACACACCATGGTTTTCTTACTGCTTCTTTTGTAGTTTTTCCACGAGGATCTGGAAAATAAAGCAGCACAACTACCAACACCACAGGCAGGGCCTCCTTTTACACAGAGTTCTGAAAAAGCTCTTGATTAATCCATTTTATGTAAAAGTCAAGTGACATATTTAGCAAAGCAGAAGATGAAAATAAGAATAATAATAAGAGGAAAAGCACTGCTCTCTATGGCATTGAAAATGCGGTGGAGAAGCTGCTCATAGAGGGGATAAACTGGAATTGTTCCACTTTAGCTCAGTCTGAGGAAGTCAAAGGGGAGAAGCAGGAATTGATTAAATATTAGATAGCAATTAAATATGGAAGTAGCAGCTGGACACGTAAATTGATAGAACACTTTCTCTGGGCATTACTAAATTAGCAGTTAAAAGAAGTGGAACCTGCTTTGGAACAAAACTGCTGCAACCAGAAAGCTGCTGTTTTAAACAGCTGGTTTCTGCTGGCATGAAATCACCATCATCTCTCTAAGGTTAGGCCAACCAAATACATCCAATAAGGTGTTATCTTTCAATCCCTGTAAAAACAGTAAGACAAAATCTCCATTAATAGAACATGAACATCCCAAGAAGAGGCACAAAACCATGTCTTTGCCAGCTATTATCTTAATGTATTTCCGTTTTCAGAAGAGAAAGAAAAACTTCTGGGAGCGAACAAAAAGACCAGGAAGGAAATGGAACAAATTGTCATCTTTGTGAGCCCACAGGCTAAATAAAGTGAAGTTACCTTGACTAAATCAACTTCATATTGGTCCAGGGACGTGAGCTTTGGAGTCTTAAACAGAATTAGGAAAAAGTAAAGAATTTCCAGATAAATTCCTGCTGCTACAATCTGAGAGAAGGGAAGCTACAACAGCACAGGGGCATTTTGCACGTGATTCAGTGCACATACAATTAATAGCTCATCATGGGTTATTAAGGATGTGATTAAAGGACAGCCAATTTACTAAAGACTTAAGAGGTTAATGGTGAAGAAAAAAAAAATAAAGTGACAATATCCTCCCTTCCTCATCGCTGCCCTTTTGTTGTGATAAATAAATGCTTTCCTTACCTTCATGAACACAACACTGCAGATTTTCCCTGTACATTTAAATAAGCACACTGCCTGAGAAGACATGCAGAAATTTAGTTGGGAAAAAAAAAAAATAAGGGGGAGGAGAGGTGTTGCAATGCAGAGGCTAAAGGAGAATTTTAAGTTATTTATTTTTTTTTGGGAAGCCAAAGTATTTTAAAAGACTAACTTAATAGTCACTACACACTTTGTGATGTTGTTAAAGGTTGATAAGCTATAGGTGAGAGACAAAAGTTCACCTTGTCTCTAATGTGATCAAGGTTAGCAGTGCTCTGTCCATGCCATTCCATATTCCACACAGCTGAGAAAATGTGAATTAGGGTGCACTCCCTGCAGCCTGTGGTGATGACCATGGCGAGGAGGATCTCTCACATTTTCTCACCCCTCAGCCCAGGAAGGAGGGAGGGATGGGGGGGGAAGATGTTTGTAAGATTTGGTTTTATTTCTCGTTACCTTATTCTGGTTTGACTGGTAATAAAATAACTCACTTCCCCAAGTCAAGCCTGTTTTGCTCACAGTGGTAATTGGTGAGTGATCTCTTCTGGTTCCTGTCCAGGATCCACAAGCCCTTCATCATGTTTTCTCCCCACTCTCCAGCTGAGGAGGGGACAGGGTCAGCCCACCACAGATACCTAATTATTCGATTTAACCTGAATAAAACTCAAATAAACCACAGTCCTGGAAGCAAACAACTGGATTCAGCCTGGGGGAATGTTCAGCCATTGGAGCTAATTGCAGTGACCACAAAGAGCTTTCTGTGAACAGATGCAGTCATCTCTCTGAAGGACACCCAAGAGTTACACCTATCACATCTCTGACACTTAAGGAAAAAAAAACCCTGGCAATAATGAGCTGACCTAAGGTCTAATCCTACAAGCACACATGTAGCTGACTCCATAATATCCCTGTGATGCTTTCTGGGGAGTTAATTCTCAGCTGTCCTATTAAAACCCCATAAGCCCCCTAAAAGGGTCAAGAGAGCATCTGGGGTTCTCCTTTAACTGCTATCATAAAATAAGCAGCTGGATCTGTTAAGGATGGTCACCAGCACAAAAACAGTCTCCCTGGTGTTTTAGAAGAAAACCAGTCACCAGTGGAGATTAGTTCTAAAACCATGGCAGGAGCTGCCTTTGGCCTGAGGTTTGGTTTGCCTCTGAGTCAGCTGGAAACAGCAAACAGTCCTCGTGGCAGATTTGCAGCGTCACAGATCTCTGGGGCTGCTCTGGAGGGCTGCTGGACACCAGCACGGTAATCACTGATTCCAGGAGTCAGAGCACTAGCTGTGAGGTGAGTTTTTAACCTTGGTGCTGGATGCTCCCCCTCTCTAACCAAAATCTGTGGTCATACGACCTCGTGGAGCACAGCAGGACCTGTGGGATGAAGCTCAGGTAGGCAAAGATCAGCAGGAGTTTGCAGAGAAGCTGATCCACTGCCAGAAATCTGCTTAAACACTCTGATGTGGACCAAAAGATGGCTTGGGAACTAAAACCAGCAAAGCACACCTTTCTGTTGCAAGGAAAGCTGTTCTTGGAGTCCACTTTACTACCCAAATCTGAACAGATCAGACATTAAATATCAAGTGACAGTCAGAACACGCTGACTTACAAATTTACCACTACTTTGGTTAAGAAGAGGTGATTCCTTAATCCTTAAGTGAAGTGCAGGGAAAGGAGCAGAAAATATAGCCATTTCCACCACTCCATGATAGTGGAGTCAAATAGTCATGGATAGAATTTAACACGTTTCCTTCCATGTCCTCAGGATTGTCCCACCAGTCCCATGCAGTTGATCTTGGAGGAAGGTCAGGAATATCTAGGGAAGAGCCAAACGAATTAATCTGATGTCAACAGCATTAAAATATATAGGTGTTTATTTCCACAATACAATAAATTCAGCTCAGGTGATCCTAAACCTGTATTTCTTGAGTTTATTGCTCTCAAAAAAAAAAAAAAAAAATTAAACAAATCAGTCTTCAATCCATTTTTTTTCTTGAAATGTAAGCATGTGATTTTGACAAAAGTTTTTATCTGGAAACGCTTTGAATATTCATTTCAATGTAATTATAACCAAGATCTGTGGCACATTGAGTTTAAGTTATTTTCTATGCAAACCAGAATTGTATTTGCATTTAGTGAATGAAATATCTCATTCACATCTATTGTGTACTGTGGGTAGTTATTTAGCTGATGTTACTTTCCCAAGCAGAGCATTTTAATTTGTAAAGTATAGAAGCTTTTTCTTTTGAGTTGAATGATAAACTCTCAGTCAAATACTATATTGGAATAAATTTATTTAAAAATTACAATTAGAGGAGAAAAGTTTATTGAAGGTGATTTATTATTAAGAATAATGCCAGACCAATATTTTTGATAACTTGGAATATTTTGAGTTTAACACAAAAAAACTTTTCCTACTGAACTGTCATTGAGAAATAGCAATTATTTAACATTTTCTTTCACTCCCAATTATATCTGGTCTGAAGGAGGAAAATAAACTATAAAATTTATGTTCTGTTGCCAGTTATGTAATCTGAAAATCTGCAATTCTCTGTGCCACAGTAGGAGAGACTGGCGCTGGCAGTTTTTGCCATGTGCTTTTCAATAGCATATTTAATTGATTTAAAGTGATGTGGTACATATTGGTAAAAACAAAACACAGAGCGTTCACCAAGGAAAGTCTTTTCCATTAATGACATAGAACCTCGTACCTTGATGTTTCTCCTGATTTTTCACCCTCTGGGTGAAAAACCTTTCCCTGATATCCAACCCAAACCTCCCCTGACTCATCTTCATGACTTTCCTCAAGCCCTGTCACTGTCTCAGAAAGCTGAAGGCTCTAAAGCTGCCAAACCTGCTAATTCCTCATGAATATTTCAGTATTAAATACCTGAAACTGTAAACCAATGGGACAGGCAAACTGTATTTTTATGCCTTTACCACCCTTTACTGCTGAAACAAACAGCTCAGAGAAAAGGACGTGAAAACTTATTTGTTTGTTGTTTAAAGTTCAAGTCAGCAGTTGTTACAACGTGCCATATTCCTACATTTTTTTCATAGCATTCTGAGAAGTTTGAGGGCTATTGCATAATAAAACTCATATATAGTCCATTGAAAAATACACAGTATTTTCATATACCTTCTCGATTGGAAAAACAAAACAACAATAAAAACCACCCTCCCCCCTCAAAAAAAAAAATCCCCAAAAGCCACAGTTACTAATTGCATTTGTCAGAAATGGTCCATCTTCCCCAGATGAATAAATTTTCAGTCTCTCACTCATAACTACGTGGGCTTATAATAGACCAGCTGCCCCAAAGCTATACATGGTAGAATAACAATGAGGCATCACAAAGACCCTCTCCAGCAGCATTCTACACTGAGAAAACAAATAAAAGACCCAAGTCTTGCCTTATCTACTCCATGCAGTCACCAAGTCTCAGGAATTTCAAGCACATTGCAAAGCTGGGCCAGAAATTTAAGGAACATTTCACTTATGTAAAGCTCAGTACCCGAAATTCAAACTATAAAACATCATAACCTCTAGAGACGAATACAAACCCAGCACGCTGAGTTGAACAAATTGTTTAAATCTGACAACAGAGTTGTTTTACATCACTGACATCTCATTCTCCCATGGCCAAACACTCTTTCTGCCAGAACATTTTGGTCTTCAAGTCAGGTCTTTCCCATGTGAGCAACAGAAGTTAACGTTACATTTCGTCTCCTCTGAAAGATTTGTTATGGAATTTCTATTTATTTATGTAAAAACAATCACCCAGTGCAATATGTGGTTCTATCATCGTTACTATTTCTTTACTTTGTTCTGGAAGGCATTTTCTGCAGCATGAACACTAAACTGGGAGCACAAGAAAGGGTTCTTTCCTGGGAATAAATACTCAAAAAACAACCACTACCACAGGTTGCTACGGGACAGAAACTGCTCCAAGCAGTTTCCCTTACTAGAAAAGATTTTTTGACATCAGATTTTTAGTGTTCAGTTCATGATAGCACTTTCTCCAATTATTTAATATACTCTGAGGATTTTCTTTAAAAAACAAACAAACAAACAAAAAAACCCAAACAAACAAAAAACACACCAAAAAACCAAACAGCAGAACATTTGATTTCTTTTTTCTTCCTATCAACCACAAGTAAAATAATTGTACAGCTTCTACCACGGTGTAACATTTATATTTGCATTATGCTGGTTATCACCCACTAAAATCTCTGCTATGGAAATATCAAGGTACAATTATGATAGTTATCTTTATGTTATAACCCAGACATGCACTTAAGCAGATGTTCAGCTTCGTGCTTATTAGTAGTCTCATCAAAGCAATGAGACTGAATTCTATTATCTGTCTACTCTGCTTTCTTACTCCTTTTTTACCTCCTTCTGTATGCTGGTATCCAGGGTAAAATAGACATATTTTCTACATGTTTTCAAAGAGGTGCCTTTAACTATCCACGCTAAAAATTTAAGCGCTGCTTTCTTCACTAGGTTGTATTTAGGGATATACTGGTGCTTTTTCTTTCATTCTGCTTCATTTTTTATGCCAACTGACACAATATCAGACTGACATCCACATTTCATTGGGTGTATTTTGGCTGCTGAATGCACACACCACCAAAGGTTACACCACAAAAGCTGTGTGCATCCTCCAGCTTTTGGGTGGTTGGACCCAACCACCGCTCCAGGTGACAACAGAATTTATTTCTGATGTCAAGAGTTAATTCCCTCTCGATCTCAGAATGTGTTCCTGCTCTTTCAGATCACCTCTCCAGCTAGGAGGATATAAATGCTGCATTGTTCCAAGGCAGCAGCACCCACGGATACCCTTCCAAATGGCTCCACAGAGAGACTGAGCTTCCTGCAGGAGCATCTGGATGGCTGCTCAGTGGCCATCTGTGTTTCACCAGGAAAAGGATTATAAAACTATTTGCCAGATAGAACCTTATGAGTTTGTGTTGGGTTTTTTTGGTTTTTTTTTCCTTAAGGGCAGTATCTGGAAAATGGGCCTATAACAAACAATGGCACCTGGAATTCAGGTGTTTCTCAGTATTTAAACAAATGTTCATGGACAAACTTTGTGCACTGTTATTAAAATTCTAATTGATTTGTGTTTTGGGTTTTTGGGGTTTTTTTTGGTTTTTTTTTTGTTTGTTTTTTTTTCTCCATTCTTTCCTTCTCTCCCCTCACTTGCATATGGAAATCACATCTTAAGCTTGCAGGTTTTCCCAGTGCCCCTTTCTCCACTATTTACTCAAAAATAAAGTAGTCCCTAATTATTTGGATCCACTGGAGTAAACAGTTTTTGAGAAGAAATAAGTCACTACAGCTCTGTTTAGGTAATTAAGATGTGACAGCACATCACACTTCAGATGTTCCTCTCAGCAGATTAGGTATTTAAAACTGGGAGAGGGCTTGATATAATGGGAAGAATGACAGAGATTTAAGTAAGAGCCAGGACAAAATACTAGCTGACATCTGGAATAAACAGAATATCTCAGAAGAAGTGCTGATCCTATAGGATTGATTATAGTGGACTACACATCCACCAACAGACATAGTACAAAGAAGTATTATCTTTACTTAAGAGACAGAGTCCAGTTTTGAGGGCTGAAGGAAGAAAGGGAAGAAATTACTGTGATTCTTGTTTTTACAATATCTTGCTTTGGCAACAACAAATATTGTCTGAAATTAAAAAAAAATAAATAAATTCAAGATTTATTTTTTTCCTGAGAAAGAGGTAATCATCTTGAAGAGATAAATATCACCTGCAAGTCAGAACACTGCTGAAAATCACACGTCACTACCTCAAATGCAATTATAAAAATGAAAATGGGGTCCAGAAAAAAAAAAGTAAAAAGAGAAAAATTAAAAAGCTCATTCTTGCTTAAGTCTGAATTTCCTACTAGTTTATTAATTTATAATGAAATGGATAAAAGAATCCATTTGGATTAAGGGCACTTTGATAAATTGCTCTGTTGTGGTAGGTCTGGAATACGTTGTGTCAGAGCCAGCTTTGGCAGAGAAGAACAGCACCAAGTTCTGCCTCACAAAAGGAAAGTTTTCAGCTCCCCCAGTTGCTTGCCCACATGGGAAGAGCTCAGCTGGGAAACCTTCTGCCAAAAAGAAGTGTGAAGAGATGACATCTTGTCTTGGTAAGCAGTAGATGAGCATTTCCTGTAAGTGTTTCTAGAATAACCCTCCAAACTACTTCAAATTAGTTCATCCTAAATAGAAAACGGATCAGAATTAAGGTTCTTTGGCCTTGCCTTGAAAAAGGGAAGACTACAAAGTTAACCAAGGTATGAATTCTGTTGAATAAAGTAGCTGAGGTACATGAATCTCCAGGAGGCTTCGATTGTGTTTAGGGAAAGCTGCTACAACTACGAGGAATCTGTAAAGTGAGCAAGCACCGAGGAAGGATGGAAAAGATGGCAAGGGAGAGGAACCCTGTGGAAAGAATGCAGCAAAAATCAACCATCTCAAGTGAAAACTGTGGCCAAGCTGAGACCCTACACGGGATGGAAGAAAACAGGCCCACTGACAAACAAAAAGCTGTCTTGGACAACAAAACCTGTAACAATAAGGCAAGAACAGCCTGTAAATTATAAGTATCAAGAGGAAACAGAGATACAGAGATACAAACTAGTAGCAGCATTGCTTGATGTGAGCCAGAGGGACTGGAAAATAGTCCAGAAGACTGGAAAGACCTACCTATGAAATTGTATGCACAGTAGCAAGGATGTTTAAGTAATCTATCACAATGCATAGAGCTGCCTGCAATTAGAAATCTGCAAATGCTGTAACTTTGGAAAGGAAATGCTTTGCAGACTGGTTTTAATAACACATAAAACTCTGGCTCAGGCCCTAAAGGAAAAAGGGTACAGTTAAATTTAAAAGAAAGAGTTTGATCCCAACTGACCTCGGATACTTTCTTTCATAATATACCTGGCTTCCCAGAAGTAAAAGAGAACAAAGAGATGCTCCACTGGGATTTAGTGAAGCATCTTGACTTATTGCCACATCAAAGCCCCCTGGTTAAAGTCAAGTTTAAGAGAACAAGAGGAGGACTGTGCCCCCTGTAATGTTAAAGGGAGAGCTACTGACTGGAGACAGATCAGAGCTAAAGCTCCTCACGGAGCAACCCGGGGACAAATTTTGCTGAGATCATTAATAACAAACTCACCAAGAGCACGCCAACATCCCAGCATTTGGAAATGCTATCTGCAAGGGGCCTGCAGGAAGCACTGGGTGATCCTAAGGAAGAGAATAAAAGGAACTGCATAAAACAAAAGTGAAAGGTTGTGCCTTTGGGGACCAACAAATTTGGCCATCAGTATAAAACAATGAAGACAAGCCTGTGCCTGCTACTCAATCTCGGGGCATTATGAACCATGAGCGTGACATGTCTGAGGAGGGACTGAGAGCAACCCCGGGATCCTCTGAGAGATAAATCACGGGCAAGAAGGGGATAAAGCTGAAGGAAAAGGCCACGGCAATTTTATGTGAAGAGGTGAAATGGGCTGGTTTGCTCGGCTCTGTGAAAAGCTGGCGGGGAATGTGAGTGCTGTCTTTAAATATAGTGAAAATAAAGGAAGGAGCTTCAAGCCAGGGTGTAAAAGCACAGAGTTAACCTAAAAACAAAGGATGTAACGAGCATATTCAAAACAGAAATTAAAAGAAGGTATATAGCCACTAGGTAATGAGGTTTGAACAGTTTTCCGAGGAGGCAAATCAGATCTGTTTCTAAGGCATCCTTTCTGAATGCAATTAAAAAATAAATTGATGTTTACTAGATTTTAATCTGCTTCCTCAGGCCTTTTAATATTTTTTCTCTGGTGAGACAAAAATAGGATACGGACTATAATTGATTTAATTTCTGCTTTTTGTTTGTTTGTTTGTTCAGGAAAGGCCTGATTATTTCAGCATTGGAAAAGTTTTGAGTATCTGGGGGCTCTATCTTAATTCCAGCTACATTTTGGATGAAATGTTTTGATTGTATCTCCATCAGGCCTTCATCAGAAATCCATCATACCCAGCACAAATTGCATGATGCAGTCGTACAGCTTGAAGTATTCCTAATAACTACCACGGAGAGGTTACAAGAAATTCTGGCCCTCCAGAATAATGCAAACAGTTGGGCTTTTATTCCTTCCTCAACATACAGGAAAAAAAAAAACTTACAGCCTTACTGCATCCCTGTTTCACTCCTTCAGATCCCAAGGCCTTGGAGTTCAACTGATGGCTACCTCTGCTAATATCTGAATGACAGATCTGCTCTCTGTTCTTCCTCTCCATGTTTATAAAACACTTGGAATATTTTCCTCTGATTCGATACAACACCAACACCAGTGCTACAGAACTCACAATTATTCAGGAGGAAAATGAGGAGAAATGCTGATTTTCATTAATATATTCCACAATTATTTTTTAATACAGCAAATTTTTGACCATCAATCACGTAGACCACGATTCTACACCGTGAGAATGAGGTAACATAAAGGGATACTGCCCAACCTGTTCTGCCTTTCTTACTCAATACCAATCCATCCTTGAGATGGAGAAATCAAGAGCAATATTTTAATAATACAAAACCAACTCTGCACTGCACGAAGGGGTTTTTTTTTTTGCTCACGAAGGCCTCGGGTCAGTGGAACCCGAATTAATTGTCCCCGCATATTCCAGCGTGCAGGGAGCACGTAGGAACTTCTCAGCAAGCCTTTCATATTCAAATCAGGTAAACATCAAGCTGTATACATTCATGAGTGCAGCAGTAATTACCCTGCTCTGAGGACATGTTGAAATGACATTATCACTTGTCAGCAGGATACCACTGGCTGCCGTGTGGTTGACAATTTACATTTAGCATCAGCGTTAAATAGTCTGCTTATTAGTTTGTTAATGCCCCCCCAAAAAAAAAAACCAAAAAAACCCAAAAAAACGATGGTTTAAAACACTTTAGGATATAGAATGTTACCTTATAGCCTTGGTGGGCAGCCAAGATTGGCCCCAGGAAGCAGCCTGTGTACAGTAAAATATCAATTCAAAATTATGGATCACTTATTAGGAATAGAGTGCCCCCACAACAGGAAAATGAGATGATGATAATGAAACCAGAGAAAAACAATGATACAACATTAGTTAATCAAACAGTATTAGAAGAGAAGATCAGCCCAGGCAATGCTGTTTATTTACAACTTCCAACAGACAAGAAAATGTCTTACAGAACCCTGAATACTTACTTAATTTATCATATTATCCAAAATACATCAGAGGTGGCTGGTCTCCCTCTTTCTACAGCAGAAAAAGCTACAAAAAACATACTGTTAATAAAGAAAAGAGTTTTATGAAACAACCTCGTGACAACATTCTGAAAGGTAATGGTTTTTTTGAGATCTTTTGCCCATTGAATGATTGATAAATAAAATTGGTTTGCTCTCCTCTGGTGCAAAAAAAAGCCTGGTAGTCTTTGAATCCATTGATTTTAAAGATCTTCTGTTTTTAGGAAATACTACTGGGCATGAAAGCAGCATTTCCAGTGTACCCTGTTTACTTTGCACATACAATTGATTCACACATATGCAACAATAAGTTTTCCAAGTGTGTTTTGACCTGACTTCATCTGCCTTATTAAACACACAACAAGCAATATCTCTCAGGCCCAAACATGCTGAAGCAAAAAACCATCGTTACCTTTTCCTTCAAAACTCACCGTCTTTCAAGAATTTCTTCTTAAATTCCTCCTAAGTGAGAGTACTTTGAATGGCACTGAGCACTTCAGCTCAAAGAGAGATAATTAGGGATTTTAGAGTCCTAGAACAGGGGAATTATATCCGAGCTGCTACAGGAATAACACCGGGAAAATAAAAAGATACTTGCAGGACTTCGTCACTTTTTAAAGCAACACAAAACTGGTACTGGAGGTGAACAAAATTTGAGAAAGTCAACAAAAAGAGCATTTATTCACCAATGCAACACAGAGACCTTCTTTTCAGAACCGCCCTGTAGCTATGGGTAGAATTTAGAATCTTCAGTGGGTAAATTATAAGTGACTGTCATTCAAAACCAATGTATATCTTTTTTGTACACGTGGCCTGTTACTTTGAAAGTGTGTCTGCTGTGTGCATATATAGATGCAAGACAGATGCAAAAATAAGAAGAAATAATGGATATTAAAAATACTATGGGTATAAGATTCCTTACCTGTTTCTATTCTGGTTGAGGTTAAAGTTTTCAAAGAGAACAACCTGAAAGCATCAATAATGTTTTGCAATGCTTTGCCCAAGGTATTGTTTAGATCTTCAACAAAAGTAAGAATTCATGTATAAAATCAGTTTCTGCCGGTTTTCAGCCACCTCTAGAAAGAAAACAAAGTAAGCAGAAGGTAAAAACTCTGAATACCTACAAGATTTTCATTGCAGCAATCTACTTCAGTAGAGACTGCTTGGCTATTCAATTTTATTATTCTTTACAGAATAGGTTACCAGCTACTCATTTTCTTTGTCATATAGTCTTCAAAATCTCAATCTCAAAGAGAGATAAGGGGAAGACAAAAACAATGTCTTTTCAGCAGTATACAGTGCAGAGGACAAAGGACAAGAAGCGAGTCACAATTTTGTACAAGTTATCTGCTCTCAGTTGGGGGATATAAATACACATATATTTTGTTTCTTTGGGCATACAGAAGAATTTCATTCTCTTTGAATGTGTTGTCTTCCTCGGCAGTGCTTGGGGAGCATCAGTATTTGGGTTAAGTGTGACCGATACAAGTTTTCAGTTGTTTTTATCCCATACCTAAAACTTTCTGTTGAGGTATTTTGCTGTGCCAGTAGATCATGCATTTTATCACAGACATACTAGTCTGTTCTAAAGGAAGGACTAACGTTATTAAGACCTGAATAGTGACCGTAGCAAGCCCACCTTGTCCAGCATCTCACCTCAACCAGTGAACCACGGCAGATCTGCAGGGAAGAGTTAAAGAACAAGTGCATCCTATATCCCATGAACTCCAAACTTTCTAACAGGGTGTTTCTCAGGATCTTTCCGTGGAATTCATGGAAAGGAATTCATCCTGCCATTGGATAGCACTCTTACAGAGATTAGGCTGCAGAAACATATCAGTTGTGTTGTTTCTGTTTTAGTTTTTTTTGTTTGTTTGTTTCCTCACGAACGTTTTCCTCACTTCAGCATTTGGGTGTTTGCACACCTTCATTATATGGGGTTTTTCATACACACTGGAAAAGATTAAAAGAGTACTATACAAAGCTGGAAAGAAGCACTGAAAAAAGCAGCATGAAATGTTTTTGAATGCAGACCGAGCTCTAATGAATACTTTGTGATTTTTCTGGGAAGAATTGTATCGTTACAGGAAAAAATACATACCCTGTCTCACTAGTAAATTATGGCTCTTCTAGCATCACTTCCTTTCATCTGCACTCCTAAAGGTCTGTCCTATCAGATAAAACTGGCACAACCCCACTCTGCTGAGAATGTTGGGAGCAGCTCAGAGGACATTTCAAAGGCCCAAACCCTTGCTAGTTTTTAGAAGTGAACATACAAAGCAATGAAAATATGTAGGCAGAAGGTGAACTACCCATCTTTAGGCAGTAGAAGCACCCTTATGTCATTTTCTCCCAAGAATATCTTCCTTCCTCGGTCCTTCCCACACCTCTTTTAATGATCTAGCCCCTGATTTAGCTCAGGACTCTGTTTTAGAGCCTGGTATTTAAATAACATACTGGTGATAAGCAGCTTGAGAGTCACAGTTATAAATCAGAAGTGACTGTGAATTTCTTGATGAAATCACAAAGATCTGCTCCTCAGAGCTCAAAGTTATTCACAACTACAGAGTGACTGCAATAAAACTTTCCCTGGGAAGAGTTTCAAAACAAACTCAAGAAGAGCCTGAGCTGGAATCTTGGCCCTTTACAAGCCAAATGAGTAACCCAAGTTTGGCACACTAGTCAGTGTGAAGGGGCTGGAGTAGACAGTTAAACCAGAAAATAATTTTTTATTTGTGCTTCCAACAATCTTCATAAAATTTTGTGTTTAACTCAGGCAAAGTCTCTGATTTAAACAGGAAACATGAGAATCAATGCATTCAGTGGACTTGACACAGTTAACTGACAAGATGGATATTTGTTCCAGTATCCTTCAAGATGACGTATTTTTCTATTCCAGAAACTAAGAATGGAGGGAAAAAAAAAATCCAGCCTCAACCCAAATTCCTACATCATATTGTGTAGCATCAGTGCATTTTACACAATACAATATAGACTTTTCAGCTAAAAATTCCTCAAGATTAATCTTTATGCAGGTCATCATGATGTATTCTATTAACCATCTCAGATGTGGGAGGAGAGTGGCAGGTGTAGCTTAAAACAACATTAAGTATTTATTGTTTTTCTTAATTAAGAAAACTATACAGAAGTACCAGGAAATTAGGTAGGTAGGTGCCATTTCAAATTCAAAGAAACCAAATATCAGAAAAAAAAAAAAAAGTATCTTTAAAGACTCTGCTCATCTGCTATTAATAAAATGCCATCTGCCATTTTATGGTGCATATATAAACAGCAACAGATAGATGCCAAGGCAATTTAGAATTTCTAACTGCAGCTAGGCCAGAGCTAATTTCATTCAAGGGATAAATGAGGAAGTCTCCCTTTGCCAACTGACAAATTTAATGATTCATGATTAATGAAATGTTTTCTCCTCCACAGGCCTTTCCTTTAAACGTGCTCCATTGTTATCAATGGATGAGGGAAACTCTACTTTCAGAAATGAGCACAGCAGAGAAAACAATCCACCCTTGAATGACTTGGATCCAATTCTTACTGAGAATCCGAATAAATCGTGATTAGAGAGCCAGTAGCTGCCTCTACAGAATTCTAGCACCACGCCTTTTTCCAAATATAACTAGTAAAGCTAAACTCGATTGGAGAAAATTTCAAATTAATATTGAAAAAGAATTCTGCTGCAGAAACTTTTTTCCCCACGGAAAATTTTGTCCAAAGATATTTATATTTGATGGTGAGCTTCAAGGGAAGGAAAAAAACAAACTTCTCCTTCAGCCTCCTTGCTATGTATTAATTCTATCCTTATTCCATTTTCCCAAATCAAAATATTAACACAGCAATAACAATTCTAAAGACTCTGAGTGTTTCAACTTCCAGTTTTGTTTCTGTGAGATTGGTATCATTTATCCCATCTTTGCCTCCTAAGCAGTTTAACTAAGCCATTTTCCATGGGTTTGGGTGGTTTTTTTGTTTGGGGCTTTTTTTTTTTTACAGGGGTTTGTCCAATCTGGATTGAAAACCTCCAAAGTGAAGGTTTTTCTCTGCTCTAAACAACTTGCAAGACTTGTGATATTTATCATCTGAATTTGCCCTGTTCCACTCAATTTGTGGTAAGGGAGATTCAGTGGGATATTCCAGTCTGTCTCAGCATGGATGTGGTGGGAACAGATCATCCCCTCCTGTAGCTTAAGGGAGCAGCTCATCTTCAAATCTCCTCCTCTGTTTTTGCAGTTCTCTTTCTTTCTCATTTTCAGAGCTGTAAATGGTTTTTTGTGCAACAATGCTCTGCTTTCAGCCAATCTGATTTCCCATTTTCCACTTCTCACTCATTCTTCCTAGCTGTAGATGTATTTTTTTCCCATGTCATCTACCAAGAACACTCAATAACATATTTAAAGGACTTTCTTCTACTTCACAGTGGATTTTGAAGACAGTTTAATGGTATTTGTTTTAAGATCAAAGGAAATTTATAAACAAGTCCAGTAGGTGCCCATTAGATGTTGAACTGTTCTACCACCTCTTCTTTCTTTGAGATGTTAACCCCAAGAATTCAGACTCTAAGCTTGGCAGAACTATGTTCCCCTTTAATTTGACTGTAACTAACCTGACAGTATGTGAATAACAGGTTTCTCACTTTCAACATGTAAAAAAACCCCCAGGTCTTCTATTTTAAGTCATAAGAAAACATAATGAACAGGTAAAAGGCATTTCATGAAAGATACCCTTTTTAATTAACTTTTAAAAGTAGCAGTCTCTTGACTTTATAATCAAGCTACACAACCAGATGAAACCAAATCTTGCCCACTCAGTCCAATCTTCCCTCAAAACCAGACTTTCCTCAAAATCCCCGCACATGAGGAGTATTTCTCACATTGCAAAGAGATATTGTCTTCCATACCTCATAATCTCTAACAGAATGGGAAAATACATGTGGTCACACAAGCAGATGATGTTTAAATAAAGAAGAATAATTATGAATGGACTGAAACCATAAACTGATTAGAAAGATTAGTATTTGTAAGAACTTGAATGACTAGAGATTGACATGGTATGTACAAGCGCCTGTTTATTGAAAGATTATAGTCTAAATAAAATTTCATAATATTCATCTAACTTGCATTGTGTTGCAGAACCAAGAGCTGGAGATAAACTCAAGTTTAAACTTGAGCCCTAAATCTGAGAAGTTGTTGATTATCAGACACACCAAAAAGCTGGAAGGGGAATTAAAATGAGACCTTTTGAAGGTCTTGTACCTGTTGAAAATGTAACCTTTCACAGAAACCCACACAGTTTAGGCTGTTGGGTTAGTGACCAAGATTTGAACTTGCAAAGACGGTTCAGATTTTGCTGCCAGAACGCCAAAGCTTTTGAATAAGCAGCTTGGATGCTATTTAATACATGAACTGAAACAGCAGAAATTAGTTATAATAGATGGAACACAACAAGGGAGATCAAGATCATTTCTTCATAACGGAGGTCAGATACATCAAAAGGAATATCAGTGATAGAGAAATCACTTCAAGCTTACTTAAAAATGTTTATTTCTTGCAATTCCTACATGATTAAAAACAGAGTTGTGCAGCATTCCAAATGTACAATTGCTATTGACCTGATGGTGATTGTTTTTCTTGAGCAAAACACAAATCTTAAAAGTGAAAAGATTATAAACAGAGACGCCCAATAAACACAGAGATACTTGCACGTCAAGTTCATTTTCCATGTGTCTGCAATCATCTATCTGAAACCACACAGCCAGAACAGAAAGAGAAATCAGGTCAACAAGTGCACATCCCCTGCAGGGGTATCTCAGGCTTTTCTGTAATAGACCTTAGCACTTTATAACTAAAAGTTATCTTTATACATACAGCACTTTATAACTAAAAACTATCTTCATACATAAAATAAATTGACACTGTTCCTGCACTATGGAAAATGCTTGTGGAAGTTGAGTTGTTAAGTTAGAACACTCAAATTTCAGCATGTAAAAGGATATGAAAAGACATGCAGGAACTCCTTCCCCATTAATGCTTTGTGTAAGCACTTCATGACCACCACTTCGATAATGTTAGAAGTCTGCAGACACTTTTTACATCATAATCTAGTTTTAATGGCTTATTTGGATCAAGTGGAAACTCGAAAGAGAAGAAATAAAAACCAGTAGAGTTGCTGAAAAATAATGACACTGAGAGACAATGCCAATTTTGATCTTTAAGGTTATAACTAAAACTAGTAGTACTTATAGGACAACTATTTTTGTTAAGGCCAAGTTCAAGTATTCATCACATAAAAACATAAAAGCAATGCAAAGACAACCTGTGTCTCAGAGAAGACAGAATTCCTCCATTTCTCTATTTGACCCATTTGTGAGAGGTTGGATATTGAAGGATAAATCTCGTAAATCATTTTGTGCACAAAACGTTAAATGCATGAGACCAACTAAAATAAATGACAAATTAACATGGACAGTGAAACAAGTGGTTCTATAAACTTCTTTTTGGAAAAAAACCATGATGGTACCTCCATAACTGATTCTGCATCCTGAGCCCAGTGGTCTGTTTTTGTAAAGTTGTGATCAATTGCCCAAAACCAGAAATAAATGAGGCAACTCACCAGATATGTCCATCTGCAAATATTCATTGTTATCATCTATTTCTTCTGAGTACGTTGGCAGTTAATTGGGATGGTGACCATGTATGAAAATACAACACAGAAAAAGCAATATGAAGAAACATGGAACACGGTTTATGTTCAACATAATTCATTAATAATCACTCCTAGCTAAAAATGTACCACCTGAATGGCAGGTATTTGCTTCAAATTAAAGCATGGAAATACAGTGCCAGTAAATAATAGCAGTCTTGTTCAATATTGAAAATAAAAACATTTCAATATCAAGGCATAGGAGATGCTCTGAAGAGCTTAATTGCTGGAAGGGCTCCAACACAGCTGTTCATTCCAAGGAGTCTTGAAACTGTTAACACTTATCTAAACAGGAAAACACCATGAAATAAAACTTTATTTACAAACTCACACTGCTGCAAAACTGAACCCTCCTTAAACTTCCAGGTTTTGGCACTGTTTCTCTTGAGTATTTGGCAGAGTTTACTACAGCAACTGCAGTTCTGTGCTCCTTGTTTCTCCCCATCTCAGCAAAAAAAGAGCCCAGAACTTCAAAGGGAAGTGATTGCAAACAGTCTGCAAACCTCTGCCTACAGGAGACCTAAAGGGAATAAATCTCCTGCCCGAGTCTTTGTCATCTCAGTTTCAAATACATTCATGGAAATCCTGACAAGGATTCCAGCAGGACCAAGGCCACGAAAAACAAAGGTGCAGATATTCATCTTGAAACACTCTTAAATGAGTTGGGCAGTGACTATTTATTTAAACCCTGTGCAGGTTTCTTGCCAGGCTTAGCACAAACCCTCCAGGAGAAGGCTGGAATTGGAGCAGTTCAAAGGAGAGGGTAGGCACTCCCCAAGAGATCAGAACAGATTTGTCCTCTCATTTTCGCTGGGGTGATGTAGGAAATCAGATCCAAGAGGTGGCTTCAACAGTCACACGGCCTCCCTTCCCCCATATTTAAAATTGCTGAAGGCAGAGGACAAACATGTCATCCTTCTCTCTGTGTATTCCATTCTCATGCAAATGGCGTGGAGTGCTTTACTCTTAATTGCCCACCTTCTTGCCAAAGCTGTCAGAAAAAAAGAAAAGCTAACTTTTTTGATTTATTTTATTAAACTTTTAATATTCAAATTTATGGGAGTCTTCGAGCCTAAAACCTCATTAGAGCTTATCAAATAATTAATGCTCCAGAAATTAACTCACTGAAACAACGTGCACACCCCTCATCCAATTAAGCAGATGGATAATCCAGAGAGGGGGGGAAAAAGAAACCAACAAAACAACAAAAAACCCCAAACCCAAAACCTCTTTGTTGTATCCATGAAAGAAAAATATAAGAATATAACATAAAAAGCACATTTTAAATTCAAATACAAAGCCCATGAAAGTGAACTATCCACTAAAGTGTCTAAAGAGGGGAAATGGGTGATAGTCTCAGTTAAACATCACACACAGCTTTAGAAAGTTGTTATCCCTTGAGCAAGCAGTTAAAAACATTTATCCACTCTTTTTTTTTTTCCTATATTATTGGCTTAGAAATATGTGGCTCAACAGCTCAAAACCAGGCCTTTAAACACACTCAGCAACTTAAAATTCCCTTTGGGAATTGTAATATGCCTAGCTAATAAATCTCGTCCTCTTTCCCCACCAAATCAAAATTCTAAATATTTAAAATTAAATTTACCCTTAAGACAGGGAACATCTGAAGTGAGCCCACAGCTGGTCAACCTTGAAAGCAGTAGCTGAAGCTGGAACAACTGAACTTATCTTGTTAACCTTGATTTCCGCTTCCAAATGGTTTGAAGGCTCAGTACTGGGAGATTCACCTTGCACTGGAGTTCTCTGGGACTGTAAAATCATTCCTGCTCACCTGGAAAGCCCCTGGAGACCCAGGTCTGGGGAGTTTAAAACGGTGGAAAGTCAGGAAGACTCGGGGAATTTTCATCTGGGAAGATGGTGTCGGGAGTTCACTCCAAGATATTCAGGCACAGAAAGCTCAGGCTGCTCAACTTCTCGTCAAACAGGCTCTCTGAAGTTAAGTTGGCTTGAGCATAAGATCATTACACTTGGCGTTTCTCTATAACACAATTTAGACAAAAAATGCTTTAAAAAAAAATTTAAAAATCCTTGCAGTCCCACCAGTGGCCCTCTTCTAGTTGTGGCCTCCCTTTAAGTGCATATAAACAGCTGATAAAGTGATCACAATCCAGCCTAAGCCCAGGAGAAAGACCAAACAGAATGTGGATTTTGGCTGTCTTCCACCTAGTCAGTGACAAGAAAAGGCTTGAAGCAGAAAATCTTGCTATTCTGGCAAGAAGAAACCTCCTTTTTTTTTGCCATTAAACATTTTTGGCCGATTTTCCAAGGGAAAACTTAAAAAAAAAAATAAAAAGGAACAAGAAGTGCATATAAAATTAGATTACCTGGAGACAGCTTTAATTTGTATAAAACCATAAGAAGTTTTTATGTGACTGTTTAATCTTTTAACAGCTGCTTCTTTAAGTACTCGTTTGCACTAAATATATCACATGTCACCCTACTTATGATCTTCCTGAAACAAAAGAACATCTTCCAAAATTACTAGAGCTGGCAATATTAAAGCAGCACCTACTGGCATCATTATATTTAAGTATCTGAACCAGACATTACTGTCAGCAGAATTTTTTTAGACCTTTCTCCCTTCTTTTTCTTACAGGAGGTTATTAGAGTTACTTCAGTGTCCCATGCCCTGTGATAAAATGCTAGAAATGAACTATTAAAATTGGCAATAAATACCTATAAGCCCACAAATTGAAGTGTCTCAGATCATTTATGTGCTTTAAAAATTTTGTTGAAAGCACATTCTACCAGCTACCCTGAAATTCGTAGCAGACTGCTGACGCTGGTGTTCAACAGTTTCCTGGGGATAAAAAAAAAAGCAAGTGAGAGATTCACTCAAAACACAGTTTGATCTCCTTGCCCACTGTGAGTGGGGGTTTCTTCTGCATGAGCTCTTATTCCTAAAGATATCAACTAATGGGGAACAAGCAGTCTAAATTAACAAATTCTGAATTACAAGCTCTAAAATTACCAGCTTCTGTCCACAATTTTTGGTGGTGGGGTGGTGCCTGGATGTTGGCATTATTTATGGACAGCAAAATCAAGCCAGGCATACAATTAAGGAATGAAATCCTAGGTTGCTTGGGAAAAATGCCATTTCAGGTGCATTGGCAACCGGGTGAAAGTAGAGCTTCTTTAGGGATTTTACTTTCCCTTTCCACCATTCTCAGTGTCCTGAGGCTATTAAGTCCTTCAACAGAGGATGCACCTATAATATTCCTTAGTTTTTCCAAATGAACTGTTATTTCCCTCCATAGAAATATTATTCTATTTAAATTATTAAAATAGTTGCTGTTGTTTAAGATGCATATAAGAGGCACCAGAGTTGAGACAGAAAGTATTTTTCTTGCATTTACCTCAACCCCCTGACCCTTATTTTCTGCCATATGTTTAAAAAGTTGTATGTGTTGCTCAGAACATGCTTGGTTCAATCACATCATAATGCCATGCAAAGATGTGTGACCTCACTCCAAAAATATATGAGTAAAGAGTCTCCTTCAGAAGCAGAAAGAAAAGTTCCTGCCCACAGGTGTTATCTCCACTTCCCCTAACATTGCACTCCAGAGGCCACGAGTGTGGAAAATAAAGTGGTTGCTCTGGAAAGGTGGAAGCCTTTGCTTTGTGGACTGAGTTTAAATAAACACAGGGTGCTTTATTTCAGAAGGCAGGTAATGCAAAGCTTGAGTGACTTGCTGAGCATCACTGTGCTGTGTCCCAGTGCCAGACTTCACGGCTGAACACAATCACAAAATGCTCTACTGAGGGGCAAATGGATTAGACAAAATCTGGGTCTCCTGTCAGCACTATCACAAAATACTTCTGTCTCTCTCTGTTTACACACAAAGTACACAGAATTTTTGAAACACCTTGAAATATGTACAATATAGGGAGCTACACCATGTATGTTGAATGTCCTGCAAATACAGCAGCTCTGGGAGGGTAAAGGAAATAAGAGCAGTTTGGAAACCTAAAATACATCCCTCTTGCGCAGACAGCAGCTAAAACACAAATCAGTTTATATAACACAAAATAATAGGAGAGTCATATTCCCTCCCTCTGTGGAATCAGAAATTTAGCAGGTGCTTTTCTAAGCTGCTCAGAATCCTCCTGTAACTCTCATAACCTGCAGCTCCATGTGTGAGAGACGGTAAGCTTTGCCTTCCCATTCAGTTTTCAAGCCCAACAATACTCAGCAGGCAGTGGTACATTTAGCAAAGAGATCTTATCCATCACTGCTGAAAAAGTCCCTGGCATTGACTGATGAATGGAAGATAAATCACAAGAGGGCTGTCCATTCAGGCAGGGCTGAGTGGCACTGACAGAACCCTGCATGAAAGCTCATTTTGTGCCTGCCTGTACAATATGTGGTTTGTAGAGAGCCTTGTTCTCCAATGATATCAGTCCCTTCCCAGTGTGGAGCCCTCTCCCCTTTATTCCCTCCAACAAAGGTGTCCAGTTTGTAAAACAGAGAAATCCTCAAAGTGAAGAGACGTTATTGTGATGTGAAATTCAAGTTCAGACGTGGGCTGCCTTTCTTGTTCGCCACAAACCAAACCGAGCGCAGCCATTTCTCGTTTCTGAAGGGGAGAAACTAAAAAGGGCAACGAGACAAGAGCTGGGGAAGGAAGAATCCAGGAGGCAGGGTAAAAGCATTTCATGGAATAGCAACCTTCCATCTACTTAATATTACCCAGCCCAACAATATATTCCTTGAACTGGTCAAACCAGTGGTGCTTGCTGACAATGATATCTCTAAATATCACTAGAGATGATGAGCACAAAAGGGAATGTTCATTTTGTTCCTTACACATAACATTACGTATCCTGTTAACTCAGTCTAACAAAGCACACATTTTTTGGTAGCCAGGACAAGTTCATTTTGGTAATGAACCCAAAAGAGTCATAAGTTCCATTCCTAAACACTTTTTAGCCAGAAATCTGCTTCAGAGATTACACAGGTTTTAAAAACCAGCACTTAGGGTCAGTATCTCATAAGTGGGCCTTTAGCTCACCAAGGCCAGCAAAACAGCTCTACAACTCTGCAAGTCTGCTTAGTTAAAGGCTTTTTTGTTTACTCCTATGAATAGAAATATATATTAATATATAAATAGATACATAAATATAGAAAAATTAAATATAGAAATAAATAAATATATATTTAAAAAATTTTCTTTATTCCTATAGATATAAAAAAATCCCAAGGCTGCTAAAACAGGGTCACACATTCAGTTCCAGCCTGTTATCACAGATACTGGCTGATAGGTGGCAGTCCCTATGTGGGGTGTCCACACAGCTCTCCCAGCTGATGATTAAGGGTTGCTTAGCTGACACTGAGAATGAAGTTGAGGAACAATGCAGTAGAAGTGTGGACTCAGAGTGCCTTTTAACTGGGAGTGCATTGTGCCACAGATGCCAAAGGGAGAGGAGAACTCCTTTTGATACCCTCAGTGAACAATCACAGGACTGCCAGTTAACCACAAACCTATCAAAAATAACTTTACCTCCTGTATTCAGCCTCCTGTAGAAATAATTTTTACTAAAAACCTGATATTTTTTACCTAAAACCAAACATGCCATCTCTGCTGAAGCTCTTTCCTTGAGAGAGTTCCTGAGCACACCTGAGTCAATACAGTCAGCATCAAGGACGACATGAAATCAGAATCTGCAAAGAGACTGTAAGTGTAAGAACAGGGCCCAATTCAGAAACACAGGAGTTGTTTGACAGCTTGGTCATTTCATACATTTTCCAATTTGAAGAGAAAGAGCAGGGAACCACCCTTAATTCAGCAGTTTTACAGGGCTGCTTTTCACAGTGGTCCATCAGTCACGGCATCCAAAGCCAAAGCACACTTTCACTAGTCCCTGTATTTGCAGCCTTTTACAGTAACTTGATAAAAGCAAGACAAAGAGTCAGATTTTAGAGATTTCTCCTTTGGAAGACAATTTATTTTCTGTTACTTTAAATCCTTAAGCCACGTGACTCATTTATGGATCTATAAGTCATAGGTACCAGTAAGGGACTTCACAGTGCATGTTAGGATACAAATATACACTCAGATTCTGATAATACTCCATCAAAACTTTTATTTTCACCAAAACTACAGTGCTGCTGAAGAGCAATTTTACTGGCCATTTCACTGATGTCCTATTAGGTCATTTGGTGTGAACCAGTTCCATTACAAAGTTTATGAACACCTCACACAACCCCACAGTGCATCCCTTTCATGTGCTACTGTTGTTACTTCACTAATAAGATTAGCATGCTTCATGAGCAGGAAGGATTAAAGCAAATCATTACATATTTGTTCCCCATTTATGAGAACAGAATTTTCAGCTGTGCCTCCAGGAACCATGACCGGTTGGTTTGCACATCATGATTATGAAAGAGCTTTAGTACAGACAAGCAAATAAAAAAGCAGATAACACACTGAAGAGTATATCTATAACAGGATTGAGAAGGAGAGGTTGAAAACTTCAACAGAACTTCAGATTTCTAAGGATCATCTCAGATTTCAATGCACTGTAGATGAGTTAAATCCAAGCTGTCACTCAGAAGATGGGCTACTCACCAGGTTTGTGGTTCACTCTCTCTTGGTCAGATTACACAGGGATAATTCCTATCCCTCCTAGGATAGGAAATGGTTACTACACTGGCTAATTACAGTTCTTTCTAACCCTAATACCTGCAGTGAGAAACAAATCCAGACCCACAAAACCCAGAAGCATTAGCGGGAATGTAATACTCGAGCACATTTTTTACTTTGCTGTGCTCATGTGGGGAAGGTTCTAAGAGATAATTCTCTTTCCCTTAGCTTGTTCCTAAGGAGACAAGAGGCTTCATGAATTGATTTAAGGGATATCTGAATAATACATTGGTCTGTGACAGAAATATCTCTGTGTTCGAATAAATGTTAAGTAACCACTTCCACTGTAGAATTAAATACCGATTGTTATTGCCAGGCAGCTCTACATTGATTCCAGGTCATTGAAATTTATGTTGTCCTGGACAACTCTAAACACTTCATCAAAAACTCAAACCCCATGTATTCAGCTAGTGGCCAGCTCTTGGAAACCTGCACATCAGGGTGCATGGGTGGAAAGGCAATTAATTAGCATGGAGGAAACAAAAGAGGGAACTTTGTCTATCTAGACTTCAGTAAAGCATTTTTACACCATTTACAGGATCCTCCTGGAGAAACATGCTCCTGGAGAAATTGGCTGCTCAGGGCTTGAACGGGTGAAAAACTGGCACCAGGGCAGGTTCAAGTTAGATATTATGAAAAAAAAAAATAAAAACCCACAGTAAAAGTGGACAGGCAGTGGAATAAGTTGCCCAGGGAGGTGAGAGAATCTCCATTTCTGGAAGTGTTGGAGAAGCATCTGGATGTGGCACTTGGAGATTTGGTTTAGGGGTCATTATGGTGGGGCTGAGTTGGTGGTTGGTCTGCACAATCTTGAAGGTTTCTTCCAGTCTTGGTGATTCTGTTGTTCTGTAATGTTTTCCCATGACATGCAATGGTTACTCACAGCTGATAAGAATGCTTACTGAACATTTCAGCTATTGTCTGCGCAATAATACAAAGCAATTCAATGGTAGATTGATAAATACAAAGTGATCAGACTGCTTTAAGAGAAAGGTATATAAACAACTCTAATAGCTATTGTTTTGCATTGCTTCACAAGTTTAAGAAAAAATGTGTTTAAATAACAAAAATGTACAAAAATACCTTTTCATGGGCCTCCCAGATTCGCTCTTCCACAGGTTATGCAGAAGTGTAATATGTGACATATATTGCAGTTGAAAACATGTGTGATCTGTCCCAGGGTTAGCTCAATGCAAAGTTAACTCAGGATATTAATACAAGTGTAAAAGTCCACATCAGTATTCTGCACCAGTTCACAGTGAATCCACATGCAGTCCCTGGACTTGAGATATCAGCAAGTATAACTTCATCTGCTGCTGTACCAAGAGAAGCTGCACTCCTATGACTTCCCCGTTCGCTCAGCACTGGCGAAAATGTTACATTATTTCAAGTAAACTCGATTTTTTGTCTTTTTCTCTCCATGTAAAATGCTAAGGAAGACACAGTTTGGTGGGTTCTTAGGACCAGAGGCAAAAATACAGCAACCTAATTAAGCTTCTCAGGCAGGGGCACGAATAAAACAACGATAGGAATGGAAGGACAGATACTGAGCCAGGAGTTAGAAGAGTTTATACCCAAACCCAACCACAGCTTAATTCAAAAGACCTTGAAAAGTGTTTTCTCCTCTCTGTGCCTCTGTTTCCTCATCTGCATAAGCCAACAGTGATGCAAACTCCACTCCACAATGTACTTGGAGATCAAGGCATTACTGGAAACCAATTTCACATTTGTACCCAGGTGACATAACTCAGTTGGAATGAAATTTCCTCACTAAATTTACAGACAAAATGCTTTTTTAATTAGATGACTAAACTGATTCGTCTTCTCCTAAAATATGGAGTGATTTAATCCAAAAATAGCAGCTGGTCAGGATGAACTCTTGTCACACTTTTAGAAAAGGGAGGTTTTTAGAAATGTTATGGAAAAGTTCAACAGTTGTATTCACAGCCACTTTGAATGCATCACTCTAACTAGATCATCAACATTTTCCTTTGGCTTTTTAAACATAAGACAGGCAGAAGTAACCTTATTTACATAATTACAATTATACACTGTAATGAGATTCCATCTTAAAGATATAACAGCTTCCCCAAACACAAAGGGGAAGAACAAGTCTGCAAATCTAAGCCTTAAAAAAAAAATTCTACAAACTAACAGTTAATATGTTGCTATATGTACTGTGCAATTTAGAAACCTTTCTAGAAAACGTTATATAAATACAAATACTCTGTTTATTCTGCATGCTAATAGTTCAGACATAGATTATTTTGTTTAAATCTTCTAACAGATTATAATTTGCCTTTTTATGTAAGAAAATGCCCTGCAATGTACATTTATCTTTCTCTAATCAGTGTCAAAATATGTAAAGATGCACCAGTGAGCCTGAATTTATCCAAGGTGCTTGCTGAAGAAGTGAGTACAACTATGCAAATTCATGAAGACTACACAGACTGAAAGATTCCATTCGGTTTTGCTGCAAAACAGTGATAAAATTCCTAAAGAGTTCGCTTGCTCACTTTGGTCTAGAAAGAACCTGTAAATACAAGTACCACTTCAAAATTAAGTTAGGAAGCTCGGTGTCCGATGTAACCAAGTTTCGACTTCTACAAGGATGAAGATTCTTCAGCCTCTTTGAGCTTATTTCAGCTCTTCACCTTCCTCAAGGCAAAGAATTCTCTCTCTTTTTTTAATTTTTTTCAATTTGAGAAAATTATTTAAAGTATTTAAATTACAGAAGACATTTGTATGGTTCTATTTTTTTTTTTTTAAACTTATGCAGTAGAAATTATTATACGTACACAATGCACTTGAAGAGAACAGGGAGGTCCACATAGGGAACTACACACAGGAAGGCTTGAAGAGGGTTGCCATTGACTCAAAGTATTTTTTTTCAAAGAGTAAAGACAGTTTTGTTTTCAGAAAGCTTAGAACAATATCATTAACAGACCAGTATTCAAAGACAGATTGTTGCATATCTGCAGAAGAAGATGGAGTAGGTAAAGCCAAGTTTGGTTCAAACAGGAGCACAGGAATGAAACAAAATATTTTTCCATTTAAAATCACTTCGGATTAGAGCATCTGGCACTACGTACACTAGAAAGGACCTAAAATATTACAGCTCTATTTTCTATTTTAATGGATAATCGGTAACACTAGATTACAGGATTTGCAGGTTCCAAGTGCTGTATTTTCCTAGGGAAGAGCCTCCTTTCTTTCAGGCTTAATAAGCTTGGCCTATCTCAGCTTTTCTCACATCAGTCCAAGTGTCACATTTGGGTTGGGGGGAAGCTTGTTAGCAGTAATTACCAGCAGTAGGTTCTATTATTTGCCAAAGTAATTTTCCCTGCTAAGTACCACCAAAACTGCCTCGGGCCTTTAATTTTTTATTTTTTTTTCGCCTTCCTCTCGCTCCCTTTTTAAGCGGGAGCATTTTCCCAGGATACCGCCCCGCACCGAGCGGGCCGGGGCAGAGGGGAGGCTCCGGGTATCAATGTGATCTTGAGGGATGGGGTCAGCCCAGCAAAAGCCTTTCACAAACAGACCCTGAACCCTATTAGAGATGCAAATCCACTCTCTAAAGTGAGGATTGTTTCCCCGGCATAATGGAAGCCCGAGGAATTCCTGGGCAGCTCCCGCTTTTCAGCGCCTTAGCAAATTTCTGCAGCCTGTTTAAACCCCGGGCCATTGTCCCCGCGGCTCCGGTGATTTCTCTCCCTGCCACCGGCTCACAAAGGGCAGATACGAACATCTTTGTTACCGCTTTTGTACTGTATATCAGAGTAATGTTTCAGCAGATTGAGGCCGAGCAGGAAGAATTAAACCTGTACTACACAGAGCGCGGTGAATTGCCAGATTTACATATCATTTCAGAGGGTGTTTCTGGTGGCTCTCTCTGAATGGTGTTGTGTCTCGAAGGATGTAGTCAAGGGATGAAGTGGCAGAAAAGGAAGTGATTTAGATATTCACTGACAGCTTAATACGAGGCGGGGACAAATTGTGCCGGTTCTCCCGTTGCATCCTTTCCCTCTTATTAAATAGGGAGGAGGAGGAGGAAGAGGATGCACCCATATCCCGTAGATCTGCCAGGCTGGGCTGTGCACTGTGGCCAGGAGAAAGAAGAGTGGAGGAGATTTAAGCTTGTTCAATAGGAGCTTGCTCTGAAACAACCTCAAGTTGCCAGGGCGCACTACCCTGATGTTTTGATCCTACTGTTCTTGGCCAAAAGATAAACTGCCCATTGAGTCAGGTCTTGACATTACACAGGCAACATATTTCCAGGTCCTGACATGCTGTGCAGCACACTTCTGAGAAAATAGCTGTGCTCCATGTGAAACTGCAGGACTTGAATTGGAATCATACCACTCAGCATCTTCTGCAGCTTTAAAGACTTATTAGAGACTTGGGTGTTCTTTTCAAAATTTACTTTGTATCCCAAAACCTAGGTTTTTCTAGGTACCTCTCTCTGCACCTTCTATCAACTGCATTTTGAAATAATATCTTTAGGATTCCTTTTTTATTTAATTTTTTTTTTTTTTTTTAGTTTGTCTGCACAAATCACTATCATTCTAGAACTGCATTGTTTATAATGGACTTAAGGACACTTCTTAGTAGAAGTAAACTCTGCTGTTTAAACTCATAAGGCTTGACAGTGTTTACATAGTTTACAAATGTGAACCACAATCCACATATGGATCATATTCTGTGTAACTGGCACTAAAACAATGTAATAAGAAGAGAGATAAGTAAATAAGTCTGTAAAATGGTGGAGTAACGGTAGAAATAATAAGCAGTAATTTCAAAGTTTTCAAATCAGAAGAAAATTTATATCGACATTAAATCAAAACAAAAAATGCACTTAGGATGCAAGTTCTTTTCCACAGAGGGTAGGAATAAATCTTACCCTCAAAAATCAGGCATACAAGATTTCCCTTCCTGTCTTTCAAAGTACCCCAAATTGAAACACGGTGCATAGATTTGAGGGGAAAATAAGTCAATAGCAAAGGCCAAAAAAAAAGGGATTTTATGGTGTCTTTAATAATATTTCTTAATTATGGACACTTCTACTCCAAAGAGAAGAACTTTTTGTCATTTCTGGCCTCAACATCTGGTAGTTACCAGACAGATTTAAAAGAACAATCACCTGAAACAGAACAATCATCTGTTGGAACGGGTCTGGAGCAGAATCACTAAGCTGATCCCAGGGCTGGAACACCTCTCCTGTGCAGACAGGATGACAGAGTCGGGGTTGTTCAGCCTGCAGAAGAGAAGGCTCTGGGAAGACCTTATAGCAGCCTCCCAGTACCTAAAAGGAGCCTTCAAGAGAGCTGGAGAGACTTTTTACAAGGATGTGGAGTGACAGGAAAGTGGGAACAGCCTTAAACTGAAGGAAGGAAGGTTTAGATTAGACACTGGGAAGAAATTCTTTCCTGTAAGTGTGATGAGACACTAGAATGGGATGCCCTGAGAGGCTGTGGACTCCCCACACTTGGAAGTGTTCATGATCAGGCTGGATGAGGCTCTGAGTAACCTGGTCTAGTGGAAGCTTCTCTGCCCCATGGCAGGGGTTGGAGCTTTGTGATCTTTAAGGTCTCTTTCAATGAGTTATTAAGAAAGAGAAGATATGAGTCTGAAATGTTACTGTAGTAGTGCTGTACTTACTGGAGGCAACAAGGGAATCAAGGTTTGAAAGGATCAAGTGATAGGAGTGCTGAGCTGTTTCCATGGGTACATTTGAATACATGGTGCAATGTTGTTATTTATCTCTATATGGGTCAGAAATCCATGCAAGACAGACCCCAGCAACAGTACTACTTCTGTTTTTTCCTTAGCAAGTAGTAGCCTTAGTTTAAATGGACCATTTCTACCCCAAATTACTATTAGTAGAAAATACAGGACCCTTTGGCAATTGCTAAATCCTTCTGCCCTGATCCCTTTTTGAGAGATCCTTCACCAAGAAATCTGGATTTCTGGCTAGATATCTACCAAGCTTCTTCATTAATTTCTAGTCATTCTTGCAAACTTTGCAGACACATAACGTACAGGTCCTCTTGTCACCTGGATCAGAAAGAATTTACAGCAGAGAGGTATCGAAGTTGGCTACTGAAGTATAAGTAAGACTGGCAAGGCAAGGTGGTTTGACACCCATTATATCAGTCATCAGCCATAATAATTATGGTTCCTTTCCCTTGATCATCTGTCAGTAATTTCAGTTTATTTACAGGTGTTACATGCAGTAGGCTGTACTCATTCAAAACAAACTGAAATTACGCTAACAGTTTTCTGTGCCATTTTTTTTTTTTTAATGAACTATATGGAGCGTCTTGAAAGCAACAACTCCTCCCAGAGTGTTTTAAAAATGGTTGTATGTGTAACTTTGGCAAACAGGTGAACTGGGAAGCTGGATACAACTTTACACAGAACAGGGCTGGTTGGGACAGTTGTTATTCGTTAATGGTACATTTGTTTTGCATTAACAATGCAAAACCTACATGTTTATTTTGACAACAGGCACCAGTCAACCATAACTGAATTAAAACAAAAAGCATCCACCCACCCTGCCCCCTACAATTGCAAGTTGTATAAGTCAGGCTTGGTTCATTTCCCACCTTACTGGCAGAACTACCCAGCAAACAAGCTGACAAAGAAACTCTGCTCCTCTTGTCATACAGACCAGTCCTGCATGTACTCTCAGGAAAAAAATGACTCAGATAATTTCCAGAGTACTTTTAAATTAATTCATTTCAGTAAATAGGTAGCCTATTCAAACAGATTTTATTGCTTCATTGTGCCATAAATATTTCTCTGCTCTAGTCATAAGCTGTTAAACAACATCACCAAGAAAGCCAACAGTCAGTGTGTTTTATACTGTTAACAAGACATACTCACTGAAAACTAAGTCACCTAATTACCCTGACAGCTTAATTTCTAAATGTGAGACCTACTTCTTCTAGGTAGCTTAATTCAAGTTACATTTCTTTCCTAAAAGTATTCCTGATACCCTGTTAAAATTACCAAATCATGATTATATAGACCCTCCATAAAATAACTACTCCTCCCTTCTTAGCCCATTTTCACATCTACAATCAGCCCATCCCTATGCTTCCTTTTTCTCTTCCTGTTACAAAATGTTCTCTTGTTAGCACAAGCAAGCAATGTATTAAAACTATCTGCAGCACTGCAGGCTTTGACAAAGCCAGTCCTTTTCAGCGTCATGCCAAAGTCCCAGCACATCCTCCAAGGAACCAGGAGTCCATATTTACTTATTTGACAGAACTGCTTATTAGAACTCAAAATTACACTATTTTAATTCACTTGAAGATGTACCAAAAATTGTCTCATACACATTTACTATTTCTTCTCAAATTATGTTAAAAGGGCAGTCTTCTGTTCCTTGCAGAAAGACAGAAGTAAAGCACAGCAAAGTCCATTAAACAAACAAAAAGCCCAGCAAACCCAAACAGTTTGGCAATTTGGTAAACTGCTACTGACTTAAACCACACAGAAACTGTTTGCTGACAGAAAGCTCACTGAATAACCTGATAGGACTGCAGGTTCCCAAATTCTGATCTAGATTTTGTTTCTGTGACTGGAGACCTGAAACCTCTGGTTTTTGAAGGAAGAAGGGTAAGGTGAAGAAAAACTGAGTAAAACGGTTAATTGAGAATTCAATTTCCCTAAGAATACCACAACTGCTTTGCTTTAAGGTGCTTCCAGAGCTTCAGAGAGAAGTGACAACCACACAGACACACAGAGAAAATGGCAAAATTATTAATCAAGGGGCAGAAGGGGGGATGACACACACTCCTTTTCCATAAATCACAGGGATCAACAGAATATATCCATTACTCTGGCAAACAGACCCCCTTAAATACATCAGCACTTTGGACAAAGACATGCTTTGTCTCTCACAGGCTTAAACTTCCATCTCCAAAACCTCTCCTACTTTACTGTATCAACCACTACCTTAAAGAACTTTTGTTTCCCGTCACCACTGCCCACCTGGAAAACATATCCATGCATTTCACTCTCTTTTTGGATGATTGCAACACTCTCCTGAACGTTCAGCTCATAAGCATATGATACTTTTTTTTTTCAAGTGTCACAAGACACCACATAACTGGAGCCCAATTAAAAAGAAGTATTAAAAAAAAACCAAAAAACTCCGCAAAAGTGAAATAAAACAAAGTGCAGACCCTGTTTTTGTCACCTAGAAACATTAGGCAGTTCCTTTGGAAAACACATGTATAAACAAAAACCTCTGCTGAGATCCTGTAATGAGTCAATGGTCTGCCTTTCTTATCCTGGGTGGATCAAGCCAGGTGTGATGCACACCAGACCAAATCTTTATGCTGCTTGCACTCTGTGCATTTTCATTATTTAGTCATTAAGCAGTTCTCACTTCCTTTTCCTTAGATAAACCCAGGTTTTTAATCCTTTGTTACCACCAGCATTAGCTCCTGACGGACCCTCTTGTCCCTCATAAAAAACCAAATCTTAATGTCTCAGTTTATTTTCCTGGTTCCCTCGGCATTTGAAAGGCATTCCCAATTCTTTTTTCTGTCTTAAAAAGCATTTCTCCAGAACACTCCACTTCTCAAATGCCATTCAAGGTTGAAAATGCAGCGTTAGGAGCACTTACACAGCTGCCATGGCCCAGGTTAGTGGTCTTGGTTGGACCTGATGGTCTCAGAGGTCTTTTCCAACCGGCTTGATTCGATGATTCTACGAACCTGTGGTTGGTCCCTCGTGGCAGGGACAGCCACAAGGCTTTCAACTGAACAGAACCTGCTCCTATTTCCTTTACTGACAGTAACAGAGCTCACTCCAGCACTGGCCTGGATAATATGACAAATATTTGGATAACATGGTGGTAATTCTCCTTCACCTTTATCTTATCCCAAGATCCAACACCATATCTCACTTTACTCTTTCCAAATTTTATTTAAGACACATAAAGCTCCAAGGGACCAACTGGCTGCTTTAATACCTATGTAATAAAAGGCAAATTGATAGTATGAACACAGTTGCAATTCCATCTGCAATTATGGGTACTTCCTATCCTATTACAATCCCTGTAGAGCCAGGTATTTAAAATACCTGTGAGTAGTATGTGAGCTACCGTGCCATTCCCAACAACCCTCCCCAAATGTAAACCAAGGAAAGGTGATAAAGAGACTCTCAGTAAGTGTGGCTTTCCTCCATTTTGAATTGATTTAAATTTATTTGTGCTTTGGGAGGGGTTTTTTCAGAGTGGAGGTGGGGTCAAGGGACTTAGGAATAACCTAAAAGGTACATGTTGAACACACCTTTTAGTAAGGGTCACACACAAAAACAAAAATCAACCCCAACCTGACATAATTGCCTTGTACTTTCAAGTTCCAAACCTTTTTTTTCAAAGCACTCTTTAAAAGTTCAGTTTTGAATTTCAGCAAACATTGGAAGCTTAAGTGGGGGACTCCCAACAACAAGTAAACTAATTATTGATTTTCCCCCTTAAGACAGCGAGCTTATTCCAAGGAAAAGAGATAATCCTCTTAAAGTTTTGCTCTAAGAACCTCTAGGAACACAGATAAAATAAGTTTATAAATAGGTATCCATGGAGAATTTATTTGTATTTCAGTGGAGCTGGGCCTGATGGAGGGTCTGAACAGTGCTCTTCAAAACCCAAACACACTGTTTGCTGAACAACTGCTGCCCACACAGTTTTGGGTTCATAATAAACTTTTCCGTTTAATATTTAAAGCCAATCGGTCCATTTGCTTCAGTCAAGTTAATTCTGATGACTTTTAATGACTTGAAAGTGCACTTTTGTCACAGTGACACCTCATGGCTCTAGAGGTGGTTTGCTTGGAGCAGATGTTCAGCTCTACTGACTAATCCATACAAAAAAGTATTTCAAGGCCTGCAAGGCTCTCTGCCTATTTTTTTTTTTGTCTTCAAAAAGCCATCTTTATTTTTTCCTATCTTCCCCATCACCTTCCCTGTGTTTTCTGTAACACATATAGTTATATTAAGTCAATATTAAACACATTAACTATTGCTCAGAATCAGGTGCACTTATGCTCACATATCCTCTTCTTTAAGTCTTGATCATGACCAAAATCAATGGTTTATTACAGGAACAATTTTTCATGTGTCCCTTTCAAAGTGCACCTCACAGTACTCTTAATATGCAGAGATATTTCCTGCCATCTTCATTTATTAGTGAAGAGGTCTTAAATTAGAGAGAAAAGGTTCAATGAAAATAGTTCCCCACTTGCAAATGTCATCTTACTTCTTATTTTCAACAAGATAATCTTACAGTATTTGTCTGAGAAATGAGAACTGAAGTTCCCCTTTATCATGATGAATTCCCACTCACCAATATCATGGTGTCAATAGAAGAGACAGGGAGGGGACAATAACACCAAATTAAATAAATTTTGAAAATTCCTCTTGAATTTGGCAGTGAAACACACACAGGATAATTATATCAAACCCAAAAAACTACCTACCTACCTACAACATTGCTACTTTACTACCCATACAAGTAAGAACAGCAAAGGCAATTAACTGAGAAAATATTTCCAATTCAAATCACAGTGTGTCAAGAACAGTTCTGAGAAGATCTATGTCAAAAAAAGGATTCAGATGGTGGACTCAATAGTCCCTATCTTACTGCTGAAGGGAAAATAATAGATGTGGTCGGTTCTGTACCCAGAAAAATGTTTCTGATATTAAATTTACTCCTAAGATTTAATAATTAGTAGAATAACAACCTGCCTTGTGTTAATAAATGCACAGTACTGATTTTTAGTAGATGCACAATGCAACACAAGTAAAAACTAGAGTATTAAAATTTGATTTTTTTTAATAACTTTCCCTGTTATATAATGCTGAACTGTGCAAATATAGTTCACTCCTCAGGTTTTACTTCCTAGTGTGAATTCCTCAGCTCTAATGTTGTTCTTTTAACTTTAGGATTGAATTTATTACTTTTTGTATTGCAGTGTTGTCCAAAATATGTGGAGTGGCATCCAAACCCAAAGAAGCAGCCAATTCAGGCAAGGAAAGCAGGCAACAACCCCTGCAGTCCAATTAGTACACAAATATCAAGCACATAAAATAGGAAGGAATAAGAAGTCTCATCATCACATCGTTGCTCTAATATCCAAATCTTTGCACCACCACTGATTCATACAAAGGTACGTATTCAATTATTCCTCAACAGCAAAAGACAAAAATATCTTAAGGAAGCTCTGTCTCATTTAAATAAACAAAAATACTCCCCCCCCAACAACACTGTTGCTCTTTTAACAGGAAAGGACATATTTTTAAAGCAGAAATTCTTTCAAAGACATAAAAAAGTGACGCACACTCTGTAGAGATCAGAATTAAACAATTTTTCAACACACTTGGGAACAAAGCAACTCTCTCTACCATTTACCCTTTCCTTCAAGAAGGAAAAAAAAAAACAAAACAAACAAACCAGAAGAAAGCCCATTAAATTTTTTATCAATGCTTACATTGATAACTTGAGGGTGAGTCCACAAATGGCGTAGAACCTGCATCCCAGTAATCTGTACAACACATTGCTCAAGTTTTCCTACTCATTGCTAACAAGTAGCTGTCATTCACAGCTCATTCATTAATAAATCCTGATTTCACACTGAAGATTCCTTTAATTTTCACTTACCAGACAGTTGGACAAAAACTTTATCAATGTTAGAGTCTAATAAGTCAAAAATTTTGTTTATCGTGTCTGTAGCAGTTTTCAACAATTTCTTAACCCCTTATAAAGCCTTTACAAATGCAAAATTATTATTAACAGAGAGACTAAGTCCAGGGTGGGTTCAATTTTATTTGCTAAGTTTGCTACCCTGGTTACCCCCTGCCCATCTTGCAGGGTTTTATTCTCATGTCTCAAACAAAACTATGAATATTTTTCCTCTACTGGAAAAGCAACCAAAACTATCAGGAAAACTCTTCCTACAGATTTTTTTAGCTGAATTGTTGCTTGTTCCATAATTACTCAAGGTTTCAGTGTTTGCAAAAACAAGTTCAGGAATAACATTGTCAGAAAAATCCTGAAACAACGAACCATGTGATTGATCTTTCATAGGAGAGGATTTCCATGTTTATGCACAGAGTTATCTGTGAATCACCTCTGTCTTGCCAGCTTTACATAACGTTGCCCAACTGCAATCACAGAAGGGAAAAAAAACAGTGGCTGAGAATGGCACAAGCTCTGAGGCATCTGGTAATTTATGTGTGATGTCTCCCCTCCCGAGCACAGTGTTTATATTATCTTTCCAATTAGTTTTGCCTGGGCTCTTAAATCCTGTAGACTGTGTGGGGGCTAGAGATTATACTGGTAGACAAAGTGAATAAATTGGAAAACAAATAAAGAAGGGAATATTAAGTTAAAAAAAAAAAAGCAGAGATTAAGAGAGACAAGGTTGCTGAGGCAAAAGAGTGTCAAGGGAAGAATTATTGGCCCAGACAGCAGCTCCAAAATAGTTCCTAAAAGCTTCTTCTTGCTAACACAGTAACTGCCCACAGGGTAGCTCTGTAGAATGCAACGGAATCATGTTTAAAAGAAAACAGAAAATTGGTGAAAAAAAAACAAACCAAAGAGTCTGAATTAGTCTGGAGTTTAAATGGCTACAACATGCAGGTTTTCATTTGTTACTTTTCCACATTCTAACTTAGGACATCACTAAAGAACAATGGACAACTTGACTTTTGCTCCAGTTATTGAGACTTGATGATATATGTTATGCTTATTCTGCTGGCTAAAATTCTACTCTGACTACTACAAGGCTGAAATCTGTAGTTTTTGAACAAAACCATGTCCAGCTAAGTAGAAAAAGTTGTTCATTTTCAACATTGGACAATGAAGAAACAGAGTGGTCACATCCAGCTATACTTAACACATGTTTGAAGCTTAACACATGTTATACATCCTAAGGTATCAAACTTTTGGCTTGGATTTTAGCTGGGAACATCTTGATCTGTAGCATTCCATTTGGAAAAGTGTATTAACACTACTAATGCCTGCCTTTTATTCTCTCCAGTCTTTTTTCTCTTTTGGGCAATTTATCAAGTTTCACATACCGAGACAGAATTAATTCATTTTCCAAAACAGATGTCCCCCCAAAAATCCAGTTCTTCCATCTCATTGTCTAACAGTGGAGCTTCTCTGAAGTCCTGCATTTGTTGGTGCTAAATTCACCGAGTGAGGTACTGCGGTCAAAATGTGCAAGAGTTCCTTGGGGCTTACACCATCATCGTGGGAGAGATTTTGTGGCATTTTACAAGATCTCAGCTACAATTCAGATGAATTCTGTTGATGTTCACACTTTCAGCACCGTTGTGTGCTGAAACCAGTCCCCTAAAGTCGGATGTTCAGGTCAGGGTTCAGTTTGTGTCTGACTGCTGAGTGGGTATTTGTTATCCGAACAAAACAATCACCAGCATGATCTTATGTGCTGTGTATCCATCATGTTAACACTTTTCCAGCACCCTTATCTCTGCCTCCAGGAAACTGTGTTTATGATGTTCTTTCGTTATCCCAAAGCAACTGTGGTGAAAGGTGAGAGAGTCCTTGATGAGGCTGAGCACACAACGGGCCCGTGCTGAGCTGATGGGCAGGATGCTGCACGATTTGCTAAGCAGGTTTGTGCCACGAGGCAATTATTCATTTAAAGCTGCCTGAAAACAATAACTTAGGCATATTAGGAGGCTCACTTTTTACAGCTTTGCTAGGGGTAGGTTCACTTGGCCAGAGACTACTGCAAAGCAGTTTCACACACGTTATTATTGCTGTAAGGACTCTGTGCTTCCCATCCTTTACCAGTGATACCCTCTCAGGAGAACCTCAGGTTGGCAGAACCTTACCTGCAAAAAGACTGAAGAACTTCTAGAGTTCTTCAAATATGTTGTAACTCCCCTGAATTAAACATTTCTCATCACAGTAATATCATAGCAGCTGAGAATACCCTTGTATGTTGCCACTCTAGGAAGGAGGCTGCAGTCATGCACAGAAAAGGTATTTATTTCCTCATTCTTTATATTGGAAGGGACATCTGATTTGGAGAAAGAAGTTTATGATATATCAGGACTTTAATGGGCAGAATGGTAGAAAGTTTTTGTCAATCTCCATCAACCAAAAACTGTTTTAATATTGAGATAAGCCAATGGCAAGCATACTTTTCACTCAAAAACTTTAAATGTTCTTTTTAATGTTTTTTCTTTTCTTTGTATCTGTTGTTATCTCATCACCTTCTCCATATAGTCACCTATTACCAACTTAAGTCTTTCTTCTCACTATAATTAGGAGATTATAAAAAGAAATGTATGCTAAGAAATTAAGAATTTTACACCTTTTTCCCATAAGTATCATCTATCTGTATTCACCAATCCCTATCACATCAACACCACATTCTATAATTTTTAACATTACAACAATTGGTAGCCCCCCTTTGTGTAGAGAAGAGATGGCAGCATGGGTAGACAAAGGGTTTTTTACAAAGGACTGCTGAAGTCTGCAACCACAGAAAGCTTGGAACCTCAGTTTTAGGTTACTGGATCACTGAATTATTTTTCCCTCCATCGTTTATTTCTCATAGTACTACAATTTCACTGAATATTGAATATAATCTACCAGAAAAAGTGTTGAATGCTTCCAGATTTTTGTTAGATTTTAACTCAGAATAGTTCTATAAAAGACTTGCTTAAAGGGATATAATAATGCTTATTGTATGCAATTTTATAAGTGCATATAATAAGTTGTCACTTAAACAGTAATCACTGAACTGAAATTTTCAGATTAATGCTATTCACTACTGTCAGGTGCTAACTACACACACATGTAAACATCTGAGATAGGGCCCTTTCAACTAAGTGTAGTTTGTTGTTGGGTTCTTTTTAAAATAGTGTTGAAACCTTTAAAATGCAAATTTTCTTCTAGCAATAAAATTTATTCTCTACAACCATAAGCTGATTTTAATTTTTTTAAATAAAAAAAAGTAAAATAACAATGTTAACCTGGAGACAGGAAGGCTTTGATAGTACCAAGAGACTCATGAAAATTGGCAGTGCTGAAGGCGATGGCCATGAGCTGAAACACGCTTTGTTTTGACTACTGGAAGGACAGGTCTGTGTCTTATCTCTGGAAACCCTGTAGGGATCGTCTTTTTTTTTTTGATTTTGAACTCCCTATCACTGGCTGAAGAGGAAATTGCTTTTTCAGATCCTGTGAATAAATTCTGCTCATGAAATCACGCACTGTAAAGCAGCAGAAGACAATCCTCCTCCCAGAGGTCAAGAATGAACTGCTAGCATAACATTCACAGAAAATGGCTCTCTTAGACCTGCAAATTGTTCCCTCCACTATTCTGTGTCTCTGCAAAAGGAAGGTGAACCTTAATAGTATAACCGAGACGTGCATGGCTTGCAAACCTTTACCCCTTCCTCTCAAAATCTCCCAAGTACTCATGATTAATTAACTGGCACGTGCAGTTTGCTGTGCTGCACAGCAAGAAAGCCTGAAGCATCATGGACGTTTATTTTGGAGCCTGGAGAGTAAACAGGGTGATTATCATTCGGTTTTGAGGTGCATTTGAGATTCTAGTGAGGTTGGAGCGTTCAGTTCTGGCTGCTGTTTTAAAAGGAGGAAGGGCACTTGAGACTGGTAAGGTCAACAAAATGATAGTAACTAATTCAGAAGCAGGATGTCAGTGACTGAAGTTATGAAAAAGGGATTAACCTATAAGCAATTTAGGTGGAATGTGTTTTTCAGTACACAAAGGGTAACGGACATCCAGGATGAAGTAAATTGGCAAGGTCAGCGTCAAACGAGCGAAGAAATCAAGAGGAAATGGGATAACACTCCTAAAAAACATTGGGGAAAAGATGCCATGCCAACAACAGATTGCATCCATTTTCCAAGTTGACAAACACAGGATAAAAGCAAAAGTGAAAGGTACAGAGTGCCCTTGTTCTTGTGGGAAATACAAAAATACAGATTCAGATTACAAAGCCCAGTAACCAAACATTTGTGAATTGAGATACAATTCCTAGGCAGAGCAGGTGCTGACAGATTTTGGGGTTCTTTTTCCTATCCTATATTACAACACAACAACAACAACAACAAAAAATCTTCATTTTTTGTTTTCTATTGCAGAGTCAGCTAGCAGCTGAGAGAAAATTTTTGTGGAAAGAAAAAGAAAGGATGAGAAGAAGCCATTTTTATATTTCTGTAGAGAAAAAGACCTTGGGAGGAGCCGTAAACCTCATTTCACAGAATACCAACCCCTTTAAATCTCAGACACCACACTCAAGAAGGTTCTGTTGTTCTCTTTATAGTGGTCAACATTTGGTATTGAATATAACATTCACTGAGAAAGTAATCCAAGGTGGTAGAATGGGACTGAAATTCCCAAAGGGCATAACCACTGGAGAAATCCAAACAGAATTGTGCCTTTTATTCACAGTATTGACCACCAGAAGTTCCCAGTTTGGAAGGACACTTGAAGAACAGTCAGTTCTGATAATAAATGGTTATGCTGTTTTCACAGAGTTAAATTACTAATTAATATTTATTCATTAAATTAATTACAAAAGCTTATAATAACTGTGAAAAGTGAGGAATAATCCACTCCAGAAAAACCAAAATTTGAGCTCTGTTTCTCAGAAGTTTTTGTATGTGTGTAAATATATGAATGTGTGTATACATTTATGTGCACACACCCAAGCAAACACATTTCTCTTAACAGGAGATAAAGTGGAAAATGTTTCTAAACACTACAGACCAGCTTAAGGATGAAAGCAATTTGTGGAGGTTAAAAAGAAAAGGACAAAGATTTGGAGAAACGGAGAAAACACTCGAACTCTATCGAAAGATACAAAATCCGTTTCGACATATTCACATTGATTTATCTAAACAAAGGAAGTGAGTTGGTCCCTGGGCTGCTCCAGCACTGTGATGTGACAGAGAACTTTAATTATTTCCAGAAGGAGTTGGGATTTGGGAAAAAAAAAAAAAAAAAGAAATCTGAGTTGGTCCAAGTCTGAAATAATAAGTTATATTACAGGGAGCAGACTATGTCACAGCAACCACAGGAAACTAAGGCCGTGACAACATTTTGAATAAGATACAAGAGTTACAAAGGATAACAATACTTTGGAAGAGTAAAGTAGAGCACAGAGATTGAGAACAGCAGCATTAGCCCAGAGGAATTTTTAGGAGAAATGGAGTGTGCTACAGCATATTTTTCATGCTGTTTGATGCAAGAAAGCAAGACAATGTTATTAACTTTGAAGCAAACAAAGGTAAATGGATGCAAGTCGGGGTTTACTGCTGTGAGAAAATTCCTATTAAAGGCATAAACCCCAAGCCTAAGCAGAAAGTTGGAAAAGGCAGTATTTGTAAAAGGACACACCAGAGAAGAATATTCACTTTTTGATAAGACCAACCCCAAGACCTTTTGGATTCTGATTAGTGCATGAGGTATTGGGCTGGAAAATACAACAAAATTTCCACAGCATACTGTGGTTTACAGAGGGACTATTATGTTCTGCAGGGAAAAAAAAAAAAGTGGTAGAACGTGATCATCTGCAGTAAAAACCAACAGCCCTGGGGTAAATTTAATCCAATCCAACATATATCCATATATTGGAGATGTTATTTGGAGGATAGATGTTAAGAACAGGCAAGGTAAGAACGATGCTGTTCCAGGTATGCCTGTCCCTAGGGACAGGTATCAGCCACATGGTTTGGAATTTCAGATTGCAGAGGGAACAGCCCAGAGCAGCAGCAAGTGGTATAATTATGCCCATGGCAAAGCTTAGAACAGGAAAAGAGAAGTTCAGGTGCTTGACTAAAGCCAACAACTTAATACCAATATTGTAACAATACCTACAACACTATGTCATCTCTGGATGTGCCAAGTGACTGAATATAACCCATCAGTTTACTAACTTTGCCTTTGAAATCATAAAAGAAATCCATTTACCACTGTATGAATGCAGGCAGGGTTGCCCAGAAAGCTACACCTGAATACAAAGCACATCAAAGCTGATCAGGAACAAAGGCAAGTGACTTTTCCAACGTCACAGGTCAGGCCAAGGCACAGCAGCAGGAATAGCATCCTCCTCTTTGAGCCTTTAACCTCATCCTCTACCTACCAGACTGCATTGCCTCAAAGGCAGAGCTTTCTGCATCTTTCTTTCTGATATGTCCTGGTGCACCTTTCTGCTTCTCTTCAGCTGAAACTCATGGATTTCAGTGGAAGTTCTTACTTAGAAAGGCCTAAGAGTATAGTTCTGTCATAACATAGTATATACTCCATGTTACAGTGTGTGCTGTCACTCTGAGCTCAGCAAGGCTGCATAAAACAATGCTGTCAGGACTGCTGCATATTTTTTTTAATTATTTTTTGGAGTAGTCAAGACCAGTAGAAAGACCAAAAAAAAAATTAGGCTAACAAGCATCTCACTTAGAAAAAAACCAAACAATAATAATAGGAAAAAAAAGGACTCTGCATTATCTCTAACCAAAACAGACATTCTATGGTCAAACATAAAAACTGAAATCAAAAAACCTTGAGCAAATTAACCAAAATAAATTCTTCCAACACTGTGTTAGCTCAGCATCTGGCCCACACGCTAAGATATAATGAAGATGAAGCACTGGGGGCACAGTAAGTCATGATTCAAGGTGGTGAGCCACTGGTGAAGGGGACAAAGGACGTGGTCCCCAAGGAAAAGTAGACAAGATTCAAGATGCTGCTTTCACAGTAGTGTAAAGCCATGGGCTTAGGGAAGCCCCACTGCTATGAGGATGCCTTGACAAAGAATTCCTTCCTGAAGTGGATTTGGGTAAACTTTGGGGTGTTTGAGTCTGCTAAAATAAATTAAAAAAAAAAAAAAAAAAGAAAGTCCAAGGGAAGATCCTGAGGTGGGAGGAGTTGCAGTAATTGGAACCAGCTAATGATGTGATGGAAAGGAGCTGTCAAGGCAAAGGGAAGGATTCAGGCGCCCGTAAAAAGTAGAAATTAATAGCTAATTGTAATAGACAAATGCCCAGGTAACTTTATTCACTGGTCTGCAACAACCACCTCAATAGTTTCCTAAATTAAAGCCAACATGAGATAATCTGTTTCTAAGTGAAAGCAGAAAGGAGCTGTGGCGCTGCACTTCACACAGCGAGCCAGGATGGGACAGTTCTGGGCTCTGAGCTCTGCCACAGGTTTTTCATGTGACCTTGGACAAGTCACAATCTCTCAGTTCCTTATCTCTGAATTGGGGATTGTATTCCACTGCTTCACAGAGGTGCTGAGAGATAAACATTTGTGTTCAGATAATGCGGTGATAGCATCTCAGATACAAAAATAAATGAGAGCTATTATCTGCAGGGCAAGGAGAGAGACCTTGCATGCATTTGCACTGCATTTACTGCAGCACAGGCTCAGTCCTCACCAGGGGCTTAAGATACTGTTGTGATACAGATAATTAATGGTAGAAATAACTGCTCCAGTGCAAGCAAGTAACTAATACAGAAATAGCACTGGGATAGCAGGGGAAGATGAAGCCCTTCACACTACAGAGAAACACTTCACAAAATGTCATTTTAAGCAATAGTTGTTGATTCAAAATGTAAAGCTGAGATTATCACAAATTCAAGGCCGAAAATTATTGCCTTCTGATAGGATTTTATTAGCCTAATAAAAAAGACCTCAATCCCAATTCATAATCACCAGCCTGGAAAGCCACAACTGTGGGAGTAAAGCTGGACTTAACTATGAACCTCTTTGGATTTTTTTTCAGGTTTTGAGCAGCTGAAAGTCAAATTGGTCTGTCCCATCAAAGGGCACCACAACAACTGGCACTTCATGGCCAATTCAGGGAGATACCAACTACAGGTTTGTTACCACAGCCTTTTATTTTTCACTTTTAGAGGTACTCCCTGGCTTTCAGGTGGGTCTCCCTCAAGCAAAAGTTCCTATGAACCATACAGAAAATAACCTTCCTAACAGGCAGTTAGAACTACTGAATTATACAAGTGAGTTCATAAAACCTATAGGAAAAATTACTCACTACTATTGATAACTTTAAATATATATTATATATAGCCATAGTGGTTTCCTCAGCATTAAATTATGCAGGACTTTTCCATAATGGGCAGGGAGAAGTTATTTTTCTGTTAATCTTCCACTGTTCATGAGTATAAAATCAGCATTGCAATAAAGTAAGAGAAAGGATGTATGATACCTTTAATATAGTCAGTGCCTCATTTCTGACTGAGACAGCTGCACTTCTCACTCTATGAGGATGTGTCCAAAGCACAGGCAAAATTGCAAAGTTATAAAGTTATAAATCAGGTTTTTTCCCTTCAGTTTATGTCCAGGTAAGTCTAACCCTCATTAATGCTCTAAAGACATGTGCCCCCTGCTGGTTTTTTAACTGACTATATTATTTTTGTATGGATATTTTCATATTGCCCCCGTTAGGGAATCCACACAAGACAACAGCTTACACTCCCAAAACAGTGGATGATGAAGGAAATTAAAGAGGTGCTGTGAAGAATAACCTGTTCCTATAATATATTGATATGCAGAACAGCTTCATGTATCTCTATCTGTAATATATTTAATTTCTTTGTAATACCAATCACATGCTAATATTGTCAACTTAATCTTGGCCATTAATAAGACATGGGTTCTGAATAAAAATATTTAAAGATTAAATCTTTATTTTCAAGGCTTCCTATAAATCACAGTATTCAACCTTTTCAAAAGTGATTACTGTCTATTCTAGTCTAAACGTTGTTTTAATCTTTAAAATACTAATATTAGCATTGCCACAACATCATAAATCAAGTCAGAATCAGAATGAGGCAGACAGCAGATATTTTTCTCTGATTGCTGAACCTGTCATGAAAATACTAATGCCTCTTCAGCAAACGTGGCTACAAATGGGGACAAAAATAAAAGGCAAATCAATTCTGTGCATTTGGCTGAAGACTTCAGAAAAAGGGATGAGAGCAGGAGAAAAAAACACATGCTGAGGAGACATGGGTTGAGTTGCATGTCCTTTGGAATTCAAAATCTCTCTTCAGTTCTTTTGAAAATACCATATAAAGCCTCTGACACACACAACAATATTTAGGTGCACCACAAGTTACTGCTCTGCCTCACTGTTAATCAACTCGTCCTCAAAGTGGTATTTAACACCCAGAATAAGGCTGGAAAAGTCTAAGTTGTAAGGAAATTATATAAATAGCAAGCCTATTGATTCCACATAACATAGCTCCTGTAGTTTGCTTAATAAACTGAATAAAATATTAAAAGAGAAAAAAACTTGTTTCTGGCAGATTTCTGCTTTTATATCCTCTCCCCCCTCCGTGCCATTTTTTAAGGTTTGACCTATTGCTCTTAAAAATAAAATGCTTTTTTGCTTTTCCTTGAGAGTCTTCTGCAGAAGACCTATTTGGAGCAGGATTCAAATAAATTGGGAAAATATGATTTTTTGATGACAAAACAAATGTTGAAGAAAGAGAAAACAAAAAAAAAGTTTGTTTTCCTTTTTAATAAAAGGGCTTTTTATTATTTCTTTGTGGAAAATCTTTACTACTCCTTTTATTGGTCTTTACAGAAGAAGGACCAAAAAGAAAAAATTGCCAGAAACAAAATTGTAATACAATTTCTCTTCTCTTTTTTTTATGATTATTTGGGAAATCACTTTTTAGTGTGAAGAATTCCTTTCTTCTTCTACTTACAGTCAGCTAATGATGGACTTTTAAGAGAGAAAAAAGAAGGACAAACCCATTTGACTTTGCAACACTATCACAGAATATACATTTGTTCTATGCAAAGGTGTGCTATTTGAGAATAATTTGATTTACATTTAACCCAGTCCCAAGTTCAGAGTAGTTCCTGGGGTGAAAAGGAGTTTAGGTCACTGACTTTTCTGTCCTAGGCTGTAGGAAAAGAGGTGTTGTTTTCAAGTCTTTTGAAATTCACCCCTATAAGAACTGGAACAGAGATTAAAAAAAGTAGAAGAAAAAAGCGAAGCAAATTTTAGTCTTTCTGAAAAGCAACACCAGCTTTCCAACGATAAATAAGGAAAAGCTAAAACTTTTGCTTCCAGTAGTTGCACTTTTTTTTTAGCGTTTAAAACCTGGAATTTTACAAAGCCGACAACCTTCAGCTTTCGAACTTAAAGACTCAGCTTCAACTTCCAAGATGCTGTCTCTTGCAAGGCACTGACACTCAGAATTGCTGCTGCTGGGAAGGGGAAGCCCAAAGGAGGACACCTGGCCAGGGTCTGAGCATCCACGCACACTCATTTGTTCAGGAACGTTGATTCGTTCAGGAACGAGCGAGCGCAAACTCCGACACGAAGGGGACGGGCGGCACAAAGGAATCAGTCACTCATTCTGTATCTGGCTTTTAGAAACAACCCAACAACATGCCTGAGTGACCCTCCTCATTTGGTGCATTAACTCCTTTAAGCAACCAGCTATTGCTGTCCCCTGACCTGCCCTGACCACTCTGTTTAAAGCCCAAGGCAATCTGCTCGTCAGACAGCGTGTAGCTGGTGAACTGTCACCTCCAGCACTTCACCCCATGAAAGAAACCTCCACCAGGAAACTCTGCTCCTTTTATATCCATATCCAGTCGCCATCTATTCAACGCTCCATCAAAATTGCTTTTGCATTTGCAGTTTTTCATTGTAAACTCCTGGATGGGCTCAGTGATCTCTAGGGTGTCATTTATGCTCCACAGTGCGTTGTGGAGCTTTTCTTCATTATGTTTTTAAAAAAAAAAAAAAAATCCAATCCCTCGAGAGTAAGGTCACAAGACCCACTAACTATTGTGTTTAGTAACACAAAGACAAGGCTCTGTTCCTATAAAATTCAGCAAAGCTTTAGTCAGGGAGATTTACATACCGAAATCCCTTGGCAATAGAATCCATCAGCCCCTGGAATTATTGGAAATGAACAAGGGCACGCATTTATCCGGGTGTGCTACATCCTTTTTTTGCCCTGACAGACTCGCTCTATAACAGTTTAATTCTTTCTATTAGAGATTGTACAGAGTGCATCAGTCTTATATCATTGAAACTGGAGTCTAACAAAGACATAAAAAGGAGAGACACTCATTTATTCCAGGGAACACTGGAAGTAGCTCCTGCTGTTCCAAAGTCCTGCTGTTCGATACATTCAACACTATTCGTGTCGATGAAGATATTAATATTTTAATTTTAAGGGTAAAAAACAGGACTTGAATCACTAAAGCTTCTAAGCAACAGATTAAGTTTTGTTTATTATTGCCCTTTGCTAGAAAATACTTCAGTGTAAAAATCTTCTAAATATTGGTGACAAAAAGGCAAATACATAATTTCTAAACAAGTATTATAAGATTTTAGCCCTGAACATACTTAGAAATACCTGTACCATAGTCCCATAGTGACAACTGAGAGAATTCTTTTGGAAGTGGACTAACTGCCCAAATACAGTGCTTGCTCCAGAATTTTTAACTAACTTCCTACTACTTTCAGTAGCTATGAAGCAGTAATCTTTTTAAAAGGAAACTGTTTGTTTTCTCAGCAGCACAGTTGAATTCACAGTATCATAATTCTGCAAGGTAATTTAACTAAGACAAGAAGGGAAAGTTTTATAACTGATCTGCAAGAACCAATGAAGGACTTTATTGTTTTAATTAAGAGCAGCATCACTGTGAAGAATATAGTTGTAGATTTTTTCTCCTGTTATTAGCTTATTACATTAATTTCTCAGGGAGAAAATTAATGGTGTAAAAACCAATGGGATTACGGATATTATGGATAATAGATTATGAATTAGAAATTACTATCTCAGTTCTATGTTTACTCAAAAGTGACTATTAAAACACTGTCTGCTATCATGTTTTTTTCTTAGAAATTTAGAAGGTTAATTATCTTATTTACTCAAGGTTTATACTAGCAACATACTACACAAGTAGCTGAAAAAGAGACTCAAGTCCTGAACAGTTCAACTAAACAGTCAAACCAAAATGGAAATACACAACAAAAAAAAGAATTCAAAGTTCTGCTTCAGATTTCAAAATCATTACCACACACTGAGGCCCACCCAGAAATTTGGACCCCCACTGCAAGAAGGTCTGTACACATCCAGCCTAAGAAACTATCTTGATATAAACTACCTGGTTATCTACGTGATATGAGCTCTCAACAAGTTAGCATTGTCATCACAGAGACACAGAACAGAAGTGTGGGAAGACAGACAGATATTCTAATTCAGTGAAGGAAAAAAAAGAAAAAAGCATCAGCCAAGACCCTCAGGGTACCTTTCAACCTAGATCTGGATCTTAAAAGAAGCCAGAGGTAGCTGAAGGAGCATGTAAGTACAAGAGAATGCCAGTTCTTCCTACATGTTTTGACTGGCAAGGAACTGTATTTCCATTTCCCTGCAGCCTCTGTGGGTCCCTCTGAACTATTGGATCTTGGATTCCAGCACAGAAAGGGAGATTGAATACTTCAGTACTCGGTAATACTCCAAATCTTATCCTCTTTGCACTCATTTGCTTCGTGGGGTTCCCCTAGGAGAGCCAACATATGCTTAAGTGAAACCACATGGTGGGTTTTTTTTCTACTGTATCTTGTAAAATTCAGTAACATGGCATACAGAAATTAGTTAAAAATGACTTGTGGTTTCATCATTTTCCAAGCTCCATGACGTTTCCATGCTTTGATTTTTGGAGACCATATGGAGCACCGGAGAGCAAACCACGTCTCTCTTGTGTTTAACCCTTTCCCTTACACACCAGCAAACATATTTTCTGTATAAATAGACTCCCCCACTGATTGATGGCAAACTATTGAATGTATTTACACACAGAAAACATGCCAGCCTGTGGTCACCCCATCCCACTGTTTTAAGACCGAAAGCAATGCCTCAAGAACATGTCCTTGTGCAACACCACTAAGTTTTCCTGAGACTTCCAGTCTGTATTATTATCAGAAGACACAACTGAGAAGAAGCCTGATCAAAAAAAGCACAAACAATATTCCTGTTTCTACATTAGGCAGCCAAGACCACCCCAGGTCGTGTGGTCCATAGCCTTTCACCAAAGAAGGGCAATGGAAGTGGAGCACTGGCTCTGCTTTTGAGATGTGACCAAGACATGCCAGAACTGACAAATTCGGGACACACTGACCTTGGGGTCAGCCAGATGTTCAGGTTGTTAGCTCAGTTTTTCCATTACTGGGAGTGACAATATGTGCCTGGCAATCCCATCTCCACCCTTGGCACTTTGATGGAGCTCAGGGGAAGTGGTAACATGCTACAAATGGAAGATTCAGCACAGCCAATGTTTAAAATAACTTTTTTTTTTCTTTTTATGGCAGAGGATCAATAAAAAACTCCATCTTATGCATTGAATACCATCTCTTTTCATGAGCCTTCATTTGTTTCGGGGAAACAGCCTCACTGGTGCCCACATGGCAACATTAATGATGCTCCTACGACAGTGAAAGTTCATAAATTAGGACAGCAAAGAGTCAATGAGCAATAAATAGTGAAAGAACAAAGGTGAAATAGTGTTGGTGAAAAGGGTTGTTTAGTTTGGAGAGCCAGGCTCCAAGAACTCTTTGACAAAGAAAATATTTACCGGAGTGAAATTTTGTATTGCAGAAATTTTTAATGGCATTTCTAGAGCTTAAAATGTAACTGATAACTGTACAGAGATTGGTTCTAATGAGGGAGTTTTGGAGATGCCAGAATACCAAATGTAGAAGTAATAGATTTCCTGTTCACTGCAAAAGAAAGGGGATGTTTGTGTGCATCTCATACAAGCAAAACACGAAGGTGAGTAATGATGTATTTTTTTTTTTCTCCTCACTTGACACAAGTATTTGTTATAAAATGGAATTTTAGGAGTTGGCATCTTTGTTTACAGAAATGTGGGAATTAAATGGGGAAAGAGAGTTCCATCATCTCAAACAGAAAAACAGTGAAACACAATATTTCCTTGTACTTTTCCTCTGCAACCTGTCCTTAATTCAGTGGCTTTCAAGTTTTAAAACTTGCAGATCCCTAATCATTTTTCAGTGAGAGAAGGTACTTCAGTGTAGTGAGCCCATTAAAACATGGTTGCTTTTTCAAGTTCCTTGCTACTAGGCTAAGTCCACATATCCCAAAAGCTAAATATCTGGTTTAGGAGATACTGGTGGGAGGTGTACATTTCTTTAGTCTAAAATGCTCCAGTCAGTATTAATTATTTTAGGCACTTGCAATAGAAACTTCTGAACATTTACTGATATAAAAGTCGTGGTGAGGGGGAAGGGAGTGAGTCTCTAACAACCCTGGTTACAGCCAGCTATGTGTAATAAAGCCTTTAATTAAGTAGTACAAGTGAACTCCATGAGCTCTTTTGGGATGGGAAGGTGGGGAGAGTGGGATTACAACCCACAGCACTAAATCAACACACACCATTACAGGCACATGTGGTGCAGGTGGAATTCAGTAGAAGTTTTAGACATCTGAGGCCAAATCACCCCCACTGCCATAAAGTTATCCCTTTAAAGGAGAGCAGCAAAGGTCGTGGTAGCTTGTGCCAAATATAAAAATGGGAGCTAGAGACAGGAAACAGTGTTCAGATGTTACAGAGCTTTAAACCTGTTTTATGTCTGCTTTGGGCCTTCCATTTGTCCAGGCATTGCACACAGAACCTGCTTTGACCACATCAGGTGTAGTATAGCCCCATTTTTTAACAACCATGAAAACAACAGTGGATAAAAAGCTGTTTGCTATACGGTACGTTGTGAGAGATCATATTTGTAAATATTAAGCAGTAGACATTAAGATGTTTATAGTTGCCCTACTCCTGTTAGGATATCTACAAATCAATTAGAATTCTTATCTTCCAGATGTAGTAACAAAATATAAACCTCCCATTTCAAGAAGACATAATAAAGTGAGACTGACTTTATCAAGTAAGAATCAGGAAATAGGACACAGTTTCCAGCTGTGCATCACAGAAAGTTCTACTTAGCTTTGTGAAATGAACAGTGGCTACTAGGGCAGGATGGAAAAAAAAAACCCTCAGAACATTTACTTTACTATAATTGTCTTAGAACCTAAGTTTAAACAGGGATTCTACACTTTAAAACCCAAAAAAAACCCCACCCAAGACAGAACGCTGAACACTTTGCATATTCAGCATGTTTCTGCAAATGTTCTACTATGAAATCAATGGCTGCAAGTAGTTTGTTGACAATGAAAAAATGCAAGGAAATTAAAACCTTGCAAAGATTATACAGAGGGGAAAAAAAAAGATGAAGACTGAAGAACGGGAAAAGATACTACAAATAGTCAAGAATTAAAGTGCTTTCACTTTTTTTTTGCCCTGTCCATGACATGAATGTAAGGACATAACAGCATTTTTCAGTTCCATTGCCTACTCCAGCTACTAGTCATTTATTTGGAAATTCATGTGGGCAAAAGGGTATTTAACTTGCATTCACTGTGAAGTCTGAACCTTGGGCAAAAGGCTGCCCCTCTGGTTAAACAAATAGGGCACAGGAAGAAAAATACCAGACCTTTTTCAAGTTATATATCTTTGAAAGTATTACATCCTTCAGCAGTGATTAGAGTCCAAGGCAGATCCACATTGCATGTCTAAGGTCCTAAAAAACACACACACACATTTCTAGAGCATCAAAGAACCTCTGATTTCATCAGGTGAGGAGCTGCTTCCTATTGAGAGGATGTCTTCATCCAAAAGAGATTACTACATACATTCCTTGACTTATAAACCTCAACCCAGGAGATCAATTGGGTCTTAAGGAAGCTAAAAAAAAAAAACCCTTTCTCAAAATCCAATTCAAGCAGAGTAAGACTTTCTACAGCCTGTCCTGAGGGCAATGGAGGTAGGAAGAGAATTGGTACCTATTTCCAACTTGCAAGACATTCAAGCACACCTTCTTCACTAAAAAAAAAAACCAAACCATGAGAAAATAATACAACTGTGGATTTATATTCATTGCTATCTTCTGCTAGAAATACTCTGTTCCTATAGAGGTCAAATTTCTCACAATTTCTGTACCATATTTGACTTGTGAATAAATGCATAAAGATTATTTTTTTATTAGCAAATTCCTTAGCTTTTAGAACAAGTGGTATTAAAATCACTGTTATGCACCTGGGAAAACTGAGGAAATTATGATACAGTCATTACATCTGGTATGGAGGCTACAACACATTTGCTGGAAAATGAGAGATTACCACTTATGGACTTTGCATACTAGTAATACTTAATTATTTAATATCTGTGGGCATCTTTGTCATGCCAGAAACACAAGAATTCTGCTAGTCCCCAGCAGTTCAACTCTGCATTTATCTACCCTATAACACATACAGTTACAGAAATGAAAATAAGATTTCCAACCAGTACTGTACTTTAAACCACTTATTGTTTTGATCCAGAAAACTGCATTGTTTTGAATTGTATCCACCTCTCTGTGGTTGGGTTCTAAATACAAGTCTTGCCCTATGAAGGTAATTTAGTGGTTATCATGAATAGTGGTTGTAGGAGCAGGGGGCAGAAAAGTTACAGACAACAAAACAAAACTAATCATCTGATTAATAAAGTTTGTATTTTAAGTCTCAGAAAGTCTGTAGCCCTGCCGTTTTTCTGTCCTCTTGTTTAAAAAAGAAATTGCCAAATGTAAATATATTTGGAAGGCAAGTAGCAAAACATCACCACAAATGGGTGTCTAATATCTAAACTAAAAGTCAAATAAGTGCACAGCATAGTACCCAACTAACTTAAACAGTTATCTTTCTAATATTATTATGAAGAACACTTTGAATAGGGGTAAATTTCACTACTCAGATAAATTTTTGTATCTAATAAAATCTACTTTAGTTCTCAGGGCTTCTGCTCTGGCAACATATTGCTCTCCAATGTCAAGAACACAAAAGTGAGTTTGAGAGGTTCTGGCTGTTGATGTCATTTAGTTACTATGTTAAAAATTAATTATTGTCTGATGCCTATTACAACTGGAAAAGCAAGTCAACTTTTCAAAGGCTCAAGTAAACATCACATAACAAAGTTGGACTAAACAGAAGGAAATTGTGATTAACATATGCTCTGCTGTCTCAGTAAATAATAAAAAACAAACAAACAATCCTGATTTATTTTTCAGTAATAGACATCTATATCAGAACACTTTGCTTCAACAGTGCACAGAAACTGGTAGGAACACAAATAAATTCACTGTGCTTCTTTGGGTATAGCTTTAGTTCAAGGTACCGTTTATTTGGCATTTATTTATTTAATGTCTTGAAGTCATTGCTTTTAATCATTTCTGACTTCCTCTTCTTCCCTATGCTTTTTCCTTTACATTGTCATCTGAAGGGTGCAAGGAGGACGTTAAGGGAAGGTGACATTTTAAAACGGGGCATAAATTTAAATGTCCACAAACTTTAGGACCACATTTGGACATTTCCTTAAACGCCACAATGTTCCCGCCGTTTGTTTCGTTTCTCTTACAAAGGGAGGGGAAAAAAAAATTTGAAAATAATAAAAAATGAATTCCTGTTGTTTTTTTTTTTCAGGCAATCAGAAGGATCCCAGTGTCTGAGTCTCTGTTTACCCCAGGTTCAGCAGGGCAAAAAGCATAACCTTATTCAATCCTCCATATAGCTTGTGGGAGATTTGTGGTTTTGTTGTTTTTTTTTTTTTTTAAAGAGAGGATAATGCAGGGAGATAAGTTACATGTGTCCAATGCCATACAGCAAGTTGCTGCTGATTAGTGATCTCCTGTAATGGTAATGCAGCACAGTCTTTAGGGGATTGCAAGTGATCTCTTTTGAAGATATACAGTGTGCCCCTGCACTGACCCAGCCTCTGAGACTGCAGAGTACACCAGCACTCTGCTGGATGAGAGAACTCTGAAGGCACTTTGAAAGCAGTTTTAAGAATTTGGGTTATATTAAGACAATTTCCATGTGGCAGGGTTTCATTTGATTGCTGGCTTTTAGAAGGGTTGCGTTGTTGTATCAATGCTACTACAGTTAATAGTTAGAGATGAGGAGAATTTTAAACCCTAAATATCTGTCTTGCTTTCACCCTGATAATACTATTCAATTAGAATTAATGAATTCCAATTGATTTGTAAATATCCTAAATATCCTATAAGTCAGTGTTCAGTTGAACTGCTTGTTCAGTTGCATCTGCTGAAAGAATCCTTTCCACAAAACCAGAAAAATCTATTAATAAAAACCTGCAAAATCAGACTGAGCCGTGCCATTCCTTACAAAAGCTTCTTTGAACTGACCTTCAGAGTTTCAGCAACGGGGACTCTGCTAAATTCCTAGACATTAATTTCCATTGCTTGCTTAAACAAAGAGATTTCTACATCAGAAGTGGGGAACACAGTTGCTGTAGATGCTCAGGGATTAAGAAAGACACTCGGTAACACCTACACAGGACATCTGTGCTGAAGTTGAACTTGGCTGCAGAGGGAAGAAGCACATTCTCAGTGTCACAGTAAACACAAGCCAAGAAGAAGGCTTTGTTCTTTGTCCTGTGCCCCTCACAGAGTCTCTCAGCTCAGACCAAACCACATTGAGTGAATCAAACAAGAGAAGACCACACTTATCTCCCTGCTCCAAGACATCATCAGCCAAAAGGCAGTGGGAAAGAACTGCCCTTAGGTTTCACCTGTAATGTTCTCGTAAATAAAATGTTATCACTTGCTAATTTACTGTCCCACAGATCCTCCCCAATTTCTGAGTTTCTTCAAAACAGCTACTGCTAATAAGGTACTGCTGCTTCAAGCTTCAACATCACAACCCCTGCACAGCAGTTAGGTGTCAATAACATGCCCAGAAAATTACTAAAAACATTGTCATAATGTGAAATGGAATTTAACAAACTAGATTTAAAAAAGCAAAGCCTTCTAGCTCTTCACAAAGTTTCCTGTTATTAGCTGATAAGTTCCTTACCTCCACTGAAAATGCTGTCTGAAAATCCGATTTTTCCACAGTCAGGTCCCAATACAGACATTTTCTTATGAATCATATTTTAGGGAGAATTTAATTTTTTTCCCCTGACTGAAAATGGACTCTGAAACGTTCAAAATGGCAGGGGGGGGGAGAGATTTTAAGAAAAAAAAAAGTTGTGTCCAAGAGGCTGCAGAGCTTACAGAGCGCACCAAGTACTTGCCTGTTGTGCTTATTCCTGATTAAAATCCTTTCAAGTAAGCTACCCAAGCTCTGTACTCTCACCACACTTGGCTAGCTCAAACACATAGAAATTTAGTAAAGACAGCTTTTACCTAACCTTCCTTAGCACAAAATAATGGCAGTTCCCAAAAAGCATCTTTTCCAAGTGATTTTGACACACAAGGAAGAATTGCAGACATCCCTCTGCTGTAACTCCAAATACCTGCACCTCAATAGGTGCTACTGGTTGGAAGGGCTTGTGTTCTACTCTGAGTGAAGGTGGTAAAAAAACCCAGCCCAGATCTGCATGCAAGGGGTGCAGTTTGCCAGCTCACACACACAATTCCAGCACTGAGGGATTGCGTGTTGATCGCTGCTGTGCAGCCAACCCACCTGTCAAGGCACAGAGAGGAGTTACTTAAAATAAAGAATGCCTGGTGTAAATCAAATATTGATGAAAGGAGGCCTTAATCACCTGCCTCCAGCTCCACAAGGCACAGCGATAGTTGATTTCAGACTTATTTACTGAGTTCCTTTCACCTTTTCTCCCCTTCATTAATTTGCTGGGAAAAGCTAAATGGATGGATGGGAGCCTGTTGTCTAAAGAGCAGATGTTATTGTAAGTGCTGCTGATTCTGATAGACTTCCCCTCTACTTTTCTGCTTAAATGAGACCTTCCCACACATACACACACTGTGCATAATGAACAGAGCAGTCGTGGCACTATCTTTGTATTATTCAACACCAGGATATGTTTATTCAGTGTTCTCCCAGCTGCATGTTTTAGACCCACTGATTGGTCTTGACCTCTCCCTGGCTCTTCTTTATCTTGGGAGATTTGGCCATGGGTGTAGATACACAACTTAAAGCTCCTTTGATCAGGTGTTTTGTGTTTGTCTGCTTGCTCAGCTCTTGTTAGGGGCAGCTGGGGGAAAGAGTTTGTGTGAAACTGGACACATTAAGACATAGGGCTGCATCTTTGTACTCAATTTTAGACATCTGGCTGCTACTAGACACACTATTTTGGCATCACCCACGAGTTTTTTTTACTTTAAGGGGTTTTTTTTTTCTATCCTGGATTAACAAGTGTTCAAAGTCCAAAAAAAAAAAAAAAAAAGAGCGAATGGAATGAAAACAGTCATGTGGGGGGCTGTGAAAAATAACATTACTGCGAAGCTGGGATAATAAACAGCAACCATGATGATTGTATGAGCAGCTAGAAGAGCACTGGGAAAAAGGGAAAGATCATTCAGCTGCAGCAGAGTCTCTAAGTAGCTGGTCCTACAGCAGCTGAACATCCGCTCAGATGGCTGGGAAAGCAGCAGGGCTTGGGGGACCCCAGACATCCACGGGGTTTTGCCATTAAAAACCTGGATGTCCTCTCAGCACCCGTGGCAGGAACACATCTGAAGGTCCAGAGCATCTGTTCTGCTGCCTTTCCTAAATCTGACTGCAGTCTCAGAACAGGGAACATTTAACTGTTTCCCCCGTGCACTTCCTGCCTGATACAGGATGCTGCCTCCCACAGCAATAAAGGAAATGATAGCCCTCCATGTACCTCCAAGTAATAATAAAATGAGAAGTACGTAATAATAACCAGAGCCATATGAAATATGCACTTTGTGAACCAAAATTAAACTGGAGAAATGGCTAAGCATGAAAGGTCAGGGCTCATAAACTGAACATAATCTCCTGTGCTTTACGCCTCCCTCCCCACAAGCAAATTAAATTTTAATGATTTTTTTGGGGAGCTCTGACTGCTAAATACCATTTCCAACCTTCTGCTTTTACATGCAAGGTGCTGGATTATTCCCTGATGTACAGAACACCCAGCATAACAGTCCTATTGGGTGGGTGCAAAAAATTAGGATTGAGAGCTCTGCTCAGAGCTTGGGAGATCAAGAAGACTACAAGTATCTGAAGGGAAGGTACCAAGAGGATGGAGCCAGGCTCTTCCTCGTGGTGTCAAGCAATAGATTAAGAGGCAATAGGCAGAAAGTGATGCATAGAAAGTTCCCCCAGATTGGCAGGTTGGACCAGATGACCCACCGTGGTCCCTTCCAACCCCACCCATCCTGTGATCTCCACTTCCCCCGTGCTGTCAGTGCAGCAAAAAAATCCCTCCTGAAGCACAAAACAAGAGAGCTGTGTTCATTTCACATAACCTGAAACATCCACATTAACTGTGAGATGCTGGGAGATAAGGCTTGAAGTATTCAGCAAAGGTAATCTATTATTACGCATCAATAACTGCAAATCTTTTCTTTGGAACACAGGTATGTTTTCGTGGGTTGGGTTTGTTTGGGGTTTTTTTGCTGTTGTTTGCTCTTTTTCATTACTCTAGTAAAGTACTGACACGAGTATTTCATATTCTGTACTCTATTCAGTATCCACACATTAAGATGATAGAAGAAACTCAAGACCTAAAATGATTTCTAAGATATTTCTTCAGCTTCAAATGAAGATTTTCCAGCCTTTGTCCAGCCATCAAGCAATTACAGCTACCAAGCTGGGACAGCAGCAGCACAAAATTAATATAGGCCCCAGCATGGAAATGTTTAGGAGCCTGGTCTAGTGTGGCTGAGATAAAGAAAAAGAATTTAGCCTGAAATACAGTCCAGGTAGGGACACTGTAGGACCTCAAGACAGTTGTAGGTGACTCCTTGTATCTACCAAATATTTCACCTATGTTCATCCTAACTGCTAAATAAATAATCTGGGGAAAAAAAATGAATTAAAAGGGGTTTTTTATGACTTATTCAGTTTCTTGAACTAGTTAGTCGGTTTACATATTTGTTTAAAGCTTGATTGTTTTCAAACAAAATAAATACAAAATGCAAACTAATAGTAGTTTGCACTAACGATTTTAATTTTTTTTATTCTCAGACAAAACACCAACTGCATGAGCTAAAACTTTCTTAAAGATATTTTGCACTGATCAGATGTGTTTACATGAGAAAGGGATGGGGTTTTTTGAATGCCATGATTTAGTATGTTTAAGATGCAATCACACTGGAGGACAAAACTTCTGAGTACAAACAAGCTCCAACTTTTACAATAAATAAACCTTCACCTGCACATCACCATTCATTTAAAAAGAATTTAAATGAGGAATATTGAGAAAATGAATAAGAAACTGAAATTAGGTCGCACACAGTCAACATAAAAGTCTGGAGTAAAACTTGTTCCCAACTCATCCTGCTCTGCACTTTTTTATACCTGAAAAACACCCCTCAAGAGCTGGAACCTCTCGGAGTTCAGGAAGCTGGGGCTATTCCCCTCCTTCACCTCTGCTCTGTGGACATGGGAATGAACCTGGATGTGTTGCAGCAGCCCACATTTACACCTCTGCACCCTTGGCAGAACCCCCGAGCTTCCTGAACCAGCCTGAACCCCTGCTCTGCCACAACCATTTAACTACAGTGGTTACAGCCCTTGCTGTGGTTACCACTGCCACAGTAATTGCAGCTGTAACTTGGTTTTTGCTTTCCTCTCATCACACCTCACACCTTCCCAAGGAAATTCCTTACGTTTTGAGACGTGACAATGATGTGCAGTTTGCTACTGAAAGTCTAAAGTCTGAAGTATTTGTTTTCTGCTTGCTCACTTGCAACAGCAGCCTGAGGTGCTGGTGCTATCGCCTTCTTTGAGGTGTGACAAGATCATCCAAAAACACCACGCAGAGGAGAAACTACCCCCATTCAATCCACTTTTTTTCCAGGATTTTTCACTTGCTATTGATCCACATGACTCATACTCAGTGAGATCATTAGATCTCGAGAAACAAACCCTTGCATTAATCTTACAATTCTGGCAATTTAAGCTTTTGCTGGTGCTCTGAGATGGACCCACAGGCTGTAACATCCTTTCTCCTTTAGACTGCACAATTCTTTCTCAGTTATATCTTTGTAAAGGCACATTTAGACCTATTTGGGCTTGAACTGAGAGTTTTGCAGCACACCAAGTAGGTTTTTCACTCTATCAGTGTATTGCATGCCTCAGAATCACACAACCAAGGGTAGGCACTGAATTAAAATGTAATCCTGAAGGCAAGATGCTGCTTTTCTTGAGGATGAGAACCGAGGCAGAATGGTCCTACATCCCTCTCTGTTACTTGTGATTTGGGGGGAAAATATGACTGAGATAGGCTCAGATTAGACACATTCAAAGGATAACTTGATTTGACTCTGAATTTGACTATAATTTGCACTTACAAATACAGGAGGAATCACATTAACCTACGATTCCACATTACACGTCCTGTAAGGAATGCACAAAGCTATACCCTCCCCCCAAAAAAAATCATCTCAATAGCTCCCTGTTTATGAGTTCAGTCTTATGTCTCTAATTCATAAAATTATCATTTGGTTAATTTTTCAAGAAATTCTACACTTTTCATATTTCTATTGTATCAAGGCAGCACAGTTGTGTTTCCATTATCCATCAAGCAGCACTCACATGTTTGGTTAGGAGAGGTAACTATTCACAGGTGTTCCTACTCATTTCATTAGAATTTTACAGAACTGAAGTGAGGTATTTTTCCCCTTTATTTGGCACTTCTGTGAAGGATAGACTAATCTTCAGACAGCTAAATTTCAGGTCCATATCTAATTAGTAGAGTTAGACCCTAAATTCAATACTCTAAACTGCTCTAAGCAGCATTTCTGCCTCTGCGCTGGCTACACTGAGAGCCTGACCTTCTGAAGTAGTCAGAAGCAACTAAAATAAAGTGTGTTTCAGTGCACAGTGTCAGAAATTGTTTCAAATAAATAAAACGCATGAGATTACTTTTCAGGATGGTTTACATGTACCATAATAAATATAAATCTGTCCGTGATTTATGACATCGATGCTTTTACAGTTTTTTGCAACTACAGCAAATGTAAAACCTCAGGATTGGAGCCCTAAAGAATTAGAAATTATTTACTTGATTTTTTTCTATACGAGTCTTCCAAACAAATAACGTAGGTCATTTTGAGGTTGGCCACATGAAAGAGCTTGTGCTGAAATTCATTAGTTCTTAGTCAAATTATAATGATTGCATCTACACTGACATAAATCACGATTGCTTTATTTATTTCTTTACTGATCTTTCCTCTCCAGTTCTTTACATTTTTTATCATGATTTCACCAATTTTTGCTTTGGCTGTTGGGATGTTTTGTTGTTTTTTTGAGGGGTTTGAGGTTTTTTTGTGGGGAGGGGGAGCTGAGGACAAGCTGTCTTCAAACAGGTTTTTCTTACATTAAGACCAGTTATAAAATAGTAGCGCTGATTGTATTTTAGGAGTGTGAAGGGAGCATAAAACAATAACATACTTAATGATATTTACTCGAGTATGATTTTAAGGAGGGGAGGTTAGGAAGGGAATGAAGCTTAACTTAGGCTTTCATCATGTTTCCAGCTGAGGCTACATAAAGCAGAAAGAGGGAATGTTTGTCCCCATGGAGGATCACCCTGACAGTGTTTTGCAATCAGGCACAGATAAAGCAAAAAGTGCCAACAAGCCCCGCTCCCACCTGGCCCCTGAGACAGTCCCCTGACACTGCTCCATTCCTGTGTTCCCCCTGTTAAATTATGCTTGTCTAGGCTGCCTCCATCACAGATCTCTCCAGCACTTTCCATCTTTCAGAGTAAGATTCCTTCTCCTGTGGCCTTTTTCTCTCTCAGAGATGTCTAAACCCACATACACCTGTCGTATATCTATTAGGTCCTTCCTGTGAAGAACTAATCTATCTGCCACTGGCAATCTGCAGGGCAGCCAGGAAAGGCAGGAGCTGTCCTGCTAAATGTGGCCCATACTGGCTATCTGGGGGCAGGGCGACATTTAATTTCTGGCTAAATTAACAGGTCAATGACTTTATTTTTACTTATATGAAAATACACACTTTATAGGTGTGTCACAGGTGTGACAGCACATGTCTGGTCTAGCATGGACTGGCACACAGACAGCTGGAAACAAGCAGGTGCCCCACACATCACTGATATCTGCACTGTGCCTTTAAAAACTGACCATCCATACCATTAAAGGAATACCGTAAATGCCAGTCAGGGCCTAATTAGTGTCTGCGAAGGTACTTCCTGGCAATAATTGATTTCTTAATCCAGATCCCAATCTGCTCTGCTGATATTCTTTAATGACTTTCTGAAGTCAGTGATAACAAATTGGATAAGAAAAGATGTTTTCGTCAATCTGGAGGATTCACAGGAGACACAAAGCCTGAGTTAACACGATGCTGTTGCCAAGAGTGACTGAGCAAACAGTGTTTGCAATTACAATTCACTTCCCTAACTTCGTTTCCAGCAAAGCAGCAGCACTTTAACTTTAATTATGGCTGCCCCAGAGTGAAGGAGAAGGGGAGGGGGTGGGGTAAAAACTGCTTTCCATTACTTATTTGCTCTTTTGTCTTTCACACTCCTTGGCAAACTCCATCATATAATTAAACTCTAAAGGCTATTTGCTGACAACCTGCGGTTAAAAACGTGAGGGAAGATGAGAAGGATGCTCCAGTCAGGTTCCCTCCTTCCTACAAAAATGCCAGTTTCTGCCAAAGTGCTTCCTTTGCACAAAATCAGATCATTTGGGAACAGGGGGTGACGTGAAGGCGGCTGGCAAGTTTTAAAAGCTTGCCATTACAATTGCTTAATGAGGAATTGCATTAATAGCCTGCTCCTCCTATACCTTACATTCAGGCAGAGGAAAGGGTAAATTCAGCCATTACAGTGGCTGGCAAATGGTGCCTCATTTCAATCTTCTACTCAAATTCAGAGTAAGAGGCCACTGTGGCTTCTAATTTCAATAAAGGCAGTATATAGTATGGGGAGGGAGGTCTGGGCTCTGTAAAGAAAGGGGAACACCAGATTGTTTTCAGACATCATGGGGAAAAAAAATGAATTACAAAGATTTGGGAATCTTTATGTCATAAAAAGCATTCCCAAGATTGTTTTATATTGCTTTCCAGCTTATATCTGCCCACTGTATTATAGAGACACATAAACTGTTTTTTCTTCTACTACTGAAAAATCAAATAAATGAAAAAGAGCCTCATGAAGGACATTCTACAGTGGAAATAAAACTTGATAAATTTCAGTTCAGTGAGTAGATAAGTACAAGGAAGACAGCATTTCCATTTTAGCCCTACTTCTCCGTCTCTTCACTGCTAATCAGTCTAGAAAATGAGAGTATTCTGCATCTACAATCATAGGAGAAACAAGCAAACACAGGAAAAGCCCAGGATGAATCTGAAGAACCCTTGGACAGCTTCGTATCCAACCTGCTCTCCACCCAAAGCCATGAATCAGTCACTCACCTTGCCCACTGGAGTTCTTACAGTGCGTGGAGCAACCTGGGAGGGGGAGAAGAAAAGGCTTCTTGGCTGGCACAGCTCCATGGCTGTCTAGAGTAGATGCAACCCCATGGAAGGAAAGAGGGCTGCTTCTCCTCCCCTGCTTTTAAAGGTAACACCTGATGAAATTACTGGCAGGTGTGTATGATGGGCTCACCTGCAGCAAAATTAGGAGAGCCTCGTGAGGGCTGGTGTGTAGAATAAAGCCAGGTGTCAGAGGTGACAAATTAAAAAAAAAGGTGACTTTTGCAGAGACCCACAGGCTTTGTGCGTGTCAGAAAGACACTGAAAGCTCCTGAGGCCAAAAAGTGAGCGTGGAGGAAAGAAATGCCCTGGAAATGTGGGGAGATATTTGATCTCCAGTTTTGTGGCTTGCCCTGCTTCACCCAGCATCTCTGAGCCCCTGCTCTTGGAATAAGGTTTCCTTCTTCTAGCTTGGTACATTTTTCTTTTCTTTTTTTTTTGCTCTAAATATGACTTTAAAGATAGGAAGTTGTTGATCACCCTTGATGAGCCCACTTTAAAGGAAAGACTTACAGCCTTGCAGCCCATCCATCCTTTTCCTTGATCTGGAAGGGGGCTGAGGCATGGGGATGATGCAGGATGGCTGTACCCAAACCATCCTGCCGAAGTTGTCTCTTCTTTCCCTCCCAGTCCTGCATCTGACACTTTGCCCCACTCAAGCAGGAGTGAGTCGATGCTTAAAGGGTGTCCCTGTGCCACATAGACATTGATGTAGAGATGTCAGGACTAGTGCAGGTGCTGCAAACCTCACTACCCTGGCCCTGAGGGCACTCAGACTTGCTTTGCTTCTCTCTCTGCTCAAAATCCCTGTCTATGTGATAAAGGCTTTTCTTCCATTTATAAGCACTCCGGTTCCCAGCATTTTGGTTTCAAATTCATACATCATTGTTTTGCCTGTAGTTTCCTTTAAGCTTTGACACATTAGTGAGACTAATGTCAATTAAAGTGCTGGGAATGTCACCATTTTAATTTTCTGGGAAGCTGCTTGGCTCTTAACACATTCTCATCTGGAATTTCAGCTTTTTTTTTTTTTTTTTCCCAGGCCAAGATCTTTCCTAAGTACACACAGACAAAAGCTCCAAATTACACTGTGGTTTGGTGACTCTGAGCAAAAGGTGCCCTAGGGCTTAGCCTGAGAACATCAACTCATTTTCTTTAGTGACCCGAGACAGATAACTAGAAGGTAGGTTTCCAGAGGTGAAAGGCTGTTGTCACTAAGCCACTGCAGCAACTTAATTGAATGTTTTCTCTCAGCACTAGCAGCAAAGGCTGCTTTTACTATTTGTTCTGTGTTGGGATTAGTATGGAGTATTTGCCTGGCTCGTCTCCAAACAAAAACTGTAAAAGAAAAAAAAAAATAAATGTTTGCAGTTACTTATTGAGTGCCATTCTGACATATCCGAGGGTCATTTGCACAGCCTTCCAGTCACTCTAGGTCAAAACTCATTTCTGCTTTGGTAAATCACATCCAGGATGGCTTTGTTGCATGTTATGACCTGTCCCAGATCCACAGATCATCAAACATCTAAATTAAATATCACAAACTCCACACTGCCTTTTATTTCCTTTTTTTCCAGTAGAGTTCTTGCTGCCTTTTTTTTTTTTTTTCCCCTAATAGAAGACAAATCTAAAAGCTTTATTCATAATATTTTGCTTCCTTTAGGCTTCCCATTTCCTAATTTGGCATTTAGGGGAGGGGGGAGCTGTTGATTAATTTCCCAGTAGGGCTATGCAGATCAGTTCACAGCCTGATAAGGCTTTCCCTTCCCCACCCCTTCCCATGCACACCCTCATAATGGAGATGGAGGAGAGATAATAAGAGAGGGAACAGGCAGCTCTTCACCGTTTGTGAAACTAATGAGCCCCTTCATTTAGTCTCATTATAAATGTGCCACCTCTGGCACCGGGCTTTGGTTCTGTTCAGAGTGACATCAACATCAATTTTGAGGCACACTGATGCATCACTTACACACACGGCAGCCAAACCTCTCCCTTTCAGCCTTTTTTTTTATCATTGTGCTCTCTCAGACCTTCCCTTCTTCATTGCTCCCCTTCCAAGAGGAAGCCCAGATTGAAAGGTAATGAGACTATTAATTAGAGCTTCTCTAAAAGAAAGCCATCCCGACTGGGTGTTGTCTCTCCCTCTCTCTCTCAGTCTTTGTTCCAATCATGTCCTGTGAGATTAATACTTGTTTACAGAGATTAATACAATAAATTAATATCTCCAGCTAGGAAAACAAAAAAAAAAGGTCAGCCTGATTAAACAGCCTAATTATTCTTGAGGTGGACAGTTGATGTTCATATTGAGGAGACACAACTTTTTTTGTCTTCCTTACAGCTCTATGTCTCCATTGAAAGGAATTTTTTCTTTGAAAACTTTGTGTTGGGCTGGTTGCTGAGTGCAGCAAGGGACAGACACAGAAAGGCTACAGAGGCTGCTCATCACTTTTTGCTGTTTCCACACTATCCAGGATACAGGAGTGGGGATCTGTTTTCTCAGCAATTTGGAGCTCTTGCTGAATCGAGTTTGTGGTCTCCTGCCAGGTCTGGGAAAATGCATCCCTCTGCAGAGAATTTATAGTTTTGCCACAGGAATTGAAGGCTGGACAGATGATGTCTGACGTTTCCTCAATTAATTTCTCTGTTGTGCAATGAAGATGTGGCCCCAGTGCACATAAACAATGCAACAGTAGGTTGTGTTCAGCTGTCATGGATTGGGATAAGACTGAAAATCACACACAGGCTCCAGCCACCAAAGTCCAAGTTGTCTGGGACACCAAGTTGTTATTTGGATCATTACTGTTAATATTGTGCTTTTTTTATCTAAAAAATACCTCTAAATCAAAGCTGTTTATACTCTTACTGGCTGTAAAGTGTCTCAGAGAGACACCTTCCTGTGATACTAACGGGGTGATACAGTGCATTTAACTGATCTTTTAAGAAAGAACATCTTTTAGCCTGCATTATCTCAACTAACAGTATATTATTTTGGTTTCCCTGTTAGCAACCACTAAAGTGAACAATATCCAGCAAAAGGTTAGAAAGACAATTCGTTTAAAGCTTTTAAAAAAATAAACCCCTTGAAACCAACACCATGAAATTTCCTAAAATATTAAAAGATCAATCATTTTTCTGAGTGATCAATAACTTTCCAAGTAACTTTATATGCATATCTCTTTTTTTTTTCTTTTTAAAGTATGCACCATGCACTGAAAGTTTGGTTTCGAATAAAAACGGATATCCTCAAACAGAAATAAATACAATTGCTGAAATAATTATCATTAAATTACATTGTTATTAAAGGCAGCAGCTAAATATTTCCAAAACAGAAATTTTAAAACAAAAACAAATAAGCAAACAACAAAAAAAGGTGGACTAGTCAGATGGCATCAACGTACCCAACAAGATAGAAGCCCAAATAAATACTTGGATGAGGAGGAGCTGGCAGCTGAATGCAGACAGGATGGAGGTAATGTTTGTGAGGTTCTGTTGAACTCCTTTCTGGTCAAAGCTTTCAAGAGAAACATCTCCTGGTGGTGCTTTCTAATCCTCTCAAATGGCCGGGGTGGAGATCTCACCTTGGTAATCCACTGCCTTGTCACCTCCTGGCTGAACTACTTTATTGTAATTCATGTGTTATTGAAAAGGGCTTTGCATTTTTTACTGCATCTCTACTGTGAGCTGGAACACACCAAAGGATACAGCTTGTTTTCTTAAAATAGAATTTAAGGGTACTCTGCAGGATTTGCTGCAGGGCCTTCCACTTTCATTGGCTTTGAGTTTGAAAACTTATTTCTTTCTCTTGACATCAGTACCAAACTCCTCAGCTGTTTTCCCATAAAAATCTAAGGGGAAGCAAAAATTAATGGGAGAGGCTGTATTTTCTTATTCCTGGTAGCCCAAATTTGTGCTTGTGCCCAGCATATTAAAACAGCATGTAATCTTTTTAATTAAAGACATTCTGCTTCCTTGTCCTCCAGCTCATACAGTTAAGCAGAGAAAAATCCCACTGTATCTGTGAGAGGTTAAAAGGCTTAGTATTTTCCAAAAGAAAATTGTTATCATCACAGCAGCTCTGTTCACAAATTTCACAGACAGCTTTCTAGTCAGCACAAACATGTAAATCCCCAGCCCTGAGACCCCTCGTGCTCTGAGGCTCTGCTGCTTCCACCCAAATTTGGGGTCTTGCACCTGGCTTCTCATCCTGATAACTGATGGAAGATCTCATGTCCTATAAGCAGGAAATATTGAGATAATTGTTAGCCACTACAATCTTTACACTTTAAGATTATTCCCTTCTTTCTACTTTTACATTCCTCGTACCTATCAGTAAAAAAACCTTCTGGGGACAAGAAACTTTGCTCCATCGTTAACAACTATCACAAGTCTCACAAGGAATAAGAAAAAAAGGTTTCTCATAACAAAAGAAAACTGAAAAATTCTCTCAACTGACTAACTTTCTTGTTTTGTGACCTTTATCACCTAATGCAGTATATCCTCAAGCCAGTTTGTCAGACTTGTACTGAAGCTTGGAATGGAGCCATAAGGAATATTTTTTGTATCAGACAAAATAATACAAAGAGAACTGAAAGCAGTCCAGCTAAAAGCTCTACAGATAAAAAGACTAGGGAAAGAGGGTGACATTAGGTGGTCTGGCTGATAATACCAGGTTTTTTTATTTCTCTAAAATCCTCCAATTCAATTTATTTAAGCAGAAAAAAAATCTATCCTTGGCTACTAAGCCCATAGATGTTTAGTCATAGAACACTTTATAACATCTATTTCATTTGACAGAAGCCATAAAACTTTCCTAGCTTCCTCAACAATCTTAAAAACTACAATAAAATCTCCAGAACTAGAATTATTGTCAAGAAACCGACAAGCCACTTTCCTGACATGGCAGGGGAAAATTCCATAAAGTCCCCAGCTAAATCTAAGCAGGCTACCATGTCTGTGCCACAGAGGCAAGTCAAAAATAAAACAAAATCTAAAGCTTAAAAATCTGAAGTAAAAAGCTCTCTTCCAGCCCCAAATCTGGCAGTTATATTGTGTGAACTGGATACAAAACAACAGCCAGTGTGTGAAAGGTAAAAGTTTTAGGGGTACTGGGAAGCTCTGTCCTCTCATCACGTCTCTGCAAGGTCTTCCAGTGGATCAGAAGAGTTTGGGGAGAAGAGCATTCCAAGGATGGGACATTGCAAAACAAACAGCAATCCCAGCTGCTTCAAATGCTTTTAAACAAGAGAGTTTCTTCTCCTTCCAGTGCCGGGAACTCCAGCTTAAAATGGCTCATACTCTGCTAACCACCAACTCCATTCTTGCGATTATTGGAAACCTTCTAATTTGGAGCCTAAATTTACTCATTACTATTTGATAAATAGTTATTTTTTAACAGTCTCCTCCTCCTCAGTGATAATTATCCCTCAGCCCCAGATGCATCCGTTCACTCAGCTTTCTTCTGGCTATTTTCATAACCAAGTTCTATTTTCATAAGAGAGATTTCATCATGCCATGACATTTTTTTTTTCTGGATCAGCTTTTCCTTATATTTATCATTCTTCAGCAACAATGATCAGAACTGTATGCATTCCAAATTTTTTATATATAAATTTTTCTATATATTCTACCATTCTGCACTTATGTATCCTGAATACTCTTAAATCCATATAATTTGTCCTTGGATTTTTGCAGGCCCAATCTGCAGCTCTGTCATTGTCTAAATGATCAGATCAGTCAGCACATCTTGGTCTCTCTCTCCTCTGCTGTCACCACCAGCTGATGAGTTCTAATTGAGCCTTGATTTAAGTCCACACAGAGATTTTTTTTGCTGTGCTTTCTAATCTTAATATGACCTGTGTATGCTATTATTATAACTTTAAATAGTACCTTTGTGTTGACCACAGTGAAAGATGTTTCAGCTGAAAGTGCTTGAAAAGACGCCTGTCAGATTGGCCAAGACCACCAAATATCTTTCTAAACAAACTCCTTTGCCAGTTTTTGAATCTGAAATATTAACTTATAAGAACAAGAAAACGAAAATAATTCATGTGGGGACCTATCTCCAAATTATCCTCATTAAGCAGTGAATGAGGGGATTTGGATTTTTTTTACTGAGAAGGGCTCTATTGTCCATAGTGGAATAATTAACTGACTTAAAACTAAATTGCTGACAATGATTTCAGTTATCTGCCTCATTAACAGGGTAAGGCTATGACTTCAGGTTAGAATAGTCAGCAAAGAGTGTTACTAGGCTAAAACACACACTTCAATCCTCTATATGTGTAAGATAAAGGCCAAGAGGGCAGAAAGTCCAGCAAAAATATGCTACACAGCTCAGTAATAAAATTATAGAATGTATCTTGCTTGTGAGGATAATCTGATTTGCTGCACAGATGACTTCCCCCCTCTCCCCCCCATTTTTAGAACTATATATGAAGTCCAATTATTGTGTTCTAACTTTTATCTGAAATTGCTTCGGACTTCTGAATTTCCCCCAGATTTACTTGTAATTGCCTGGGTCTCTGGTATTCAACAGCTTGGAAATTCCATTTTCAGAAATGAAATGGCAGAGCATCTTCATGCGGAAGAACAGACAGACCTTCAGCACCATAAAAGAAGGCTTAGTTTCTATAAATACTGGCCTATTTCCCATTCAGCTGAAAATGTCTGCAGTGTGGATGCATCTCCCCGCAGCAGATAATTCAGACAGTGTGACAGAGGTTTCAGATTCCCTATTGGAAATTGCCAATCAACAGATTTTAAGCCGGGTTCATTTTTTTTTTACGTCATTCCAGAGTGATAAATTGCAGGAAGATATTTAGCATTCTATCATAAATGATGGCAAGAACTCAGGGAACTTTGGGTGGGCTGAGCTTCAGCTTCAATGGATACCAAATGTTTTGATGTTTGTGCTTCCTGTAATAAGATATATGTTCCACAGCTACACAGATCTCCATGGTACAGCACTAACAAACATGGAAATAGGAATGATCCAACCTCACACATAAAAAAGCTCCCAAATGTACTTAGGAGGTCTGAACTTTTCAAGGCTGTGATCAAAGCTGAGTGGAGTGAATGGGAAGGCTCATATTGACATCAATGGGCTCTGGAACAGGCTTGATGTGTTGACATGCAGAGAGATGCTCTGAAGCCCATCTGAAAATAAATTCAAGGTCTGATAGGACACTGTGGCAAAGAGATACCATTGCTTCATTCTCTCCCATGTCAGGAAATTATCTCTGAGCTGTCAGCGTCGGCTTCTCATTTTAGTGTTTGTGTTTCGGGCTCATCTCCCACCAAATGGCTTTCCTTTTGTATGCGTGACAATTGATTAGGAATAAAAAGCAACAGGGTCATAAAAGCAACACACTTTGCATCCATAATATGAAATATCCTTGCACGTAGCCAAGTATTATCTTCTTCAAATACTATTCACACAAGAGAAAGAGCTGAGACGAAGCCAACACGGGGCCCGTGTATTTGAGCGTTCCCTTCCCCACCCTCGGCACCAGCGACAAAATTTTAACTTTCTCCCAAGATCTAACCCACCTTAAAAGCAGCAGTCACATTCCCATCGACTGGGTGAGATGAATGTTATTTACACTTCAGTTTGCACCTTCCTCTAAGATTTCATGAAAGAATAAATCCACACTTGCAGGGATGGCTGTTCGTGGCGAAGTCTGGGGCTGTTAAGTAGAAGTGTTAGACACGTATGGGAACGTATTAGTAAGGGTAACACCTCCATCCTAGGATTTTTAAGTGACAGCAAGAGCATAAAAAACAGCAGGATGGCAAAGAGAGATTGATTGTATCTGTTTTTTTTTTCTTCTTTATAACCATGTTTTTTAAATTGTTAAGCCTCCCTATCCAACAGCCTAGATGGACCACGGTGTCTAGGTGCACCCACATAAATTAAACAAATAAAGCTTTGATGAAATAACTCCTTTGCATTAAATATATTTAATATATAATATAATATAAATGATATATAATACAATATATAATATATTATTTCCACGCTGGGTATGCCGAGGCCAGGAAGCACCTGATGACAAATATCTTTCAAAAGAGAAGTGAGTAAAAGTTGTGGTATTCCTAGTAAAAAACTCATTAGAGCAGCAAAGTGAAACTGAGAGCACTTTTTCCGAAGGTTAGGGTTAGGAAATAATCCTGAGAAATCTACACTAAAATAGAGCACTTTATTGTACCACTTTTTAATGCTCTTTCCTTTCCTTTTTTTTTTTTTGCCTGTCTCCTCTCTCACCCAAGTGTCAGATGGTTTCCCCAGCCATCACAGAAGTAACATAGAAAATGTCATTACTGTGATGTCTCCAAACTGATTGGCTCATGGATCCTGCAAGAAATTCCAAAAGGATGAATCAGTTCTCTGGCTTCTGTTCCATTTGCTGCAACACCTGAATCAGCCTGTGTGGCCTGATCCTCCAGAAATCTGGTCTGGAGGAGAAATCTGTTCAACCTCTGCTCTCACATTCAGTGCTCTTGGGTGTCTTGGTTATCCCACTGGAGATCCCACTATCCAGGACGAGGTGATGCACTCGTGACCCCCTGAACTCACCAGGTCTCACACCACAGTGGCTGGAGCTGCACAGCGTTATGGGAAATTTGATATATGGAGAGTTTTATTTGTTTGGCTTTTGGGTAAGAATTTGAAAAGAATGGATTCAACATGTTTACTAAGTTTTATTGATTCTCTGTTCTAAAAAAAGTTCTGGAAGAAAACAATATAAGAAGGGATTTCTTCTGATGTTTTTAATTTTAAATCAGTGATTTCAAAATAGGCATCACTGAAGAGAAACTACTTACTTGTGTACCTTATAGATTGACAAGAAATTCCTGTTTGACTCAAACAAAAAAGTCCAGGAATCATCATGCAGTCCATATTCAAAGCATGTAAAAGCTGCTTTGCTACTCTCTTGACTTCTCTTGGGTGTGGAAGTCACATAAAATTTTTAAAAATAATTAAATAAATTATCTTCTCTTTTCTGCTCTCAAATTTGTAAAAATACTAACAAAAGGGAGTGAAGGAATTGATCAAGAACTGAGAGCAGTTTAAGGCCAGTGTAAAACCCTGCTCCATGGCTTGCACAAACTGCACACACAGCAGGTGCTGATACCTCATCCATCTCGGTGTGACATCTCCCTTATTGATCTGCTCATCTGCCAATACCTGGCCAGCTGGGGTGAGGAGGAAATCAGCTGTCAAGGAGACTGATCCACAGCAGTCCTGCTGGGATGGACTCTGGGAAACCCTGGGAATGAGCCAGTGGTTACTAAAGTCAATGGAAACGCTTTCCCTTTTGTGCAGAGTGATTTAGAGGCATCTTCTGCTGGTTAAGGGCACAAAGAGCCTTAATGTGCGTTGATAACAATCGTTTTGCAATGGATGTAAAAGAAGCAGGAGGTGAAGTAAGGTGTCCCCGAGGGTTTTATTCTGTGTGACACAAAGCCTTTCCCCTGCCTTCCTTACTTACAGGTATTTCTGGCTCGGCTTTACACCAGCCCTGTCACAGTAGCTCATTTCTGCCCATTCACATAGCATCACAAATCAAGGAAAAGTTGTCCTGTGGAAGCCAGAGCTAACAAGAGGGGACTATTTTTAGCATCCAAGTGAGTTTAACAAATGGATCATAGCTAAGGCAGCGTGACAGCCCCGCTGACTAATTAATAGAGACACCAAAGGTGATTTTGCAACAGAGCCAGAATCCCCACTATGCTGGGTCTTTAAATCAGGCAGATTCTGCAGCTGTATTGTGTTATTCAACCAGAAGAAGCAGCCCAAATATACCTCAAATCTGGCCTAAACATGCCCAAACTTACCCTGATCTGAAACAGATAATAAAATGTTTTCTTGCTTTGTCTGGTTTTACTCTTTTTTTTAAAATCCTAGCATTAATTACCTTATGACATGCAGTCTTCCTCTCATTTATTAATAGAAGTGACTAATAACAGCTGAGATGGACCAGGGAGGACTAGATAAAAGCCTTCCAGGTAAAGAAGAGGACTGACACCTTCTCTTTAGGGTGACAGGTACCAACATTGGCTAAAAAGTGGGACAGAAATCAAAACCAGAATAAGAACTTGAGATTTTCCTCCTAAGCCTAACATGATTCTGGCTGAACCCTGTCCACTCTTGTGCTCCAAGGACTTTATGGGTGAGCAGATTTTTGAGTCCTCTGCATGGATAACTGAAAAGAAAGTATAGCAGACTCTTCATTATTCTCTCCCTCCCACCCCCAGTTTCTCAGATTTTTTTCTTTTAAGAATATAGGATATAATTCCCTGGAAGATTGTTTTATAGCAAACAATTTTATGAACGCAGAGTTTTCCCACCAATGAACTTGCCGTGCCTGCAAGACAGTCTCCCTACACTCTCTTATTGTTTGAATTCCCATTAAATTTGGCTGAACTGACATGCCTTTAAAAAGACATTTTCTTCTGTAGGCCATCCTGCTTCAGGAAGTCCTCAGCTCACCATTGCTAAGCTCCTCTTTCGAAATTATTATCTCAGGAGCTGCTCTCTGGGGAAATTACTGCAATCCAATCACCACAGATGTAAATTAAATCAGCATCCAACGCAGCCACTGTGGTTTGTGTTTCTCCCCACTCCTTTCTCCCTTTGAGAAATCTAATTCTGTAACTACTGGAATAAATTCCACTCCCCACCTCCCATAAGGAAATGGTTGCAATGATCTGAGAGCAGATACAGTCCGTAGGAAATCCAGCACAACTCCGTGGTGATGCTTATTCTGGTCCATGACCTCTGCTCCTCTCCCTTTGTCCCATGTTCTCTGTGCCACGGATGAAATGGGCAATCTCACCTTCTGTGTGACATCCTGTTTACAAATCCCACGCTGGAAAAATTGGGCCTCACCTCACAGCTAAGGAAAAAGCACAGAATTGCTCAGCTTGGAGAACTGGAATGTCATTTGGGATCAAGTGTCATATATTAGCAAACAATAAACCAACATAAGGAAGGGGACAGGTGGATAGAAGCTGAAGGAATGATGAAGAAAGCTGAAAGCCTTTGGAGTTAGATACCTCAAAAACAGAAGTATGTGGGTTACCCATAATTGTCACTTTGACCTCAATCCTTACTCGAGAACAGTTGTGGTTCCCTGTGGCAAACACAAGCTTGCAAAGCTGGTCATTCAGACAGATAGCAGATAAACCAGGGAAATGTCCTCAGCCAGGTGTCTCAAGTCACTAAGTGGTCTGCATCACATGCCTTAAAGAAAACAATGCTAGAACAAATTACTCTGAGTGTCATTTAAGGTTATTTAAGGAGTATTGGATACTCTGTAGAACAGTGTTGTTCTTTCTTCAAAGTAAAAGGTCAGCTGATGTCCACATAACCTGCAATGATGAAAGCTGGGATTATTAGCAAATGTCATATTTAACATTTAAAAGCTGTTCTATACCACTTTTCAGAGAAAAAAAAATGTTCTGTTTGGTATAAAAAATTCTTATGCCTCAAAAAATGAATGTTATTCAAATAGTTGCTACAAATGTTGAGAGAATCTTCACATCAGTAACACTTGAGTACTTGGGATTTGAATATGCAGGGTTTAAAACTCCAGTCAGCAAACATAGAAAGATCTTACTCTTATGCCATTTATAGACCTGTGTTTTAATCACATGCTGTTAAAATTTATCATTACTCCTTATTATTAAAATTATTAAAATCTGCAACATTTTAAAACACTGCCTGATGTACCAGTGACATAAAGAACACATGAAAATTAATTTCTTCACAGTCCTAAAAAGCCCTGTAAACCTAAAAAGATACATTAAAATATTGGATTGCTTTTTCTCAAATGCAAATACACAGTCACCCACACATTAATTTATGTCTGCTCAGCAAGACTATGATTTTCCCTCTGAATGCATATTAGAAATGAGTGGTAAGTGTTATACAAAACATACCTCTTGAGTTATAAGAACACATTTAATGTGCAGGCATCATCCAGCAATTTATATTGACAGCCAGTGTTGATGTCACAGCACAGCGAGTGGATATTCGGTTTTTATGTCTTGGAATCAAGACTTGATGCAGCTGGGCCAAAACTAAACCCCTTTTCCTTATGGAGGCAGGACAGACTTTGATGCATTTCCAGATTTTCATTCGGCCTCTCAGGAGTTTCAAGTTTTCTAAATATCACTAAAACGTTGCTATTGGGCAACTTTACCCGGTCTCAGAAAGGAAAGATTCTTTGTATAAAGAATTTATACATAGCTGTGTTTAACTCCTATCGAGTGACTGAAAAATTAAAAAAAATCTTAGAGGTAGAAAAGGCAAATGAATCCCTTCAACCGTTGCACAATTCCTGGCAAGTCGTGGAGGTCGGAGAAAAAAAAAATCAGGGACAATTCTGTCAGTTGTAAACACGGGCAGGAATGGTGAGAAGTAGTTAAAAAGTGCACTTAAGTATGCAGCTGTATTCCAATGGATGGCATCATCCAAGGAGTGATAGAGGCACAGATTGGCAATGTAATGTAAGCAATTAGTCCTGGCAGCTACAAAAGAACCGGCGAAGCAGAAAAATCAGTCTCGAGAACTAATCTGTATCTGCACAATGGCAGTGTCTTGATAACACATCTGAAACATGGCAGCTGAGACAGGACAGAAGAGCTGTGTGGATGCCTCAGAGAGCTGTCACCCACTAATGACTCTCAGGGCCAGGTGGGAGCAGGGGGAATTATCATTTGGGAAAACTAAAAGGGAAGGCAGGCAAAACCACCTACCACTTAAAAAGGAAAGAAAAAAGGAAAATGTTCCTCAGCGGGCGAGGTCAGGGGAAAAAGGTCACCTAAATTTCAATGTCACAGAGCGGTTTTGCCAAAGAAAACTGTCTGTTATGCATTGGGAAACGTAAAGTATTGTGTGCACTTACAGTACGCACTGGCTCTGACTCCACAAATATACAGACATATAAGTTTGCACAGATGCACCATTCAAACAACATAATTGCAAGTTAAACTCTTCTAAATTGTTGGTTTTCTGTTTGGTTTTTTTTTTCTTTGCACAGAGCAAACATTCCTAATTTCCCATCCTTCTAGATGTTCTTGACCAAGTCATCTCTCCATTTTTCCATCTGTGAAATGCAACGATAACACAGCTTTTCTCTGTGGAAATACTCAAAGCACAACAGAATAGATGATGTTATTGCAGTGTTAAATAAAATAAATGAAAAGGAGTTCAGGTCTCTAGAATAAATTAAGTACCTCCAGTTCTCACTGTGACCTTCTTCGTGGACTTTCTGGTGCCTGGAAAGGTTGAGCTCATGCTGCTCCCTGAGCCATTTAGGATCTCTCCCTTTGTCCAGCTATTTATTTCTCCCAGAAATAAGCATAACATACCGGACACACCTCAGAATATCAGACCAAAAGCTGGCCAAAGGTTTAAGAAAGAGGGGGGTGGAGGGGAAGAAGAGAATCACCAATTAAAAGCATATAAATCTTGCTGCTTTAACAAGGCAGTCTAAAAGGCTTCCCAAAAACATAGTCCTAAACAGTAAAATTACACTCAAAGAGCCTTCCAAACAGCTTTTCAAAGATAGACCAAGACAAGAGTTTGTTGCTTGGTTTTTTTGTTCTTTTTTTTTTTTTTTTAACATAAATTTTAAAAGTTTAAAAGGATATTAGGGTGGGGTTTTCTCCAATGCAGTGCTTCTGAGAAGCAAAGTTCACTCTGTTTGGATACTCCAAGCTGTACATTCCCAGAGCTTAAAGCACTTGTCAGACAAGTCTGTCTGAAAGTTTTACTGTGTCTTCACTGTTCTGAAGTAAAGGTCAGGTATTTTTATAAGTCTTTAGCGGGGGAAGATTGTTCAGATCCTGATATACACACTGTGAAAGTTATTTTTAAAAATCATTCATCTTTCAAAGATTCTCAGTATAACCTGCACAAGATCTTTAAAATGTGGGAGTTTTCAAAGGCCTACTGGTTTGAAATTGCAACTGAATTTGTAATTGTACAAAGTAATAAGCATGACAGCGGATGGCAAAAGGCTTTAGGAACCTTTCTAAAATTTATCTTTAATTTGCAATAATTAAATTGGAAAGTCAGGAAAACAGAAAGAAAACTCCAGAAAGCTCCAGTGGATCCTTCTTGTTTCAAAAGTAGCTCAAGGTCAGCCTCAGCTATGAATTTATGAGTGGCATTTATATAAAAGCTAAAAAGACTGGTTCTCCTCTCTCTTCTATCTGCTATCAACTGGAAAAAGGGAAATGTCTTGTATAAAATGTCATATCAAAGCACAACCCCCCCCCCATTCAGATCTCTTTGAAGAATTATCAGAGCTCCTCTTCATTTACTACCTGCCTGTTTTGGTTTGAGTGTCCCAGTAAGGTATTCAGTGAACAATTACGTAGTTCTGGGCCTTCCAAACATTCACTTCTTTGACACAGGTAAATTTACTGTAGAATAGCAAGAATTACCTTAAATTATGGATGCTTTCTTTTCTCACCTACATGAGTAGCCTTCTTGCAAAAAGCACTTTTGCAAATGTCAGGATGCACTGGAATCAATTGTAATACGTACCCTTTAAATAAAACAACACAGTAATTCCTGAGAGCCGTGGTATTTCAAGACATCCAGGGTAAACAGAAAATTTTGTTGGTGCTTGGGTTTATTCTCAGGTGACCCAACAAGAGAGAAATACAAGGAAAATGTGTGATTGTAGCTGAGACATCGCTGGGAGGAGATTTTACTACGTATGTATTCTACTCTCCATGGAAAGGGAAGACAAAGCCAAGTGAGGTTTCCTAAAAATGTGTGACCAGTGGATTGTTTCTTGCTAAATAAAACAGAACTGAATGCATCTAAGTTTCTCCAGATGGATATTATTTACGAATGGGGGAAATGATAAAATTAATAGGAACATCAAAGATGTGCTGAAAAGTTTCCTGATCAAATATTCTCTGACCTCCAAATGGTCTTCCCCTGCATTTCCTGCAGCAATTTGGCCATCGGTCAACCCTTTCACAGAAACGTGGATGACAGGTTTATAAATATCCGACCCAGAGCTGGAATTTAAACTTCACTTTGATTTAAATGCTGTTCAACAAGGTGACATTTCTTTTTTGTTTTCTTTTTTAGGGGGCCAGACGCCCTGGCAAAAGAGGCAGGACACGCTTTATGGGCTCGGGATTTCTGCAGCCCAGCCAAGCCGCAGGGCCAGGTAGAGGAATTGCTCAGCGTGCAAGACCACAGCACAACTGCTTTGGTTGCAGCAGGAGTTCTCTGGTAGATGAAAGTCTGCAGAGCAGCGCAGTGACTGAGCTATGAAAGTATTTATCATAGTTATACTTGCTCACACCACCACGGCTCGGAGCACTCAACAAACCTCAGCTCAGAGGCACAGGCACTGCTCTGTCCCGAAGTCGAGAGGATTTAAAGGATTCAGAAGGACTTCTCCACGTTCTTTCTTCCACACATGCTATGCCCCTCACTTGCAGTGCATACCAGATAAACCTCTTTTTTAGTTTTTCCCTGAAAAAAAAAAGAAAAAAAAAAAAAAGAAAAGAAATACAAGGATGTCCTTGCGAGAGCTTCACTCTGCTGACAAACTTCCACACTCCCCAGTTTTCTGCCACTTCCGTAATCTCTCTCTCTCAGAACACAAATGTGCTGGGAGAAGCTCATATCTGCAAATCCCAAGGAGCTCTTCAGGCTCATCATTAAGGGCATTCTACGAGCTGGCACTTCACAGAAATCAGAGACAAGAGAGTGAGTAATAGCCTGGGTTAGACAGAATTTCATTAAAATAAATGATACATTCCGTGTACGTTCTAAAGGAGTTTTACGAACACGTGTCAAAACACTTCAGTGATAATTGTGACTATTATTCCTCTTGCTAGACTGCAGCTTTTACTACTGTAAGCAGAATTCCAGGAACATACCTGCTGTCCTACAGCTCCACACTCCCCACCAGGCAGACCCTGCAGGGCAAATTTTGGACTCCTGCTGCTGGAGAGCAGCAGCAGCCAACCAACAGGACAACCCAGGGAACCAGCCCAAACACTGTGTGCACAAACAATGCAGAGTGAAAACACACGGGATGAGCATTGAGGCTTCAACACCACCAGTGTCATCAGTCACCAACTCTGAGTCACAGGGAGTGACTGCAGAAGAATCACAGGCATTGCATACAGGGCATTCCCACTTTGAGTTGTAATCAAGGAGAAGAGGTGGCAAAAGAAAGAGGGATCTCTGATCTCCACAGTACATTCTGTGCGTTTAGTTAAAGATTTGTCAGATAATTAATTTACTGAATTTTAAGGGCTCATATTATTCTCTCTGAAAGTTTAGATTAATTTACATCCCAGAGTATCTGTCTGTGTTTGCTGAGCTAACTCGATCACACAGCACTTTTAAATGGATTTAATCTTTACATATCCACAGAGAGAACTTCCCTTTCAAAGACAGCTTGGTGATACCCTGTAAAGCCTGTGCACTTGCTCTGGGGAGCCCAGCTGCTTCAGGATATGCATCAGAAATGCAAACTAATCTCATCCTGTGCTGTGGGTCAGCATCAGCTTCTGCTGGATGCATCCAGCGCCCGGATGTTTTCCGAAGAACACCTCAAGCAGCCGTGCCTCACACTGGGCATTCCTGCCTCATCTGCAACAGCTCAGTGATCTTTCACTGAGCCACAGCGAGGCTGAAAACCCGGCACAGACATGCCATGGGACGAGCTCTCCTCAGTCACGTCCTCCACAAAGACATCAGCGCTGACTGTGCTGGAGGAAAGGCGGTTTGGGCAGAAGATGAAGGCTGTCAGTGCTGTCAGGCTCCTGCAAACATTTAAATTCTGCAGCGGGCTGTGAGGCCACGCAGCTCTGCTGGAACACAAAGCCACAGTTTTTGCCTTGCATCGTCCTATAACACAATACAGAGACTGGGCAGAGAAGGCCCAGTTAATCTGTTCTGTAACTTGTGCCTTTTCCTCACCCTTCCTCCATGCTGGAGAGCTCTCCACTGGCTGCTTGGGCTTTGCTGGTAGTTTTGTTGTCCTCTCCTTTGCTTTTACAAATGAGCCAGTTTTGCCACGTGCCGTCAGTATTCATCATTTTAAGGAGCAACTGGAACAGGTTCCACCTCTGAAATTAAGATTCCCTTTTCCAAATGTCTCCACTCTGCACGTTGCCAGGGCGAGCTTCCCCGGACACATTTCAGAACATGATTATTTTGAGGAATCTGATCTAGTGGAAAGTGTCCCAGCTCATTGCAGGGGATTTGGAAAGGTCAATTAAAAATCAGTGTCCCTGGGTGCAGAGTGGGGTCCCAAATGCAGGTTCTGTGGAGGGACAGGCAAGGAAAGTGGGGCTTGTCAGTCCCTGACACAAGATCACGGAATCATAGAACAGTTTGGCTCAGAAGGGACCTTTAAAGGTCATCAAGTCCCAGCCTCAACCTCCTTGGAAGCATCCCTTTTCAAAGGTTACCTTTTAGCACCTATAACCTTCAAGGAAAACAGTATGAAAAAATAATATAAATTTCTAAAACACCTGTGAGGGCACTCAGAGTAAACAGATAGAGACATCCACGTTAATTTTTGCAGTAATTTTGTTTTCAATGGACGTGCATACATCATGGAAATTAACATTAAATGCCTACAAAATGCTTCTATGCTTAACAGAATTACTCTTTGGGCTGTGTTCAGTAGTTGTTTACACACATCCTTCTTAAGTCCAGTCCAGTGATAAGAGAAATTAAATTTTCTTGTGAAAGACATAAGTTGTGACCTCAGAAAGAGCATCAGTTCTATGTTCTTAGGGAGAAAAAATTCAAATGAAAATGTGGGGAACCAGTTACTCAGAAAGCCCACCTAAGTTTTAAAAAGTAAGTTCCTACAAAAAAGGGAGGGTTTTATTCCTCATTACAAGTAGAATTTGCAGAGTCAGAAACATCTGCATGTGTGCAATGCAATACCTGCATCTCTTGCTAAAAGTTATTTTTCAAGGTTCATAATGGTAACAAACTTCAAACCCCTATTTTTGTTCTTTGGGCTCTTTGACCTACCACTATGTTATTAATACCAGAGAAATTAGCTAAAAATATGTTACCTACTATGAGGAAATTAGTGCCTAAAACATTAGAAACAAACTCTTCCTGCACTTAAAAGATACCCTGACGTATTATTACGTGAGGATTTTATTTGCTGATGAGTTATATGTCAAGAGCACAGCAACACCAACAGCCAAGCTGGGGGCACTGCACTGGCACCACACCCATACATCATGACAAACAACGAAAGCACAAATACTCCTAATTCAACCACACAGCTCATTATGATGAAAAATTTATTTGTAGATACCCCCTTGATTAATGACTAATGCCTGGTTAATCTTAAACACATCCAACAGGAAAGAAACTGAAGTCAATGAGAGGTACCTGCCACTAGAGTGAACACAATTTATCACCCCAATGAATAGGCCATGGCGTTGTTCACTGTGCATACAAACACACACAAACACTTCCACAACCTCCCTGGAATAATGAAGTATCCAGGAAAAACACAAAAGGGCAGAAAGCTCGTGAGGCATGTAATGTAGGTATTTGCATAGACAGTAGACAAAGGCAGCTGTGAGAAAGAAAGAGGCAGAAGACATGCTGGCTGAAAAGAAACCTGCTCTGCTCTCTTCTGCTGCACTCAGTGGCATTTCAGCAGTTGCCAAAATTGTTGGTGCTTTCTGCTTCAGTACATTACCCAATTTCCTCAGATGTTTGGAGCTGCAGTTCAACTGGACAGATTTACTCCAAGGAGCATATTCCTTCTGTGAAAAGTGCTCCTACAGGCGGTTTTCCACAGTACCTCTTTGGAAGAATTATAAAGGTATGATACATTAAAGGTGCTACATTTTGTACTCTGCCATAAATTATGTTATATTTAAGTCCAGTCCTTCAAAACTTTACACGTGTTTAACTAGCCTTGAAAGTAGGAGCAGAGCTTTTAATGAGGGGTTCCCATGTATTGATCACATCAATGCTCCATCCAGTGCAGATGAAGCAGAAGATGCAGCACGGAAAGAGCAGGTGCCACTGAGGGCAGTCCCTGGTACCACCCCACAACTTCCCATCCCCAGAAATCTCCCCCATTGTCACACAGATGCTCAACCTTCCACTTAAGGTCAGCCTGGGAGATTCAGATCTAACCCCCAGGTTATTCAGAGCTGTGTGCCTGGAGCAGACTCTCCTGTCAAACAAGCCATGAGATAATTTCAATGAGATAACATGCCTTTTTTTAGCATTTCTATTTATCAAGAATAATAATGCAGTGGAGTTTCCCTTCAATATGTACATCAGTCACATTTAACATAAGTTACCTTGAACACCTGATGAGCTCTGGGAGCAGGTGCAATTTTCCATTCAAAACAGAAGCCAGGTCCAATATACTGACATCCATCAGGGCACTGGCAACCACTGCCAGCAACAGAGTGTACCAGCGCTGACATTCCTCTTTTGTCATCGAAAGGGCAACCCCCACCAGCCCTCCAGTGCCTCAGCACAACCAGGGCCAAGGTTGCTCCTTTCCAAAGCATCCCATCCGAGTTCCCCTGAGCGTGTCTGGGACAGCAGCTGGCTCCACAGCCTGGAAAAATAAAAAAATTACATTATTTCAAGGTTTCTGGAGCTGGTTGAAATGTCTAGTTTTAAAATAATCCTGAATTTTTTTTTAATTCCTTCCTGGGGGAAAAAAAAAAAAAAAAAGAAAAAGACTTTCCCTTTTGCTGTATTACCAGCCAAACATTTCTCTTACAGAAATAAGTGATTAAAGAAAACTGTGGAATAACTAGGAGACTTTTTTATCCCTGGGTACTTATTGAACAGAAGGAGATGAGAATATTAACTAGCTGAAGCCTGATTAGTATTAACCAAAATGAACTAAAAATAAGGAAGAGCTTTTCAATTCCTAATGGAGAAGGAAGAAAAGAATGTGCACCTGCAGTAGCTCTAGTGGTCTGCAGCTTTACAAAGCACAACATAAATTACTGTGCAAAATCTATGAAGCTGATACAAGACTCTGGATTCTGGAGCAGCTGCCACAAAAACTCAACTAGAGTTACTAGAGCAGGTAAGAAAAATTGGAAAAGTCAATACAGTGCTGCCTTTAAAAGACTTCTTGCCAAGAAAATAAACAGCAAAAAGTCACTGGACTGAGAAACATGAGAAAGACTTTTTTATTTGTGGAGGTTATTTAGGCATAATGAATATAAAAAATAGGCAGCTAAAAGCAAGCATATCTTCAGAGAAGAAGGGAACAAAAATCTTGTGCTGGTATTAGATTTTCTAATGCCTAATTTGTAGTTCAGTGATTTCTTTAGCCCATGGACTGCCTGTAAAGTAAAAATCTCAGTGAGGAAAAGCTCCATTAGAACCTCTATGCTAATGAATGGCACAGAACATGTTAAAAATACCCAGGGCTTTGGATAGACATCTGATAAATGGAGGTCGTGGCACATGCAGGACAATTTCAAGGTGCAGCAGTTGACTTTACTGCAGAAGTTTGTTACACTAGAAGCAGAAATTCTTTGGTTAGCCCAGGACCTGACTGCAGAGAATTTGGCCAGGGAAGCAGAAGCCACTCTTTGAAAGTGAACACTTACATTTGTGTTCCTGCAGGGTTAAGACCCAGGAGAGACCCAAGGGGTAAGAGAAATTATAGTTCTAGTCCATACAGTCTCTGAATATTCAATAGTCAGAGGATCTAACCTCTTAAAAATAAGAATTGACTGACCCAATGTCTCAACAAAATGGTGAAATGCCAGCAACTTCTGTGTCTGCAGCCTAATACACCATTTTTAATGTTTCCCAGTCATTTTTTACAAATGACCACTGGTTCTTAATCATTGTTCTGAGATACAACAGAAGCTCTGTGGAAAAGAAAGTTTTAGTAATAACTAAAGAATGGGTCTAGTTTGAAGTGCTTTGCAGACTACCTCTAGAACATTATAGTGCTGAAAATAGCTCCTTATCTGCCCTCCAGTTCACAGGGCCAGATGATATGAACTCTTTGTAATAAAAGGTAGGAGAACCCCTAAGGATATTAGTTTGCTGGGAAATAACGATAGAGAAGAAAGAAGCTGTTAGAGTGAAAGATGACAAGCTTGAAAGGGGAGAAATGAAAGAAAAAAGAATGAAATATTTTCAGAAACCGACACGAGTGCCAAGAAGGGGAAAAGAAAGAAAGGGAACTGAAAGCTACCGAGTGACCTTTACTTTTAGCATGGAAAATAAATGTTTCCCTTTATAGTTTCTTGTTAAAATAAGACCAGTAAGGGATCATGAATCTTTATACAGTTTTATAGTTTCCTTTTCCAGTGACCCATTTCAGTTTTACACACAATTTTATAATGTAACTGCATAAAAAACTAAGCTTACCCTTTTAATGCCATGATGAGAACCCACGTAGCTGCAACTACAAGCACACCCCCCTTTATTTCTGAGCAAAAAAAAAAAAGAATCTGCAAACATTTTTTAATTTACCATAAAAAAAAATCTGCTTTGAAATTGAACTGAAATGATATTTCCTAACAGCTTCATAATTGAATCAAAACAGAAAACAGAGAACCCCTCACAACCATGCATGCACGCAGCTGTAATCGCTATTTTTTTAGCAGACACTGTGCCTTTGATCTTTCCTGGCCCTCTTCCATCTTCTAGACAGTACAATCCCGAGGGAATCATTGTCTCCCAGATACTTCTCCATCCCTCACTGGCCCTGGACTGGCCGCCTGTGCAGCAATGTCATGTGGAAAACACAGCAAACATCCTGCAGCAACGTCCTGCTGAAAGGGAGAAAGTCAATGCCCACAGACTTGGCATCTGAGTTGTTCTCCCCCTGGACAGGCACCCCCTCCTTCCCAGAAGCCCTGCTGGAAAAGAGGGTGAACACACCACAAGAAGACTTTACTCAAAGCTCTAAATCAGGGATTGCATCCATGTGCTGATCCCGAGAAAGCTGTTGGGACCTTCCCCCAGGTGCTCATTAAATCCCTTCTGCTGGAAGATCTTTGCTGGTACTGAGCAAACAGGAACAATTCAGTGTATGGCTCAGAGATAATAACCTACAGAATATCTGAAGATTTTTCTCCTTTCTCTGCTGTTTACTGGTACCAAGTCCCAAACTCTAATACTCAGTAATAAGCCAGCACATCAGCACAGTGGCTTTGATTTGACCTTGACACTGGCATGTAGGTCCCAGTTCTGACACCAAGGCATATTTAGTTTTTTCCCTGAAAACACTTCCTCTGGCTTCTGGAAATGACTGTTTTCTGCCCCCTGCTTTGCAGTGAACCACATGGTTCAGCTGCCCCTCAGCACAGATTTGGTATTTAATCTTTGCTGCATTAGGATACTTTCTGTGTCTGTGTTGGCCTCAGCACTAACCTGACGTTCATCTGCAGGCACTGAAGTACAGAGAGAGAAGAGTCATCTTCTGTCTTTTCTCGTCATTTCAACTATTCTGGTCTGCATCTGGCATTCTTAGGTTGTTGGTGAGTCTCCATGGTGGATGCTTTGTCTTGCTTTAAATTGTTTTTCCTCCACTCATGTTATAAACAGCCAGACCAAATTACTCAAGGCTTCCAGATCAGGCCCATCAGGTAACTCAATTTTGGGTAGTTCAGAACATCCTCCCGATAGTCTGGATTTGCTGAGGAATTAAATTATTAGATAAACAACAAATAAGTAAATAAATAAAGAACACCAAAAGCAGCTAGACCCCCAAGGTTTTACAGCCATCAGATCCTTCCTTCTTGTGGATGGAGGGACAGTCCCTGTGTTGCTCCCTGGCAGAGGAGAGGACAAGCCCATCCAGGTGGGATGTGGCTTGGAATGCAGGAACAGGGCAAGACCACAGGGTAGTTCTGCTCTACCCAGAGTGAAGAACACCCACCCCCCCTAATAAAATACCAACAAAAGCAAAGCATGTATTTTAAAGCTGCCTCCAGAACTTCTCTATCCCTTCAATCTCTAAAACATTTTGACATGTTCAACCCCCTTTGGGGCTTTAAGCTTGTGTTTTGAACTCTGATTTTGCCAGGAACTCAGGAGCAGAGAAAAAAAATAAACCTAATGAGAGAAATTTCAGTCCCTTGAAGTCCATGCCCTACAATGAGAATCCACATGATATGCCAGGGAATATTACACCTTTTGTTCTCCTTTCGTGCCAGATACAATGGAGCTTTATCAATGAAGTCATTCCAGCAATAACTTCTAATAAATACATGCTACATAGCCACTAAGAGGAGAAAGAAAACAATTTTAATGATAGATATAAGGCCCTTCACACAATGCATTTCTGGAGGGGTTATTATAAGTGGCAGCAGTAGTCTATTCTTCAGTCTCCTGCCTTTTGATACACTGAGATTCAGGGCTGCTCTTAAAAATGGATGTGTTGCCTTATAAATTACAAAGGATATTGAAGTATGCTCATGACATGCTGCCAAATTCACAGCCCCGGATTAGATTCTCTCTCTTCTGCCTCCCAGCAGAGGCTCAGGAAAAAGGAAGGATGGGCACAGCAAAAGCTGACAAGAGACATTAGGGCAGAGGAAACACAAACCCGGGTGAAAGGCTAAAGATAAGAAGCAAAAGCAGTTGTGCTTTTCTGTCGAGTTCCGTGAGGGGGAAGACATTATGGGAGGTGATCCATCCTGACTTCTTTTTCATTAGATGTCTCTCCTGCCAGCAAGGTGCCTCCCCAGAACTGCTGACCACTTCCACTGGCACAAAGCCTCAGGACGTGCCACTCTCACTGGAGGAAGAGGGAGAAGGGAGAAGTAATCCATGACAGAGACCTGAAACAGCAAAGAAGGAAAGGAGAAAAGCCTTGGGCTGACTATTTACCAGCTGTCCTGGGTGCTGAGAAGCTGTGCTCTCTGACCCCACACTGGTATAAATCAGCACCAACTCTAGGACAGTAATAGTTATATCAGTGCAGGGTCACAAACAAGTCCTCTGATGTTTCCAGGGTCACAAACAAGTCCTCTGGTGTTTCCACTTCAGGATATATTTCCCATTGTGATTTCTAAACGCATGGAGAGGCAGGTGTGCCCACACTGGCGTGCACCATTCCTCTGCATTTAGGCACTCAGAGGACTAAAGGGATGTTTCCTCTCCCTGAAAATTAAATAGAGGCAAGTTAAGCAGAGAAGTTTGCAACTGCTGCAGCAAAGTAGTGCTGCATGTGGTTATTTTTAATGAAAATGTCAAGTACCAGTTCTGCCCAAAAGCAATCTGAATTGAAAACCTCTTTTCTGAGTCAAGCTGAGCAGGACTGAACATCTACACTCCTTCTGTCACAAATTGCTGCCTGAAAAAGCCAGATAAAGCAGACTCCTGATGTGCACTCTCCCCTCTCCCTGAGCTGGAGGAAAACAGCGAAAACTTTTGCTTCATTTCATTGTCAACCTGAAAAAAAAAAACCCACAACAAAATCCCGGAAACACTGAAAACAGGCACTGCTTTCCACTTGTCAGCCCTGCTCCCATCACTGGCCTGTGAGGTAAGTAATAAACCTCTGGTGTTCACTGCTTACTGCAGTTCTAATCCATCTGCCCGGTCCTCCAAAATGACTTCCATTTCTCTGGGCTCCTGAGGTCCATTTTCCCTCCTCTTGCTGATGGGTGTGCTCCCCATCATCCCAACAATCTCCTACAGTTCTTGTGTCCCTCTCAGCACAGTCGAACATCCACAACTGATGCTGTTGATTGCAGCACCAGATTGACCCCTCCTATATTCTGTGATGACACCCTTATCTTCCACTGGATCCAAACTTCTGCTGCTGCTTTCATTCCTGAAGGTGTTACTGTTGTCCTAAACAAGTGAAATAAAGCAGCTCACGCACATCAACATCACAGTCCCTGTGTATGTTACAGCACTGCGTGTCAAGAGGGTTGATTGAAACATTTCCCTGAGGATGCCTTGAAACAAGAGTTGGAGCACTCAATATAACACACCTTTATGAAAATAGGATTAAGATGGATGAGAGCAGTAAGTGAGCCACTAACATAGACTGACATAATCAAAAGAAAACATAGAAGGTGTCTTGCACAGTACTAATTAACAGCTTAGCTTTTGCTGGAGGACTTCAAGTAGGTTCAGTAGTTTGTTCAGAAGAGACTCTTCATTTAAAATTTCTCTGCCAAACATCTCCTAATAGATCGGTATTCTGCTTAAAAAAAACCTAAAACCAAAGCAAACAAAAAAACCAACCACAACACAGGCAGAGGGATTCACACTTCTGAAAATACACTGAGGGTTCAGACTCTTTGGTCTTTGCTGAAAGACAATCAGCCTGGTCTGGAAAGCAGCAGATTAGTAGGCATCTTAAGCCTTGGAATCAATATAATACAGTAGCTGGTATCACAAAACACAAATTATCTCTGACCAACAGGAATACAACTATATATAGATTTCTTTTTTTTTTTTTTTTTTTTTAACCAGCATCTGTACTGCTGCACATCCCTGTATCTGTGAAGCTTGCTCGTGACAGATGCAAAACACCTGCATGTATTTTAAAGAGTGATAGGCACAGGACTGCCACTTTCAAAGTTCTTGGTGGTAAAAGAATGTTTAAACACAGAGACATGAAAGGGAGGGTTGATCATCACATTTATGCACTCGCCAGTGGGTCCCTCACTCATCCAAAAAAGTGTCACTAGTGTCACTATTTGCAGACTTGAGGAGCTAATTGATGCAGCTGCAGCTGAACTCAATATTTTTGCTGGCAAAATAATCTGACGTGGTGTTGAATTAGAAGTTGAAGGAGTTGCAGGTGGTCTGACGAGAGATGCAGCAGGAGACCAGGTTCGCTCCAGGAGCACAGAAGCATTCCCATAAAAAATTGGAGAGAGACTGGACATTTTGGGCATCTGTGAGATAGTCAAAGTCTGGGAAACCCTGAGCAATTCCCGACCTGGAGGGTTAGAAGATGAACAGCTGGAATGGTTACGCTTTGTAACTCAGTGATCTCTCATTTAAAGGCATAATCCACCCCGTTATCAGCTACCTGAATCAGAAAATTCAAGCTTGCATTCACCTTTTTACAATACTTGCTTCGAACTCTTGTCCATTTTAGCATCTCATGTGCTTTTTTTTCCTCTTAGAGCATTATGGGAAGTGAAAATTTTATACTCTGAAGCGACACCCAGTGATCCCCTGAATAGCTCACCTAATTCAGGAGATTCACTTTCAAAATGATGTATTTTACACTTCCTTGTAGAGAATGTTAATTAATCTCAACGTATGAAAGGGATGTTTCTTGCCAGCTGAAAATTTTTATCCTTCAGTTTTTATCCTGTTTTCCTAACCACACATTAACATAAGAAACAATTTCTTAGAACAGAGCACTGTGGTGTCCCTATTAAACTTTGCCATCTTGTAAAGCAAGGATTTGTATTCTTTTTATGTTCTCTGGATATCTCTTCACTTGGTTGGTGCCTGCTTTCATGATGGTCCATGAATGTTAAAACAGCAGAAATTGAGACTCCTAAAACCTGCCAGGCTTTGTTGCACACCGGGCTATCTTTTGGTTTTAACAAGGTACCAATACTAGGAACAAGGATTTTAGGAATCCTCCCAGAGCACCAAAGCATCAGACCAAGATCTGTTTATCTCTTCTAGGATCTTTTCACAGCGCTCAGTTTGAGCTCTTCAGGAGAGGACTCACTGAGAATTAGCTTTTTGTGAATCCTCTTTTTGTGAGCCCTGCTTATATTAAATTACATAAAATGTAATATTATGTTAAATGTAATATTATGTTAAATGTATTATTATGTTAAATGTAAAATTATGTTAAATATAATATTTTGTTAAATGTAATATTATGTTAAATGTATTAGTTCTCAATATATTTTTTACTGCACAAAGGGAACTTGTAAATTCCCCGCCCTCAGTAGAAAGACTGTACAGCCTTTTAGATAAAGCACTTTTTTTGTTTGTTTTTCTGACTAATACCACACAAACAATGTTATTCAATAGTTGAGCCCAGCAACACTGCAGGAGGACATGTTATGAGGAGCTTTTTTACTCACGAGACATTAATGCTACACACAGGAAATAATTATACATAGCAAATGGAGGAATGTGTAAATTTACCAAATGTTTATTATTTTGAATCCTGTACTCCTGTATGTTTGCAATCATAAATCACTCCTCACCTAAGAAATTGAGTTTTAAGCTCTCCTTTTCCTTAACTAAAGCACCACCTATGGTGCAGGCAACAAAAACCACAGAGCACCCACACAAACACCCTTTATACTTGATTTACACCCCTTTTCCTCATCAAAATAATCTTCCTGCTCATAACATTTCATCATTTAGTGTAGAAACCAATATTAAAGCCGTATGGGTGAAACCTGAAGGTATTTATCTATGCAGAATAAAGAAGAAATATTGTATCATGGGCTGGAAAAATTAATCATATAGGTAGCCAATTTAACAGCCAACAATATGTGTTCTGAATACAGCAGCTCTACCAGAAAGTGCAAACAAGAAATAGAAAATTTTCTTGCCATGAAACACTGTCAGTTATTTTCTTTCACTACATGTAATAAAATGAGAATAAAGAGGCATTGAATATAGATAACATATTTATCAGGAGAGCACCTAAGTGACAGGAAATAATTGAGATGGACACTCTTCAGGTTGAGGAGGAGGGAATAATGACAAAGAGTTTTACTGTCCTGAGCTGAAGCAGAGAAAGGTTGTTTTATATTGAAGCTATTAATGGTTTAATTGGCCAAGAGAAACCATTGATTGCAATTATGGTCAAGTGTATTCAGCAGGGTAAAATTCTGTGGTGATATAGAACATGCATGACTGTGTACAGCAATGTAAAGGAACTACTGCAAAGATACCACTGCCCCATTAATCATCCACACATCCAGATGCTTTTTGTTTGCACTTTATTTTAGAAACACACTTGACAACTATTGTTTCATTGATTTTGGAAACTTATTCCAGTTCTTAATTATCACATCTGTTCTCTGGAAGAGTGTAATTCTTTACCAAGCACTGCCTTCTCTGAAGACAGGGAGAAAAAAAGGGGGGGAAAAAAAAAATCATCAGTGAGAATTCATTTCCAAAATCTCAACATTTCTATTCACTGCTTCCCAGAAGCCACACTGAATCACACCCAGTTTTGTTTTCTAAAGGTAAATTTCCACAGAACCAACACATTATTTAACATCACAAAAATCTGAGGACCGGTTTCTGATTAAATTCTCTGTTCTACAGCCAAAATTTCCAGTTCTACATTTTTGAGCTCGAATTTCTGAACCAACTTATTCCTGAAATACTGATTTTTAAAAAAAATTGAAGGAAAAGTGAAGCATATCCCTGCACAGAGAATGCTGCTGCAGCATGGTCTTGAAAAAATGGCAAAAAAAAAGAAGCACAGTTCAAGTCGAGACCTGCTATGGGTAAACTGCAACCAATTGGGTCGTACTTTTAAAAGAAAAATTAATTAATTAAAAGCCCACAAATGCCACATGCACTGAGTTTATATATCTTTAGGAATTATACATGAGGGAAACAAAAGCCTCGATAAATCCTAGATGTGGAAGTATTTACGTTAAGGAGGTTCCTCATGGTAAGACACCCATGAGAACATAAGGAATAAGGCAAGGGTTAGATGCCAGAACTGACTCCTGGAAGGAACTCAAATTCCATATTTAGTTTAGAGAAGACCCACACAGACAATGTCCAGGAAGAGGGCTTTGCATATTTTTCATGTAAATTGATGCAAGTAAACTAATTTTATGCCTGTGATACCTTATCATCACTAAATAGTTTTTGCACAAAATAGAGGGTTTGTTTTTTTTTTTAGCTCCCACTCCCATGTGGTAGAGGAAAAACTGCTGTGCAGCTGTAAGAAGATATTTAAGATGCTACAGAAATCCCACACTCATTCGTGCCATCATTCACAGGCAGAGAGAGTGCACTGGTGACAACAGACTTGATAACTGGCTGAGTTGTTAACCCTAATAAAATTGTTTGGAACAGAGAGGTCTGATGTTTTTATTAAGCTGGTTCTTAGAAAACCATTACTGCAGCAGAGCTGGGAAAGTCACTTCTTTGTTTTTTGTTTGTTTTTCCCAAATTATGACACTCTTGAGTGTGGAAACAGTGAAATATAGAACAGTAAAAGAGTATCTGTTATCGAAAGAAATTATTTATGAGTATAAATAAGAATAACTAAGTGTGTGTGTATATACATACACATGTTCTGCATACACAGACAAATACACTGAACTATTTTCACGTGGCATACATGGTTACCAGCTGGAGCTCCAAAATCCTGAGGTTTGTGCTGGGTTCCAACTGTAGACTGAGTGGATATTTCACTCAAGTGAAATACCCCAAAAAAAGATCATACTTTCTCCTCTAGGACTGGTTCACATGGAATTGAGCAACCACTCTTTTTGCTCCCCAAATGGGAGCAGAAATCCACAGGATGCTGCAAAGAGATTCCCAGGGAGAGAGCCTGAAGTACTAAATACTTTGAAAATAAGATGTGCAAAAACAATGTGATTAGAATTACATACTGAAATATATTAAACATATTGAAAATTTAAAAAAAAAAAAAAAGTAAAATGTTCAGTACCTTTTCATATCACTTCTGAGGGAGTCAATGCCATTCATGTTCAAGGAGTTGAAATGGGAAGGTGAGAGTGAGTGCTGAGGAAGAACCAAGTTTGCTGCACCTGCTGAATCCCTGGCTTCATCTTGCACGAATGGTTGTTTTTTTCTTGTAGTCTTCAGGTGCTGAATTTCTGCAATCAAACGTGAAAAGACTCTGAGCTACTCATTTTCAGCTGGACAGAGAGGGCAGTGCTCTTCCAGTACATGATGTGTTATCCTGAGTGAAGTTCCAAGCAACACTGAATGAATTCGTTGCACTGATGAATTCTCTCCCATGATTATTCAAATTGCTGCTTGAAGATTCTAGAACCTGGGAGTGACTCCTTAAAAAATGCCAGGATGAAAAGCTAGGGAGAAAAATCAATCATTCAGTTGGCACAGCAGAGCCTACAGATTACCCTGGAGGGGAGAGCAAAATACTGCCACCTATCAAGCAGCTTTAGCCCAAAGTTAATCGGAAGCTAAAACAGGATGTACTCATATTATTATTAAAGATTGTAAGAAAATGAATGCTCTGTCAGTCTAAGATACATCACAGAGCAGTCAAACACTGACATTTTTAATTTGTTCAGTCCCTAATATAGTTATTTAACGATATTCTTCTACAATAATATGTATGTAAGTAGAAATTTGGGCAGATGGATGATTAGAGCTGCATTAGGAGCAGTGATCTGTTACACTGAGCATTACCCTAATTCAGCAGCGCAATTGGCATCAACTGACTCTTGTGAATGGAGGAAACTACCTCACAAAGTGCATTTTGTGCAAAGACAATGTTCTTAAGACAGCATAACTCTGTAAGGACACAAACCACCCCGATATCACAGTGAATTTGCTGTGTTATACCTGTGGATACATCCCTATTCAAACTTATATTTAGTCTTTAGGATGAGCTTTTTGGAAGCAGACACTTCTATATTTGTGTGCCTGCCTACCTGCAGGCAACTGCAAACCAAAGTGTGCTTCCAAAAGTGAAATTAATAAGGATAGATCCCTAATCAAAGCAACGAGGTCTCCACCTGTACAACTCCATCAAGCTGCAAACCACACCAGTGAGATCTCTTGGGACTTTAAATTTAGGGTAGGGGTAAAAGAGGCATTAGCCCTCTTTAGTTTAGATACAAATTTTCTGAAAGAAGCTTAATTTAGCTATGTCCCTAAACAGAGGAAACTCTGACTAATATTGTAGATGCCACTTAGTTTCAAGGCCCAGAAAAATACACAACTTTGCTGAGTGTGATACACAGGAGAAAATAGGAAATACCCACTCTTCCAAAGCCACAACAAAATTAGGTATTTTTTTCTGAAACCTTCTACAAGCTCCAACCTGAAAGGCAAAGCTCTACATTCCAGGGCAGTCCACTCTTGCCATCCTCTGCTTCCATCTATCTTATAGCCACATATATTAAAAAAAAAAAAAAAAAAAAATCCCAACCTAATGTATAAAATTAAGATCCCGCATTCCAGTGTTGGCATTTTGATGGAAACAATCACTTCTCAGACTTGATTTACTGAAATCTGGCATGGTAATTCATAGAAATCAGAGTCTGAAGAGTTTCCATTTTCCCCTGAATGCTGGACTCGGGGGCAGACACTGTTTCCCAGGCTGCACCAACATCGCCTCCCTTCTTGCTGAGCGGTGGAAGGACGTGAGAAGCCTGGAGGAAGATGAATTCATGAGGTACCAAAATACATATCCCATCAGGCATTAAAAAATTAACAGGTTTTTGGACACAAGCCATACCATGTTAAACTGCGTTAGGCAAAATATTTAACTTTTCCCATGGGAAAGGCAGATCTCTCTTCCAAAACAGTTTTGGTTTGTTTTAAAATATAAAGTGTTAGCCAATATCTCTGTTAAAGATAAAAATGATTGAGGCTAATATTGGGGTTGGTAAATGTGAATGGTGTTTCTTTTTAAACTCTTTTAGAGTTTTGATTATTCAGATTACATGTCCGAGACTGTCACAAAAAGTCAGCTGAGGATCAGGATCTTATATTAAACTCCAACACCTCACTTGTGGTTGGTGCTCAATTCTCCTTAATAACGTCTTCATTAAAATGACAAATTTCTAATTAAAAAAAAAAAAAAGGTGGAGGTAAACCTCTTTTTTTTTTTCTGTTTTGTTTTCATTGGGTTAAGGTCCACATAAAAGTAATTTTAAAATTAAATTAAAAAAAAATAAAGATAAGTCATTTGGGAAGTCTGCAAAAACAAATATTAAATCATCTATTCATAAAGTCAGCATATCAGCTATGGAATGATTTTAAGGTACAGAAAAAATATCTAACATAAGTTGCATGATAAAATAACACAACAAGCTCAGAATAACCACAGAAAGAAAAGTCAAGGTGATCAGTCTCACTCCTCACAGCAAACTGGAATATGCTGAGAAATTAACTTTAAAAATGAGTCCATAGGACTTTTCATGCCTGCAAAGATGCATTTTTAAAAATTGTACCTGCAGAAAACCTATGCTGTTGGAGGCATCTGATCCGTCTCTGGTGTTACTTTTCTATTAAAGATTTATTGCCAGCAAAATATTTCATAAGCAGACAGAGGAAAAAAAAAAAGAGCTGTGTCTAATTTAATATTAAGGAACATACTCATAATTATTCTTCCCTTCATAAAAGCTGGTGTGCCTGTTTTCACTGTCTTTTCTCTGCTTTGCAATATTTTCTAGCTTCTGCCCACATCTGCAACAAATTTGGCACATAATGTTCACAGCTTTGTATAAGGCTCTGGTGCCTTGTATTCACACTGATGGAGGATATGATTGTGTACAGATGCTTATTTTCATTTTCCCGCTAATTTTTCCTTTCCTACGCAGACTTCTTTTGGCAGTGCCTAAAGTAGGAGAGGGGTTGAGAGGTGAAACAAACTGAAAAAGGGTGGGGTCTTGGAAAGGCTTTCATGCAGCCTATGGGAAAGAAAAGGTTGCAAAGACAGCAATTTACTGCTCAAGAGGCAGTTAGAATTGCCTGGTCCTATTTACATACCCGGGGAGCCTCTGTGTCAGGAACCGAGACAGGCTGCAGATCTGACAGAGCTTGGGTTTCACCATGTCCTAGTGCAGGGCCCAAACCTTCCTGTCAATAAATAACTTCACTTGCGACTGTGCCTTTTCTTTTATCAGTGGCATAGCCAACTTATCAAATCCAGAGGAGCATGTGCAGCTGGACAAGAGCACTGGCCACAGCAACAGCTGGGGGGGATCCAGGCAGGAACCAAAACCCACACCCTGGCACTTAGCAGCATCCCCGTGTCACACGATAACTTGTGGAAATGCTGGTAGAGTGAATAATGCTGTGAGCCTGGATTTAATGACAGGGATCTGATGCTAGCAGACAATTCTGGAGAGCACAGTGCTGAGAGCTGTGTTGTGTTTGCAGCCTTGGAACAGCTCGTCTCAGCCCTCCACAAAAGAGGCAGGAATTTTTCCACTCATCACTTCGGTTACAACAAGACCCTGAACAGAACAAGTGAGAAATCCCAGAACTGTGATTCTCTTTCTAGGTCCTACCCAATATGAAGGTTTAGATTAATCATTCAAGCTCAAATTTCCACAGCCTCACTGTTCTGGAGCACTGTGCATGTTAATATATTAGATCACATGAGGATCTCCAGAACTTCAGAAGTTCCTGGTGCTCTTAAAAACCAAAGACTTAGTTAAAGGCAGTCCAAAATGAAACCCAAGTGCCTGAATACCAGGTAAACAAACCCCACAAACCAGTTAGTCTTTCACAACACTGTCTAGATATTTTCCATCTGCAAAAATGGCAGCAAAGTTCTATCTTGAGACAGGATTATTATCAGACACCTAATCAAGCTGCAGATGAAAACGGCCATTCTTGCTTTAAACTTATAAAATTAGTGGTCCCAAGGAGAAAGGGAGTCATATTGTGACATGCCCCACTTCCTATTTCACAACCTCCTCGCTTTCAGCATTCATTTCCTTCTTATATTCTTAGTTTGGCTCTTTTCAGCTTTCATGGAAAGCCACTACCTAGTCAGAGTGTGGAAAAAACTGATGTCACAGCCAGAGGCTTGGGGAAGTGTTGGAAATTCATCAGCACTACTCTATTTTTATGGGCTTTTTTTATTTTACTGCACACAAACTACACATCTGGCTGAAGCTTTTATCTCAATTATTAGGTCTCCACAGCTTCCTGTAAAGAAAAGAAATTCTTATTCAGGCCAGAACTTGTCCAACAGAGTTCAAACTCTTAAAAAAAAAAAAATTCCAGCCAAGGTCAAGGAATACAAAGTGAGTCTATGAAGGGAGGTTGCAAGTGAGTCAGTAGATCTGAAGGTGATGGATGACATCTATAGGTACCTGTCCTCTGGTTACTCTTGGAAGAATAAGTTTATATCACAGCTGTCAAAGATGAAGCCTTAGTTTAAGGAGTTCATGCTAATCAGGCTGTGACTGACATTCTCCTTGGGTCTCCTCCAGTCACTTAGGTAGAGAAACTCCACATGAATCTGAGACACCGAGGAATCACAGATGAGGAGAAATTTGAACTGATCTATTTAGGGCTCTTTGGGTGATTTTAACTGACATTTGTTCTATAATAGCTAATTTTGTGCTTATCATTCCACACTAGCCCCTTTGCCACAGGCCTGCTTAGACATGCCACTGCTTCTGCAGACAAGCAGAGACCCTGCAGGAGCTCACAAGGATGTGCTGGAATTCCTTGGGAACTATCAGCTCTCTTGCTGTGCCATTCCTTAAACCAGCAGATCTTTGCTCCTCTTTCCTTCCTCCCAGCCTTATTCTGAACCCTGCAGGTTGACGTGGGGTGAATGTGGAGTTTTAGAGAGGGTGGTTTGTGGGGTTTTTTTCTTCTTTTAAATATGAATTTGGTAATCAAAAAAACAAAACAAACAAACAAAAAAAAACCACTCTCCCTGAATTAAATTACTTCTGATTTAGGAAGAAGTGAACACACAAGGAAAGACACACATCTGGAAAACACAGGAAATGCAGTTCAAGTGCTCTGAGTAGATGGTTCAAGTTACTTTTCCCAGGTAATTATTCTCTTGCTCCCCTTCAACTCACAGACATTTGCTAACTGCAGCTTATAGAGTCAAGGGCTTTATAGACACAGAAGAGAAACAAAAGTCTTTCCAGCCTGTAAATAAGCATGAATACCTTCAATTTGTTGTGTATTCTTAGAAAGCATCTCTGATTTCTTTACAGAGAAAGCAAAGGAAACCAGCTTTTACCTGGTTTGCCCAAAATTTATGTCCTCTGCTCGCTGTTTGTGCTTCTGGTCTTCTAAATTACACTTGAGCTCAGTTTGAGCAATCTGTCTCCTAAGAGCAAGTTTTCGATCTTAGAACTTTTCACAGCGTTCCATTGCCTTTGATTCTCTGCATCCTTCAGAAATTTCACTCATCCATTACAAATTTCAGTTGGAATAGCTGTGCTACTGCAAAACCAGCTTGTGCTCGCCCATACCTTTGTCAGCCTCCAGGGTAAGTTGCTATTTTTCAGGTCCATTTTTGTACCAGTGGAAACATCTGCATTCAGATTTTCCATCAGCCTCTGTACTTACTTCCTGAAATCCTGTAGACTACTGGTTTCTCACCACCTCACAGAGTTCCCAGTTCCCAAGACACACATCAAGAAATGCCTTAAGCCAGACTTAAATATTTCAGCTCACTGTAAAAAAAGGTCAAGTAAATTGAAGGTAGGCCCAGCAATCCATCTGTATTTGAAAATAATTCAGCAGTTTGTGCGTGGCAGAGGCAAAATTTTGTGCCACTGAGCTTTGCTCTGCATTGTGATGAGAACCCTGAGCCTCAAATATATCCCAGATTGTGTGAGTCTCAGTCTAGCCCCCTGCAAAGGAACCTTGTTATTTTTGTTGTTTTCTAAATTTGAACTCTGTTCAGTCATAACAAACAACGTGATCCTAAATAATTCTGTAGCAAAAGGCCACTGTTGAGAAGAATGAAGGTGTTTGAAAATAAGAACATACCTGCAGTTTCTTTTATGTCTTGTCTTTAAACCAATACCTGTATTAGCAATGGATGTATTTCATGAGCTTTCAACATTATCACTTTTTTTGTTTGTTTGTTTTTGCTTTTGTTTACCTCCTGGAGTTGCCACTAGTGTGTTAAAATTCAAAACTCAAAGCAATGGGGAATATAACCATGGAAGATTCTTAGGATGTCATGGGTGTGGGTTTTCTCTTAAGCCATTCTTTTAGGAGCTCACAAAACCCCAACAATTCAACATCTGCTGGTCCTGCAGCTCCACAAGGAAGTATCAACCTTATGCCAACAAAAACATCACTGCTGGCTTAATCCACTCCATCAAGAGACAGCAAATCTGTGCATCTAAAACCATTCTGCATTTTCCTACTGTAAACAAGGGATAATCAATATATTTTAGGCATATATGCATAAGCAAATGCATACACAGACCCACCAAAATATTCATAAGAAGGCCAATTTCTGACTCACAACCTTTGGTTTAGCATTTGAAAACGCCAGAACACGCTTAGCCTTCATTCCTAATATTCGGTAAATACCTTTGGTGATCCAGCTTAAGCCTGTAAGAAGAGCTTGTCACTGAAGTTTTTGAAAACTCTGCCTGCAGTTCTTGCTATTTCAACACTGCCCCACGATTGTGAACAAATGGGGGCGTTTGAGAATTCTGAAAAACAAAAGCAGAAGGGCCGTAATAAAGACAAAACTTTTACGTCAGATTTTGAGATCGAAATTTTATTACCTTTCTCAAAATCAAGCTTTATGGAATGCCTGTAAAAATAGCTTTGTTAAAAAACTGACTGTGCTAGCCAGGACACTGCTGAATGACGTGCTGTATTACTGGGGACTCAATCTGATCCAATTCATGGTCACACTGAGGCCAACACTTAAAGCCCCACTCACTGCACAGGGACTAGAGCTCGGCACACAGGCTTTGGTAAAGTGTCTATGGAGATCCCTTAATATTTTTATACAAATATTTCTCCAGAAATTACTCTCAGCATTCAGTAGCAAGTGATATGAGCCATATAAATGCAATTAACTGGGATTTTAAGACTGATCATTTTATATATCTGTTGTTGTAGTTTTACCTTTTCAATGCAGGTAAGATGTCAGGTTGATTTGATCTGTCTTTACATTTGTGTGCCTTTGTGTCCCTTTTTTTCCTTTAATTTTTTTTTTTCTTTTTTAAGTAATATCTGGAAATGACCTGCAAGAGGCTGTTTTCCCCACATGAAGCAGCAGAAATTTCTTTCTCAGCCAAAGAATTTCCAGCCACTGCTGATGGCACTTCAGATGCTGCTGCTTAACCTATGAATCTCCCCAGGCAAGGACTAACTGATGCCAGCCCAGGAGAGCTGCATTTGCTACGCAACAGGTCCTCACTCCCACTGTGCCTTGCAATTAGCTGTACCCCCATATCCCATCAGGTATATTTGCATGTAAACAACAAATTCGACCTGGAATTTTCCCACTCTAGCTTTTCCTTGGCTGTCACAGCCTCCCTTTAATTGCATCTGCTCGATGCACCAGTAGTGTCCATTTAAAATGTCACTTCCTCTTCCCTGGCATGCAGCCAGGGATAACTATTGCTTTATAGCTTTGCAGATAATATTAAAGGTGCACTCTCTCATGGCTCCTGTGAAAGAAATCACTGTTGGAAGCACCAGTTTTTTCAGGGCTGCCAACAAACCGTAATGGAAGGCACGCTGAGAGAGGGAATACACAAAAACAAAAGGGGAGCCACTGCCAGCAATTAAACCACTCCAGGCTGGGCATGGATGGCAGGTCAAAAGAAAGGCTTGGCTGCCACCAGTGGTGTGACCAGACCTGAAAATTGCTACCAAGCATCCCAGAGCACTGCATGTTTTCAGGCAGAGAGGTTTCCTCTGTGGTATGCCTTCTGAATGGACACCACTGTGCTTCCATCCCTCATTTGAAGAATGGGAGAAAATTGCTCCTTTCATGGCAGACTTACTGATCTAATTGCCATTTTATAAGTGACAGTCACTGATGCAACATTAAGACCCCCTGAATATATTCCTTCCCATACACAGCGAGGAAAGAACAACAGAAACAAAAAAGTGCCAACGAGATCATTTAATTTGCATCTCTGGTTATTGACATTCCCATGGCAACTTCATCAGGAAGTCATTCATTTTACTACTCCTGCTTATGTTTTGTTCACAGATGCCTGCTCAGCCCTCTTTCCAGGGGTGGTTATTTTCAGGAAAGTTTTTTTTTGGTACAAATCAAAGAAGTCACTCAGAAACAGAGTGACAAAGCCTGAGGATCTACTTTTTTCACTGTGAAAAAAAATAAGGAACGTGTTTGGTTTACCTTGAGGGAATATTATTCAGATCATGATTCATGAAGGCATTTAGGCACATGCTTCACTCCACCCAAGGCAGGGCATTAACTTACTTGACTTTCACCTGAATAGGCACCAACATGAGCCAAAATACGTTCTTGAATCAGGGCCTTAAAACATCTGTCAATCATCACTTGCTATACAGGTCTATGAAGTATTAATGCACCGAGGCCAACACAATAAATAAATGAAGCCAATAATGTACAAACTGTTACAGGCCACTAAAGTAACTCAAAACACATGGGTTTCCTCATGATCATAAACTTACTTTTAGTTTTTGGATAGTTTATATACAGCAAGGGTTTTCCTCTCTCCTGTTATTTGAGTATCTTGGTAATCATCCCACCTCAATAACTGAAAATGTTGCATAAAATCCTTAGGCCTTTTAAAGCCTCTTGGGTTGAAGTCAACATTTGATCTGGGAAAGGAAACCTAAATCATCTCCTCTGGAAAACTTATTCTTTGTATTTACAAAATATAATTTTTTTTTTTCCATCGTTGTTCCAAAGAGCTAAAAAGGCACAACGAAATCACCTGAAAATTTCCTGCAAAGAAGAAATCATAAGGCCAGCTCTGCAGGGAAGGAAACAGCAACACAACTAATGCGAATTCTCTCTTTGAATTTCTCCTACAATCTAAGGTGACGAGATCCAAATTCTCCCCCCAAATGATTTAGCTGGGAACAGACTCAAATTAACAGATGGCAAAAGCCAATCTCGTTACAGGAAGAAGCAGATAAAAGCAAAAGTCCAGTATCTGAAGGATAAGGAGAAAACATAGATGAAGATATTGAAGCTATTGAAAAGCCCCTGCCAACCACCCGTGCACGCTGTCTGGAGAAACACATGCATATATTTTTATATGTATATAAATCAACAAACACCTGCCTTTATAGCAAAGTCCTGTAGTTTTAAGTCTGTCTGCTACATCTGAATGTAGGTTCTCACACAAGCTGAAAAGGAAAAGGAAATGTAAGACATTTACTGGCCTAACACAGCATGGGGATACAGGAGATACTCAGAACTGTTGTTGTTTTTGAGATATGCCATCAAGTAAAACAACATGTTCGTGTAACTGCTATAAATGTGACTTGTGTGCTTGGTTATTTTGGCCATACCTTGTGCTTTCCAAAGTGCAGCAGTTAAGCAGGACAAGGCCCTCACCTAAAGTAACACGAAGCTGTAAAACCAGATCTGAAGAACTGCAATGAGGTTTCCCCTGGATTAGAGACTGGTTCAAATTGAAGGATGCAGATCCAAAAGCAAACCACCTCTTTCTTCGCACTTAATAAAATGTCTGTAGTTATACTCAGCTGTTTAATTCCTCTTTCCAGTAGGCACCATTCCTATGAGAAAACCTTGGGAAAAGAGATTTCTCCCATTCCTAAGAAGTACAGAAAATGTCACTTTATACTGAATGTGTGAACCCAGCACTAACGTTCTAGAAAAGCACTTCTGAGCTCTTCCAAAGAGTACATGCTCTTCTTTGGAGGATTTCTTGGAGGACTTCTTAACAACTGACACACAGAAAACTCAGAAAAACGATCCCAATAGTGTCCTGCACCTCTTTCACTTTCTCTGAAACATTATGGTTAAAAGATTGCTTTAATATCTCTGCTTTGATTTATTTACACTCTCCCATCCCTTGTAACTCCCTTGTTGTGATTCATTCTGGCTTCACAACGTTTCATCACTCACATCACCTCCCAGCCCAGCTGTATTTCAAGCAGGGATTTACATGGGAGGGCACCAAATTTCTCAGTACCAGAACACAGGATGTGTCCTACACGCACATTCCACTTGGGCTTGTGAGGTCATCCCTTCTCCAACAAAAAGAGAAGAGAAATTAAAAAAAAAAATAAAGAAAGGAAGGTTCAAGCTAGCCTGGGACAAGGCAACTTGTTTTCCCCACTGTGACAGAGTCTGACATTTATGGGATGTAAGTATAAACTGCGTGACATTATCCTATGACACGGCGTAGCATGGAGTGAGAATTTATGTCCTCACCTGACATAATCTACGTGCTGAGCTTTAAGCTGGGGAAAAAAATACACACTGATGATCCCTTGTTAAAATGTGATGCCTTCTGGAGAAGGTGTTTTCCTGTCTTGTCTCACTTTTATCCCTACCTAATTATGGCAGTTGCTATTCAAAGGGTAATTTGCATTCAGTGAAATCACTGCACTGTTCTCTCAGATACCACGTTTTGGTAACCATCAATGAATGAATGCTGGTTCTTCTGTAAAAATCCTTATCTTGAAAGAAAAAGAAGGAAAAAACCACCAAAAAACAGATGAATGATCAAATGAAAATTGAAAACAAACACCTCCCAGAGGAAGACTGTAAATAGTTAAAAATGGAACTGGAACAGAGCAAAATCTGGGCTAACACCTGCAACTTTCCTGTGATCTTCAGTATAATCTTAATTTCCCCATACCTTATGCATAAGAAGAATTTATTTTCTCACATCTGAAGCTTGTTTTGCCCCTTGAAAACTGTGAGGAAGCTGCAGGAGGAACAATCTCACGCACAGCACAGCACGACTGGTCCCTGCAGAGAGCCTGCAATATTCCAGACAAAAAAAGTTAAAAATGCATTTATAATAGACACAAATTTAGCTTTCATGAAATGAAAAATCCCTTTTTAAATATTTAAGTCTTAATAAAACAACATGTTATAAAAACGGTAACAAAAAATTGAAGAAAAAATTTATTACAGAAATAAAATTTAAAAAAATCTTCAAGCTTACCTGCTTTAGCCATTCTCCTAAAAAAAACAACAAAACCTCTTGATCTTATTTAACTTTTCTACAAAATGTTTTGCTTTCCACAGGATTTCATTTTCTAGTAGAAGGCACTTCAAAGAAAAATTTCCAAGCGCCGCTAATGACAATTTATAGGGTTTGACAAACAGTATTTGTCTTGCACTTCAAGTTTCTGTGTCATCAAGAGCTACTGTGACACAGATGAGCAATAAAATAAACAGAGTTACTTCAGAATTGATCCTGGTTTTATAAAGATTTATAGATTGTTAGCAATTTTCCAACAAATCCATCTTTCACAGAGAATTTTTAAATGTTACCACTCCTAAGCGGTGCCAGCTGCTTCGAAAAATACATTTTTGTGAGCCTTTAAATTTAAGGGCTAATCAAAATATATATTCTGGAAGAGGGAGAGCAGGTTCTGCCCTCCCTCTTTCCATGGATTATTGCAAAAGGAGGTATCAGGGTGGGTGAGGCTGGACTGGAACCCACCAAAATCCAGGCAGAGCCAAGCCCTCATGCTAGGCAAGGTTGGTGCCCTGGTGATGAGGATGTTGATTAATCAATTAATTAAAAAGCATGAGAAAAATAATTAGTGAAGCCTAATTTAAAAAAAAAAAAAAAAAGAAGTATAGGATAGGCAACAAATTCTTTTATGATGAGGAGAACAAATTGCCAAAAACTGGAAACAGTTTTTTTCGTTGCTAGAAATTTTAGCATTTGAATTAGACAATTTTTTTTATTTGAAAATATTCCAATTCAGACAAGATTCATTTCACTTAAGTCTTAAATGATTTGTGAAGCAATCAAAAAAAAACCAAACTAATGGAACCTACTTTATTAGCTAAATTAGGACTTCTTTTGTCTTTACTTTCTCTTTATTTCTTCCTGAAGCTGAAATCTTGAAAGCCTTTATTAGTTGGAGAACCAAGGCTCTGGCCCACATGTCTTCTCCAAGAGCACACTGTACCAAAGATTAAAAAAAAATAAATTTAATTTCGTTGGAAAGAAAAGCTGATTATTTATTTTGATTATATGAACACGGATTTTTCTGGCTCCTGCTCATATGTTCTCCATATTCAGGGCTGGAAGGCAGTGGAGTCCATAGTGGAGGGATGAGGTGATCCTTTATGTCACCCTGAGTGACAAGAATTTCTGTTATCCAGGCTGGACCTTCTGATCTGACCATAGCTCTGTGTAAACCTCAGGACTTCCTTCACACAGACAAAAATCAGAAAAACAAAATAAACCCCAGATCCATCTCTATTTTGTTTCCAGTGAACTCTATCTGTTTAAAGTCGAGATGACTATTTTTTCCAGAAAATAATAAATACTCTGCTTGGAATTTATTTGCTTTTTTTAGGTGACATTGGCAGAGAGATCATGCCCTTCAAAATGAAATTTCCATTTGAAACAGAGCAAAAATTAAAGAGTTCTTTACCTTAACCTTATTTTCTACCTTGAAGTGAAGGAATGTGTCTGTAAAGATGCATTCTTAGCAAAAATCTGAGTTCAGCAGTGGAAAGGCAACAAAGTTACCCAAACACCCTCTTTTTAGATGTCTGGGCTCCTCAGACTCATCAAGCTGTTTCCTTCTGTGTTTTCTGGCACACCAAGGCAGAAATTAAATTGCCTTCTTTTTTTTTTTTTTTTCCACTTGGAAAACAAAATCCCCAAAGTTTCTATTTGATTGGAAACCTTGTCCTTACTCTCCCCAAATTTCAGTGGGGAGCCCTTTGACACTCGATACACCCGTGTGTTAAACACAACAGGGCAGGATGGCCCAGAGTCAGGCCCTCAGTACCCCACCAAGGTTCCAAAAGGAACCTGATTCTCTTTGTCTGGGAGTGCCCCGGAGAGCTGATGTCATGAAATGGTTATGAGGAAGAATAATACCATCAGAACTGTTTATTTGATTAGCAACAAGGGTAAAATCCCCCTAATGCAGCTCGATCAAGGGTCAGCTCGAGGGGTCTTCATGGGAGCATGGGTAGCCTTCGGTGGCTGAGGCTTAATAATAATCTCTAGACTTCAATTTCCTACTAATAAAGGGTAATATAATGTAGGGTAAGCCCTCTTATTTGTTCAGATCTTTTTAACCACTGAGGAGCTAATACGCAACAACTGAACAAACAACGGCCACACAGGTTTCATTTTTAGAAGCACAGATGACCCCTGATGAAAGAAATGATCAGTCAAGCTCTGAGGTAAGGATGGAAAGCCAGCTAGAAAATGCCCTTTTCTTTTTTTTTTTTTCTTTTTTACCTCTGTGCACCCAAATAAAAGTAACCTGTTCTTAAATAACCATATATAATATCAAGTAAACGTGGTTGAAAATGAAGGTGGAATTGTTACATTACAAAAACATTATGGCTTTCGGTGGATTTGCGTTGGCAGGTTCTGAAGTTCTGATAACCCTGCAAATGGATTTGACAAAATAGAGTCTCCAGAAAGCTCTCCAGCTGTCAGTGCTGTGTGTGTGAGAGAGCTGCTGAAGACTGAACGTTGTCTCTGTACAATTTTATTCACTCCCACACACACTATCCTGAATATCTGCTCAAGTTCAGTCTTCCGCTCAGGAAACCCCAGCCTATGCAAAAAAGTCAGGCTGGAACTCAAAAGATTTTCCTCACAATGGAAAAATTTTGCCCTTTTTTCTTTTTTCTTTTTTTTTTAATACTAAAATCTGGATACTGAGGTAGCCTCCAGATGTCAGGGTAAATTTCAGCATCAAGGTGAGACAGCAGAAATATGTACAACCTGCCCACTTGCTGGAGGGGGAAGTTAATACTCTTTGATACAGTATTTTTAAGAATGTGTTTCAAACATTTTTCTCCTTAAACCTGCTGGGGGTTTTGTTTTCAGTGCTGCCCACAGGTTTTTGAGTTTGGTTTGCAGTTCTTTGCTTACTCACCGTTCTCTGGATGTCACCCTTCCCATCTCTCCACTTAATTTGCCATCTTCTAATCTGCCTGGATGGTTGCTTTGACAGCAGCTTCCTCGGGAATGACCCCGGATTCCCGTGTCAGAATCTTAATCCACTGACTCTTTTTCCCTGGGGTGGGCAATCAATACTAAGAGTCAGCTTTCTGTCCCTCTAAATGTATTAGTTATGAAATAAAACTTCGAGAGGGTGCCACGCTATCAGGAAAGAGATGGGATAAAAACAATGCCTTCACATTTTTATGCTTCTCAGGTTGGAATAAATCTGAAGGCAAAGTTCTTAAAATGAAATATTGAAAATACTTGCAAATATACTTTAGTATTTTACCCTATGCCCCATTCCTGTTAGCTGTGCATTGAAAGAAAGAAGCAAGTTAGAGAATATGTTCTCCAGTGAATAGGAAATGTAAATCCTATTAATGCTTATAGGAATTACAGATTTAAAGGGTAGTATAGAAGGCCTTTAAATCGATTACCTGACAAATGACTACAGGATGAGAATAACTTTTTCTAAAGCACTGTGTGACTCTATTTCAGACTCTTAAGTCTCATGGATTTTACAGTCACTGAAGCAGTTTGTAAGGTTATAAAACAATATGTACAATATATAGCCATGGAAAACAGCACAAAAACCAGTATTTACCAAAATAATAATAATAATAATATGGTTGTAATTATCAGGCAGGGGCACTGTATAGGATAGTTCTGGTGAAAGTAACTTATAACAGCTACTTAAAAGGCCAAATAAACTAAGTAGCAGTAAGGCTTTATGGAACCTTTGGAAAACCTGCACTGGGTCATTGTGAAAGGTCCAATATTGGTGTAAACTACACTTGGATCCTTCTTTCTGTGCAAGTAACAAAAACCTGCAGCATGTGAAACAGAGGGAGAAGGACACAAAGGGGGGGAAACAGCATCAAATCTCTCATTTAACAGAAACATAACCTGAAGGAATCTGATGAAATTCAGTGACTCTGACAACCACATGCCGGATCTTACCTGCAAACATCCTCCAAGGGTGAGAAATTCTCAGCATTTTATTCTCATTCTCCCCTTGCAGCAACAAAAGAGAGATTACTTAGGATATTGGTGGGAACAAATGCCTTGTCAATCCCTTCCAGAAATGTGTGTTAAATGGTGATTCTAATGAATTCAGCCAGCAATGATGGAATAAAACTGTAGCATCATCTTTCATCCTTCCATAGCTCCTGGGTTCTTTCTGCTTAATTCTTCACTGTCATTGGCGTAGACACAAACTTGCTAGATTGAAAGAGGTTGCATTGCAAATTAATAATGAACTGAAGTAATTAGCTGAGAACTGACTGAATCCTATGTCCTCAAATGCTGGAGCCAGACTTCAAAAACATGCACAGTCAAACATCATCACATCACTGCATTACCAAGGAAAAGAGAAAAAAAAAAAAAAAAAAAGAAAAAAAAATTTAACAAACCAAAAAAAAAAAAAAAAAACCCCCAACCCATAAAAAAAAAAAAAAAAAGAAAAAAAAATTTAACAAACCAAAAAAAAAAAAAAAAAACCCCCAACCCATAAAAAAAAAAAAAAAAAGAAAGAACAAAATAACACAAACTTGGGCAGTCTTTTCTCAAATCTTGGTTAACAAAATAATGTTAACAAAATCTATTCCCTGATAAAAAGCAAACCCTATGATCACATATAAAATGGGGGCATTGGGCATTTACTTGCAGCACAGCAGAGGGTGTTTCTTACATGTAATGTTTGTACATAAAGGTGTCATGTGAGGGTTGAGCTGTGCAGGTCAAATAGATGTCCAGGTCCTCTGTAAGGTCCTCTGTAAGTGGGACAGCAAACCCCTGCTTTTCAAATTGTTGACTTTCTGTGATGCAAAATGAAATAAACACAAAGTCTTATATCCTGTACTGCTTGCACAATCAGATCATTAGATAATTAAAACAACAAAAGCCACACAGAAATATTGGCTGCAGATGTAAATCAATTACTCCAGAAGCAATTACTTTGGATCCAAATTAGCCGGGGTTATATGGGAGTTATATAATATTTAATTTGCTCTATGGCTCTGGCACAAATCCAGCCAAGAGCAGCTAACAAAAGTCACCATTTCTCAGCCAAGGTAAAGAACAACTCTGTGTTGGTGATTCCAGCTCTTAAAGCAAAGATGTAATTAGTGCTGCAACAACTCATGGCAGGAAAAGAAAATTCAGCTACTCTGGATGAAAAGAGCTTCCCAGAAGGCAGAATGAGGACTAGTCTGGGGAAACCATCTCATCATTTCTTCTAGATCACACATGAAGTCTGCCACCAGAACTCCTGCTCGCTTTCACCTTGTCATTTTGAAATGCCCACCTTCCAAATAGTTCTTGCCTTTTTGAATGAAGACAGAGGACACCTGAGAGTTTGGTCTCAGGCTGAGACACATCCCCACACAGACTGTCCCATACTTACAAGGTCTTGTCTGGTTACAAATGAGCCAGATTCCCATCTGGGATGGAAATCATAAGCACTTCTTCTAATGTGAAAAGCTCCATCTATTTGCCAGTGGCAAAACTCACTATAACTCTTCAAGCACTTCAAAAAGCTACATCGTGCATTCCAGATAAGTCCATTTTGATGTCAGGCTCTGAAGTCACAGTTAAGCCTCTTCTTTTTGGAGGAAATCCCAGTGACAGGCAAGATGAAGTTTCATCTTAATTATCCCTTAGGGTGAAAGGAAGCGGGAAAAGGAGGAGAGTTGGGGTCTTTGGTCAGAGTAGGTAGTAAAATGCTACAAAAGGAGAAAGGTACTAGCTACAGCTAATCAGAAAGAAACCTGCTCAAAATACCATAAGTAGTTGTAAGAAAACCTCAAATCCCACTTAAGACCTTAAAACAGGACAAAACTGGTGCTTAGAGTCCAAATATCTTTGTTCTGCTGAATCGATTTTCTTTCACTGCACGTTTAATCTGCCCCTCTATAAACAAACATTTGGGTGAGGAAAATTCCAAGACAGGGGAGGGATGCAGGGAGGTTCAATTTTGGGAGCAGGACTCTCCGAAGGAGTAACTTCAAGAAAGCCTTTGGAGAACCAGCCTCTTTTAACACACTAAATAAAATAACCTATTAAGGCACTGGGACAGAAGCTTTTGTCGTGTCTGCACCCACCACTGCCCGATGAGGGGAGTGACAGCACAGAGCCTCTTATCCCTGGATCCTGTGCAGCTACTGGAAAAACAAATTACTGAGCTAGGAATGTGAGGGAGAGAGAGCAATTAAATTTTTTCCCCCTTTTTTAATCAAGGACTGTTTTGCCTTGAGGGGCTTGGAGGGGTAGGAAATCGGGTTTTTCAAGCTTTTTTTTTTGCGGAGCAGGCTTTGGAAAATATCTGTAACATCCATGCCCGTCCTTTACAGATTGTGCTCTGCCCTTCCTCCTTCCCCTTATGGGAGAGGGAGGGAGATTTGTTAGACCTTAAACTTGTCACAAATGGAGTCGCTAACAGTTTGTCCCCCCTCGTTCAGATGCTCTCGCCGTTGCTTTCTCCAGTAATTACTCGGTGGGCATGTCACAGCGAGCTCCATAAGTTACAGCTAATCACTCTTAAGTGCTGGAAGCAGGGCTGTATTTGTGCGAAGGAACAGCAATCAAACACGGTAAAGCAGATGGCTGTTTCTTGTCCTGTTACCACACTGAGCACAACAGATTAAGCCGTGATGGATTTATCGGCGCTGATGGATACATTAGCACCATATGCTTTTATGGAATAAATAGCTTTTGACGTTTCGTCACAACTTCTGATACCCCGATTTTTCGAAAGGAAAATGGAGATGTTTCCAACCTACAAGCCCGTAGGTTTTCCTATTTCCTCCTTAAAAGTTGCAGTCCAGCACCTTATATTGGATGAACGGCATGATTAAAAGTCTCAGAAACAGCTGAAGAAATCCATAGCATTTCTTTCAAGCATAAATTGAATTTTCACTTCTCTAGAAGCTTTGTGGCAATCAATTCTTGTAATTGGTAAGTGCTAGTATTTAAAACTGATGAAAGTATTAGCTCATTTGCCATATCTCAAGAATCACATATAACATTATGCAAACAGCAGTAAAACAAACATTAAGTATCTAAAACCTTTTTCTTTCTGATTTATAGGCTGATCTGTAGGCTGGGGGAAGGCATTTGAAGATTTAGCTGATATTTTGCAGTCCTAGCAGAAAGTATACCCTCAGATTTTTCAGAAGTCCTCATCTTGTGAGATGAGGAAGGGACAAAAAAGTAAGCAATTTTCTGGGAATGTGGGTGTCAGCTGCCCAGGCTGCTGTCAGTAAATGAGCAGCTGAAATGCATAATGGGTGCATTTGTGCACTGACACAGCAGACACTTCAAACCAGGCTCTGAACAGCTACTGCACACAGTCATCATAAAAGGGTGATCAATAGGTATTCATTTCTAGTCCTGCAGCCTCTAGAAAAGCAGAATGTTGGCTGCTTAAATCCCAATAAAAGTGTTAACGAAACCATGTGCTTTCTGGGGACAATGGGCATTTTCGGTGTTTCTATTCAGCAGCTCACAGGAGTAGAAAACACACATAAAAGCCTATTCAGTGTCATCAATCAAAACCAGCTGCATGTGCGTGCGTGTGTGCTCACTGCTGCACCTTTCCCATTCCTCCCCTCGTACACTTAAGTTCCTGTACAGGTCATCAGTTTGGCGTTTTGTTAATTGCTCGTCTGCAGTCTGGGTTTTAATCACCTGATCCATCAAAAGCCCTTCTTTCCCTGCCTATATTCATCTTGTCAGTTAGTGACATTTTTTGTAATGAAAGCAGCAGATCTGTTGATGGCATCCCTCAACAGAGTGGAAGGCATCCTGCATTAGCTTTGTCTTTTAAACCAGCCTGTTCTATTACAATTGACCTTCTCTTCTTGATTACCACACAAATCACAGTCCTCTCCCCACTCCTCCCCCTGCTTCCCTCCCCCCCTGTCTCTTAGAGTATTTCTTCTATAGCTGTTCAATTGCCTGACTGCAGCTGGTAATTGGATTCATGTTTGGAGCACAGCTTTCTACCTACAAGTCTGGAATAATTCAAATAGGAGCCTGGCCTAGGGCTGAGGCCATATGTTAAATTCAGATTTGTGCCTGTAAAATCTGGAGTGCTCTGACAGGAGTATAATCCACTTAACGGCACAAAATCCTGTCCTACTTGGAACCCACACTTATTTTCCTCTCTGAAGTCAAATTCCACTTCACTACTCCTTTTAAGATGTTAAGGGCAAGGCAATTCCATTACAGGGACTTGGTGAAACGTGGAGGTGATGTTACTTTGGCAACTGTCTTGACTCACTCTAGGTTTCAGGAAACAATGCAAGCGGTTTTCAATTATGGTAACACAATAATTAAACACCCTAAAAAAAAAAACAAAACAAAAAAAAACCCCAAGCTGACAGCATGCTTTGTGTACACACTGCACCACTTCACATGGTGCCTCCAGAGTCTGGAAATTGCCACTAGGACCAAGCTCAGTGAGGCCAAGCTGTTACACCGAAAACCAAATGTGCAGTTAGTGATGTCAGCTTTCCTGCTACACATATTACATCATTTCAGCATCAATTTAGTCACCTACACTTAAATAAAAGAGAAATGAAATGCAGTCAGATTCATCTTGCTCCAGCTGGGAGGGTGAGCAATTTCTCCCTTACGCAACTACCCCCAGATTTTGTTCTGAGTTTCAGTAGTAACAGAGATGAGCAGTTTCTTTTAGCCTGGGCACTCTGCTCAGCTCTGACCCATAAATCTCACTCTGTCCACAGCCCATCTCAGTGCCTAAGAGCAGTCTCATGAGACAAGTTTCCACTCTCCTTCCTGATAACGCCACCTGAACCTCTGCTGACGTGATCTCCTTCCAGCCTAAGCTGGAACAGAAATGCCATTAGTTTGGAGCTGTCCTGATGCCAGAGCACACACCAGCCTCATAACAGCACCTCTCTCAGTGGCCCTAAGGAATAGCACAGAGGCACTTTGTTCACACACTTAAGAGTCATCCAGCCTCAAAAATGGATGCAGAATTCCCACGTACCGTGTGCTCTGGCTCTTCTGAACCATCCTGCATCCCAGACCAGTTGCTACACCTACCCCTGGGCCTCACCTGGTGTTAGCCTTTACCAACTGAAAAAATAAATATAACACAAGCATTCCTACTGATGATCATTCTTAGCAATTTCTCCACCCAGGGCAAAACAAACTCCAAGCTGTGAAAGCACCTGAGTGCCCCAAAAAGCTCAAGTGTTACTATATCTTACTATATATCTTCTCCATTACAGCATTTTTTACTGAAATCAGTTCATCACCTGAGTTGCTCGGTGTGTCCCAGCTCGAGACCGGGTCTCCATCTTAACACCTCTCTTTCTGCTGCCAGAGGAGCAAGAGAGCTTTGAAAGCTCCTGTGCTACCTCCCAGGTGCATGGTTGTATAGGCAGAAACCAAAGGTGCCTTCACTGTCTTTGCAGTTTGTCAGTGGATGAAAGAACCAGCCTGAAGCAATTCGTTTCTGTCCACACATCTTGAAGGATATCAGAAAAGAAAGGCGTCATTTTAAGAAAATATTTCAAAGTTTTGACATTTGACTGAGGGGTCATTTCATCCCAGTGCAGCAGCTTTTGAGTTTCTGGCGATAAAGCACCTGCCTGCGACGGGGAAGATCTGGGTTATACCTCCAGCTGTGCTTGATTCAGAGAAAACTGGGAACACAAGGGCCTGGGAAACGTGCTCTTGTTGCCCTGCCAAACAGTCAGCTCTGCTGCTCCATTTTCCACAGGCAACTCTTGCATGTGTATTTAGCACAACACACACTACGTGCGGACTCTGCAGTTCTCAGTGTGCTGCGTGAAGTTCAAAGCAGGGCCTTGAAACTGCTCTTCCCCGTAAAAGTCTTCACTCTCCCTTTTCAAGACCCACATTTTCTTGCCAAAAATATTGCTCCTAGCAACACAACTTCCTGCAACAACGTTCCTTTTGACAACTTGTCATTTTCAAATGTCCTTTCCCCATAGGAGAGCAGTTCTGGAGCAGCACAGCACCCCGTGAATCAGCCAAAATCAGCCAAAGTATCACCAGAGTAAGAGAAGAGCTAGAAATTGGTTAAAGTTTGTGTCTTCTCGCATCAAGTTGATTACCTCTTCCTCTTTCATTACTGAAAGTCTGAGTTCTAGGTTGACAATGTTCACCTGAGCCCTTTGGCTCATTCTGATGTATCTATTTGCATCAAGAAAGAGAAGTTACTTATTAACCTTACAGAATTCAACTTATCAACAACCTTTAAGGCTCCTGAAACCCCTTACTTAATTAAAATAAAATAAAAAAAAACAACAAAAAAAAAGAGAATTGCCATAATCTCCTCTTTCAGTGTTCCCATCATGAGAAGGAGTTCATAAAGTAGCAGTTGGCTCCACCCATGGTGTCACAGTTACCTAAACACAGCTCTTAAAAACACAAGAAATTCCCTAAT
>VXAW01009974.1:560534-688046 GCA_013399735.1 Tyrannus savana
TCTTTCTTTGCCTGTGGTACTCAGTAACTAAAGTCTCTCCCCACAGTTTAAATGCTGGTGATGGCAGTAAGCAGAATTCATCTTTTCACCTCTATCTATCCCACAAATAAAATGAGATTTCTTCTGCAAAAGAAGAAATCTGATTGAAAGTGTACTGGAACGAATGGAATCTGTCTATTGCTGACAGCACCAACACTTTCTGAGGGAGATCTTGTGTTGGTTACTTTCTCCAGAACTGCAGTTCCTAAAAGTTCATGATGAGGTAAAAACCTCATCTTGCCCTTTCTCTCTTTTTCACTTACCACTCACCTTGGGAATTCCTACCACTGCCTCACCCTGTAAGCCTGAAAATATTGCTGAAGTGAGCTTTAAAGACATCAAAATGCCTGAAAAAAATTCTTTTTCTTCCCTTTCTGCTACTATTTCGTAGCTTTAAAATCTTGGCAAGCTGAAATGCCCTCCAAATAAGGATTAAGTGGCCACTTCTGGCCGTGCAGTGATGGAAGAGCCTCTTCACAACTGCTGATTGACTTTCAGGTCCCAGTAGGAGATGGAAAGATGTGACAAACCAAAAGGAACTAAAGAGCTGCTTCAGATTGCAGGGTGTGATTCACCTCCTCACCAACTCCCTTGGCCAGACATTTCCATCAGGTTTTCGGACTGATAGAACTAAAAATCATCTCAGTGAAAAAGAAAGACACATAGTAAGCACAGACTCACTTGTGACAGATTATTTTTCTCTTGGTGGTCATGCAAGCAATTAGAAATTAGAGAATACAGGTGCTACCATCTGCATTATTTAGTTTGTGGAATTTGTCTTAAATTTACATTACAATGTCTCTACTAGTGTAACTAAACAATAATTCTGTCTGTGGGAAAAAAAAAAAAACTGTCAATACACTTCCAAAAAGTGCCTTACTGCACTTATCTCAGTCACCATTTTTTCTACGAAATGTAATCAGGACATCAAATGTTTCTTTCTGGAAGGTTTGAGATGCCATATTTTGCCATCTGTTCTAATTATTTTTGAATAATTTGGCAGATCTTGCCTTTGTTGCTGAACTACAGAAGCAGATTTCACTAGTCTGAATCACATAAAACCCAAAAAATGTTGGTAAGTAGTTCAAGTCTGCAGCATTAAAGAGTCACATACCTGCAGGGTGCAATCAGAGATCTAGAACATCCAGGCCAGGGAGAAAAAGTAGATGTAAGTCTTCACCATTCCCTCTTGGGTGACATTAAATTGAGAAAAAAAATAGCAAACCCAGATAGGTGCTGGCATTAGTCCTTGTGCAGTATATTCTTCTTTTCCTCTAAAGAAGAAGAACTCTAAATGAATTTTTCAAGTTATTCAGCTCTTGATCAGAGAACCTGAGACCCTCACCCAGGCCCTCTGAGGAAGAGAATCATTAGTGCCCTTTCTCAGGTACAGAGAAACAAGACAGAAAGCAATAAATTGCTTCCCTGAGGTCACACAGGACATCTGAAGGAAAGTTGAACATAGCACACAGGGCTCTCCAGACTCAAAATGAAACATCAGGAATTATCACAGGATCCTTTTGGAACAGTCACTGCAAACGAAGCTGCGCTGTTTTGGGACGTGTACAACTTACTGAAATGTTGGACAGAGTCCAGTGGAATGGGTTTCCTGCCTGTTTAGTTACGAAGTTCTACTGCAGCATAAATGCTGTTAGGCCACTGGAAAATATAAGAAGCAGACCGATCCAATATGAGTTGGGATGGAATAGAGCACAGCAGATTGCCCAGTTATTTGTTTTGCAGATAACTCAGTCACTTCGACCTATCTCATCCAAAAAGACTCTGATTTCGAAGGGGAAAATATCCCCAAACCAAACAAAACTCCAAACCCAAATGGAATTTAAGAGCCAAGTCATGAGTTCTGATCCGGTTCCTGACGCTGTTGGGCACACGACCTTCAGCAGGTCCTTTCTCGCCCTGCCTCATTTTCCCATCTGTGAAAGGGGCCAGAAATTCCTCCCCACGGTTTCTCACAGCGATGCTTTGAGAACTGATGGATATTTGCACAGCTTTCTGAATGCAACAAAGGCTGGGAAGAGACAAAAACATCATCTGAAGGCTGACAATGCCAGGGTTTGTGTTCTGATGGCTCCCACGTGTATTAAATTTTATGGAAAATAAACAGGAGAAGAGCAAACACCAGCTTCAGTAATAGCACCAGAAAGGCTGTATTGTCAGCTCAGCTGTAACAGTTTGCATAATATGTACATAAATGTGCTTTATTCGCTTTATGTGCCTGAATGACAGACTTTAGAAAGGAAGAGTGCACAAGGTTGGTTGTTTTTTTTTTTTTCTTCAGAGTGTATCTATGTACCAGGGCTGGGTTCAGGATCAAATCAGTGTTTTCATCCCCCAGGCTTAGCTAAAGCTCAGGTGTGATGTGTTCTGGCTTAGATTTCTCCACAGAAGGCACACACAGACTGCTGTGATGCCTTGACAAGCAGATTGCTCCGTCCACGGGAACATCTCCTTTTAATCAGCAGGAGAAATAATACACTGAGTTATCTTCTGCAGGCAGTGAATACATTGAAATGGCCCAGGAAAAGAAGGATTGCTGGTTTTTTTTCCACTGTGCACTGCAGCAATGTGGCAGTGGGTGGTGTGGACAGGAACACCCTCCCCACCTGACTCTGCTCAGGTACCACCGCATTCCCTGTCCAAGAGGATCCTCCCTCTGCCACATCACCAGATGATTTCCATTAGTTCATTCATACCACTGCAGGCAAGCTAAACCCATTTGCATTTCAAACTTCACCACAGTTTGTTTTTTTAAATGCAATACTTTCAAAATATTTTTTAAAAGTCCAGTATTTTCAAAAATTGCCCTTGATTTGGGGTATACAATGTCAGGCCTGAAAGGGCCCATCACTCCCTGTAAAAAGCTGAAATACAGGAGCAGGACATTAATTAGAGAGCACAACATCATATACAGAATCTATATCCCCCCCTAACTAATTACCTGGGTTTTTTGATAAAACTTTGCTCATAGCTCCTGAATCTCTAGCAACAGAAACTATGATGTGAAGTGATTACAGTCCTGCAGAACTCTTATATTTGCAATTTTTTTTTGCAGTGTGCTCTGCAATGAATAGACCACTGTGCTATAGGAACATTTTAGGCAATATTAAAGGAACAACTATTTTAAGCATTTAGATAAAATTGCTTGCCAAAAACTCGAAGAACAAACTTAATCCATAGGAGTTTTCATCAGGGCTATTTCTGTAATGTGGTTCTTTAGGAAAGGCAAAAATCAGCCTGTGGTAAGCAAGGCACTATTCTTACCCATTGTGATAGTTTATAATATAATATTGGCTTCTATAGTTTACTAACTCCTTTCAGCACCATAGAAATACATATACAAACAAGGCATTTTAGTATATAAGACTATTTTTTACACTCATATGGCTTCTACACTTCAGAACAAATCAACAAATGAACTTATTACCAAAGTCTCAACAAAACACACCAAAAAAATCCAAACATTTGATCTCAGTCTTTCCCAGAGAAAATGGGAACATTTCTACAAGGTTCAATGGAAGCATTTTCTAGAAACTTGCTTTTTGTGAAACATTCTAAATGAAAAATTTTGGTTTTCTCATCAACTGTAATGGTACTTGCAATGTTAAAGCAGAATTCATCCCAGACACAGAGGGCATGCAGAAACAAGCAGCATATTTGGATCAGTCAGTGGGCCAAATTCAGCTGTGGTGGAAGCAAGAGCTTGTTAATTTTACTGAAAACGGTACCAGAAGGTAGTAGTGAAAGAGAGACAAATAAATAAAAACTCAGTATGGGATGGAGTGTAAATTCATGTTTACATAAGGGTAAAAAAATTAATGAAAACGAAAACAAAGCTGTCTTAAAGGTGAGATATTGGAAAGTCTTCCTCCTTCTAATAAAATTTACAACAACAGTTTCACTCTAGGAAGCACAAAAACAGCCAATAAGGAGACCTGGGGGGAAACAGGGAACTCTTGGCATATTTCTTGGTTTAGAACCTTGTAAATGAACCAATCAAGAATGTAATTAGGATAATTTCACTCTTCAGACTGGTCTATACAATGATTACAAAGACACTGGGCCAAATGCAACTCTTGTGCAAGTGGGCATAGCTCTCATCAGCTCCAGTTCAAATATATATGAGATAGAGATATATATATATAATATCAAATATATATAATGACTTGTATCATTAATTACTTTGATCCTGAAATCATATGGACAAGCATCTTACCCAAACAGTCAAGTAAAAAGCTATGAAAAAAAAGCAGGGAGCGAGTTTGTTCCTATTAAAATCTGTTCAAACATGTGTTTGGTTTTTTTAAAGTTAACATTTTACTACAAGCCCTAACTTACCCTGCAAACACCATCATTGTTTCTCAGTGGTGTCACATGTTCTCAAACAATGCAAATTCAAGTTTTGGCTTTCAGATTTTCTACCCTCTGCAATCACTGCTGACAATCAGGATACCGAGGAGAATTTTTTTCTTCTTTTTTTCAGCTCACATTTCTCCAGCGCTGATACAAACTCTGCAATACAAACTTCACTTCAGGTTTTGGTTGTTAAATAGTCCATGTCAAATCATTCTTCCAAAGCTGCACCACGTGGGTAGTGCTAAAAGAGTAGAAATGGCTGGAAAATTTATCTTTGAAACAAGCAGGCATCATCTATTTAATAGTACTGATACTGCACAGAGGCAAAGATTGATCCTATCAAGTACTGCTGGTGCATGATGAAAACAACAAAAAGGCAGTACTAAAAGATAGTGTTTTGTGCCTCAAAGAGCCTAAAAGAAAGGCAGGGAGAGAGAATTCAGGAGAGGGAGTAATGGTTTTAAACTGCAAGAAGGTGGATTGGACTGGATATGAGGAAGAAGCTTTTTATGATGGTGAAACATTGGAACATCTTATCCAGAGAAGTTGTGGATGCCCCACTTCTGGAAAAATTCAAGGTCCTGTTGGACTCCAAGCAACCTGATCCAGCTGAAGATATCCCTACTCATTGCAGGACTATATGACCTCTAGAGGTTCCTTCCAAGCCAAACTATCCTACTATTCTATGCTTTAAATCAGCTAAGATAATTTCAATAGAAGCTCAAAAGAACACACATGAGGGATTTTGGGTCTTCTACTTGCACAGAAAAAGGAGAACTTGATGCCATCACGTAAAAACAAGAGCAGCTACACATCAATGCTATCAGATGGTCAGCTGATTTTATGATGTTTTAGTAGAGAATGGTTTTGGCACTAAAAGAAGTGGTAGAAAGAAATGCCATAAACTGTTTGTGCAAATGCTTCTTGACTTTGGGCTTCTTCACACTCAAGACCCCTCATGGGATTTGTTAGACCGACAGATGTGTCCTGAAAGGAGGAATAAGAGCAATTTTGGGGGTAGTAAACATGTTTTCCTCTGTAAGAGAAGATCTGACCATGGTCCTGTGTCTATATAGATACCTTAGGCAGGTGCATCTTACTTTTTCTCCCAAACTGGAATACGCTGTGTCACTGCAAGCACTTATGATTTACTGCCTTTCTATGCAGCCTGCCAGGGGACCTCATCTTCCTTACAGATGGAGAAATGAAATGAAGAAGTTTTGATAGTTAATTCTTATGGCACAGAGGGGAAAAAAACCCCCAAACAAACACATCAAACAAACAAACAAAAAAAAAAAAAAAAAAAAAAACCAAAAAAACCCCCCCCCCAACAAAAAAACAACCACAACAACAACAAGAAAAAGAAAAAAAAACACCAAAAAAAAAAAGAGTTAAAGATGATGTGCTTGTGTGTAATCACTTCATCAGCCCCAAAGAAGTAAAATAAGAATGAAGAGGACTTACAAATAACAAAATGCAGCCAAACATGGAGAGCAGTTTGCACATAAAGAAGTCAATACTATTCATTATCTTCCTTCACATTCACTGTCCTGAACATAACTGTCCCTACTTTCTGAACCCCTAGTGCTGGAGATGAAAACCCCTGGATTTATTTGTAATGACACTTCCAAACTCAGAGATATTGTGCCTGAAGCATTTTCCCTGAAATGTGCAGGACCACATTGTCCAAAGAACCTGAATAGTATTAATCTCACTTCATATCAAACATACTCATGAGGTCTACCCTCATTTGTTATGGGATGCTGGAGAGGTGATGACAAGGAAAGAAGAGGACTCCTACATATTTATAAGGACCAAACAATTAGCAAATCTGCAGTCCCAGAACCAGCAGAACCATATGGAGGAAGGGGAAAAAAAATCACATCGACATCATCCATCAGATAATGATCTTGTTAGGGAAAATCGGTAGGATTACAGGAGGAATTGATGCACCTATAAAAAAAATGGCAGTGCTAAGAAATGTTCCTCCCTCTAAAATCAGTACAACAAGGCTAGAAGGCATCTACCAGATCAGTCCAGTCTTCCATAAGCACAAGCATTTAGACAGAGGAGCTTTAGTCCAGAAGGGCAGACAGAACATCTGCTCCATGCACCCTCATTCACATTTACTTCTGGGAAGCGGACCTAAAAATTAACCTTCATTAAAAACACTCACAATAAATGCCCAAAGACTGGTGAATCCAGACTAAAAATATGTGCCATATATGCTAAGATCTACTACAAAAACCAGAATGATGTGCTTTGTGAAAGGAAAAAAAAAAACCATGAGGGAACAGTTTATGTACAAAAGCTTTCTTTGATATTATGACAGTTGCATATCTTCAAGAAACTTCCAAAAATCAAGAAATTTTGATGGCTGCCAAAGAAGTAATAAATTACTTATGAGAGGTGCCAACACTTTCTGCCATGCACACACAAATCTCTCAGTTTTTTCAGCTTCCTTGGTCTTTTTCAATAAATCATCTCCTAAGGAGGATTTGAAAATGTCCCTGACAACATTTTTTTTCCTCTTCCTTAAATCTTTACGGACAATTTCTCTTCAGGTGCATCTTTGCCATAACACTAAAGTCTCTTCAAAGGGAGAACCACACCTTAGCAAGTTCAAAGTTCAATTATATAAAGCCAAACATTGATTTTTGTGGGGTTTTTTTTCCTCAATTACACAACTAAGATACAGAAGCAAATATAACTTGCAGTAGAATCATGGCCATGAGATGGCACCTGGGATGTGAGAGAGGCTGAGGCATCAGGGTCCAGAAATGGATACAAATAATTACACCCCTTACTTAAAAATATGCCTACAGGGAAAGACTAAAAATCCATAGCCACAACTGTGAAATAAACTCCAAGTGGGTTAATGTTCATCTTTCAAATTCCAGGAATTATACTGCTGGAAAATTGTATCTAATAAAATGTATAACCCCACTAATTAATATTGTTGCTCATAAATTCTCACAGAACTCACTCAGCAATCACAGTAAGTGCTGTAAATGTAGAGTGAACAGCCTTTCCATAAATTCACGTCTGACAAAGTGGGTTAAAATATTTTTAAGAGAAAATATTAACTAAGGAGCTATTATATAGTTTCTATTAAAATGTGTAAAAAACGCATTCCCTACAGGAATGCTCCCATGTTGTCTTATCACAGACTGTAAGCTTCTGTGATACATTTATTTGCAGGAGGAAAACACAAAATACAGAAAGGAAATCCCACATCCAAAGGGGATAAAATGAGTATTTATCAGAGTAATTCTGCGTCCTCTAATTACAACTGAATCCAGTGCTGTCATACATTCTTCAAAAACCTATTATTTTTTTTTTAAGGAGCCATAGCTAAACCCCACAAGTAGAAAATTAGAAGACCTGACACTGCTTAAATTGTGTAGCAGGGAAGATTGTGAACATTTGCTGTTGACATTGTACCGAGCACATGCTCATGAAAGCTGAAATGAAGCATGTCTTGGGCTACTCAGATTAGCTATTTATTTTTATTTTTTCCTTTTTTCTTTTGCATTTGAAGCCGTGTTTGAAATGGAGCTTGAGGAAGGGCATGTCTTTGTAGAACCTTCAATAAAGAAATATCCACATCAGAGACAAAATTGTAATTGAGCTCCTTTCAAGTAATCTATACAAAGAGGCAGAGGTCTAAAGGAAAACACAGATCAAATGCCTTAGAAGTGGAAAATAACTAGAGACAAAAACAAAAATCAAAAGAGACCACAAAGTTAGGTGAACATAGAAGTGTAATAAAAATCTGCTATGAGTATATGGTTTATGAATAAAATAATGACCTAAAGAATCCAGTAGAGCTTGAATACTTTTTTTCCTCTCTCTTTTTTTTTTTTTTTAAATAAGGTTACACAGTATTTTGCAAGGTCATCCACCCTTCCCTGGTCTTATGCCCTGGATCTTATATGGATTTAAATACCAACAGCCACACACAGCAAAAAAGTTCTCGAGTTTTCTCTGTTCAGCACAAGAATGAGAGTTCTGGTATAAACCCACATTCTATTCATTAGGTTTAGAGATACAGGATCTTTCAATTTCTGTGGAAAGCCAGAGAAATTCAGATTTTAATATGTAGCTGAGTACATGACATAAGGAAGACAACACCCTATTCCAACTTTTTGACTCAGGAGAAAGATCCATCACCACTGAGCAGAAGTATCACCAAGTCCCTGCTTTAGAGATGATGGATGGGAGTCTCCCCAAGGAAGCCTGAGCACCTCTGTGTGAGACTTGTGTTCTCCAGAGAGCTGGTTTGCTGCAGCTGTAGCAAACACTGGGGCCCACAGACAGTTATTACTCCCACTAATGACATTTTTAAAGGGTGAGACCTCATTGAATCCACTGATGTTGACCCAGGGGGCTACATTTTCTGTCTGTGAATCAGGCAGGCAACTGCTACTGATGGAAACAGGAGATCTGTGTATCTAATTCTTGACTCACAGGGTTGCTAACATCCTCCATAATTTGAGAGAATTATGTCTTACAGGCTACGCCATGATAGAGAAATCACTCATGATGAAACAATGTTTAAGTGGCGGAAAAAAATCTTGGTTCTAATGTTAAATGAATTTCTCTAACATAGGCTTTCCAGCAAGCGTTACAGGATCAAAATTTCACACTTGGAGATATCTAATTTAATGTAACAGCTCAGGTGCTCCAGAATACTGAAACGATGAGGCCCATTCCCTGTGAAGTGCCTGTTCTTTTTGTCTGGAATGTGCTGCCCTGCTCTATGAAAACAAAACCTGAGACACCTATATTTCCTTTTTTTTAGTGATTATAATGATTACAAGTGGAATTTCTGCGCTGCTTTTTGCAAGAAGAGGTGGGTACCCATAAAAAGACAAGTGACCTCCCACCAGTGCCATTATTTTAACTGACATCTGTGAGCATATTTTCTTAGGTTGCATCAAGACAGACGAGGGCCCTTCTGTGCCCTTCTGACAGTGATGGCAATCATTAAAGATTTACCAGGGTCATTAAAGTGAGAAATAGCAGTAATGCAGAGCTGGATGTTGCCATCCCATGTGGATTCAACTGAAGTGCAAACACCAGCACGGAATTAGCCCGGGATCCCGCACTACCACCCTAACTTCATTTTAAAGAAAAAAAAAAAAAAAAAAGAAAAAGGTTAAAAAAATAATCACCAACTTGTCTAAAACACATCAGGGAAGCGCATTTCACTTCTGGGGAGGTGTTGCCCTTAAAGAACATCCAACTCCCTGTGCTTTGACACGGGACCAGCTGGATGGGAGCTGCAGGAGGGGTCCGGGGGCATCACCAGTGAACGTTCGAGTGTCGGATCCTCCCGGGACACTGCGGCAAATTCAGGGGGCAGGACCGGGCGTGCAAAGGGAGACCTGGAGGTGGAGCAGCCCGGGAAGCCCCAGGGACACCCCGCCCTGCCTTTGCCGGCTGGGAGCGGGCAGAGAGTCGGGAGGTTGGTACCTGTCAGCCCAGCCAACCCTGGTGGCTCTGCCCTGCATCATCTTCCTCTTCTTTTAACCGAGCCTGAACCAGCTCTTTTGCAGCTCATTATTGGCTGTTTGATATCAAAGCCACGTCTCGCCACATCTCTGACGTGTAGTGCTCATGAAGACTGCAGCTATTTCTAGCAGAAGACACCAGGATTCAAAGACACAAACAGCTGCAGGTTTAATAAGGTTTGACATGTTTAAGCGATGACTCATTAGGCATACAACTTGCCAGAGCACCTATATGTAAATTATTCTAAGTTAAAAAAAAAATATAACATTTTTAAATCATTATCACGTGTTCAATTATTAAAATAGCTCGCAAACTGACATGACAAAAGTAGTTGGAAAAAAGGTGGAGGGGCGCTTCTAACCTTGCTTTGATTATCCTGTTCATTATATCAAATGAAACAGGGAAGTGATCTCCTACGGAAATCAGTCACTGCTCTTGTTTCAATCCACCCCCTTTGATTTCCTGAGTAGCTCAGATTAAAGATAGACCTTGTCCTCTGCGTGATGCGGTGCCTGGCTGCGGGGCTGTGACAAGGAGCAGGCAGCACAAAGCCCTTTGTCTGCCAGGGCTCTGCTACCCTGTGTCCCGGGGACAGTGCCAGGCTGCTCAGTGGAAAAAACTGGAAAAAAAATGGAAAAAAATCCCCTTCTTGCCAGTCACCTGAGAAACGAAACAACTGACAGCACCGGGCACAGGGAGGTTGGGATGGGGATCTAAAAGGATCCCAGGTTAAAAGGAAAGACTGGGAAGCTTGCTCTGGACATGCAAACACACACACACATGCACATGAATATCTGTGAAAAAGGGAATAATACACAACAGTTGTGAATGCTCCACTGGAGCCTATCACACGTGAGCACTCTCCTGCATTATGGATGTTGGGTTTGTTTTTTTTTGAAGCTGTGGGACTCTGCAGCTCAAGTCCCTTTCAGGATAACTTTTCCCAGTCATGCACTTTTCCACTTTTCCCAGTGGAAAAAAATAAAATAAAATTTTGTGTTCCTCCCGACTCACACCCGACATGCCGATCCTTCAGAGTCAGGTAGAATTATCGTGATGCACAAGGCTGAACATGTTTCAGACATATGTTTTACATGGTGCAATCAATCAAGATGCAAGTAACAATGCTAATAGTTGGCACACGGCAACAATGCACCCCGAAGCTTTGTGCAGTGGTGAGATAATGGGTTTCCCAGGCCATTGGAGGCACTAATTTCACCTTCTGCCTCACAGATACTTCCAAGGAGTGTGTTATCTCAGGGTAACACATGTCTGCTGGTATACCTGGCTGTTTAATCACTGTACACAAAATTCCAAATCAGAATAGCTGTCATCTCAAGGTACCACCGTGCACGGCGGGGTCCTCCTAATGTAAGTGAGCAAGTGAAGCAGGAAACAGAATGACCTTGGTAGAGATTTCCTCCCCCCAAAGCTGATGGCATCTCACAGCTTTAAAGCACAGCCAGATAAAGAAAACAATATAAATATTGTCGTTAGATTTGAAGTTCCAAAATCCACAATGGCTCACAATTTGGTTTTAATAGGGAATTTGTCTCTAGAAAAGGTGATTTTTTTGGGGGAAATACACAACTCAGGATCTCTCAAAATGGAAAGGAGTGGAAAGGATCCATGTGTGAGCAGGTGGAAGCAGAGGGGCAGGTACTGAGCTCAAGGTGTGGGAGATCCAATCCTGAGTCTCCAGCAGAACCAGCACACACAGATATGAGTCTGCCCCTGAATCTGCTCCCTGTGCTTTGAGCATCTGAAACACCAAGCATATGCAGCAGAGATCTTGCTACATCCCTACTGGTTTTACTTTGCTTTTAGGAGAAACCTGATCTCAGAGTTGAGATGTATTTCCTCCTACTACTCAGCCTCATAACCAAAACCATTCCTGCAGCAGTAGGATCTCTGATCACTTGTCACTTTTTTTACTACAAAAAGTAGTAAAGACTGATCACTTACCCACAGGCTTCCAAGTAATACAGAAAAAAAAATCAGTCACATTCAATTTTCACTGGTATTGTTTAAACACTCACATGTTGTGAAGTATCCGGGCACATTTATTTACAATAAATGAGGAACTTTGAGGCAAATGAGGAACTTCCTGGAAACATAAGGTTTTATATAATCTGTGCTGTTCTGAACTGTGGTGCACCACCAGTTCTATTCTGACCCCAAGAGCAATTGTTCCTGACTCGTCATGGGATGAAAATCCATCACTTGAATTGCTTGGTATTTGGGATGACAATCCGTTATCTGAGCTACCTGACACACAGCATACCAGACAGCATCCTACCATAGTTCTCTAAAGGAAGATATGGAATAATACCAGAAAATAGAGCCATAAAGGATCAATAAAGGTGATTTAGTGCAGTTCCCAGTCCAACAGCAGGTTCATTAACACCTAACCCAGTCCTGAGAGATGTTTGTGCAACTCATCCTCGTACAGAATCAAAATTGCTTTGGCATAAATGAAGACCCAAGGCATAATGACAGTTATAACTGCCTAAAGGGACTAAAAAGTTAAGAGACAATGTCAATGATCCCTTAAAAAGCAAGAGTCACAATCTTTTTGTATTTTTTCTAGAATCATGTTATCTTCTCAAGGCCCAAGGCACACGAGCCCTTCTAATTGAGTATTGATGAATATGTGCAACTTGAGTTCTGATTTTGTTCCTACTTGGACAGTGTCTTTCAATCAGACTTCTCCAAAAATAGCTTTTCTATTAATTCCCATTTTTGTTGTTGATATCTACATCTGGAATTAAAAGTAATGTATGAGATTACCCAGTTCTACAAGCTGGAACTTTGGGCTCTATCTACACCTACAAGTCAAACAGCATAAAAGGGAAAGGTTTTCTTGTGCAAAATAATGTTTCTGAGGTCTCACATCTATGCTAAAAGCATTGCAGGGGTTTTGCTTTGGCCTACAGTCAATCTTTGATGGCATCAATGAACATCCCCCCACTGTTCCCATGGCTATCTCTCTCACACGCACCAAAAAAACCCAAACCAACCAAAAAGTAACCCCAACATACAAGCAAAAAAAAAAAAATCCACCAAACCCACATCCTTTTATCTCTTGGATGGATACTTTTCAGCTCTGAAAGGTGTTGCCACAACTCTTACCCACCTGTGATTTCTCAGTGTCGCTTTCCATTGTGCTCCTTCTCAGCTGCAAGAAAGGAGAAGAAGAATTATGAGCTCTTTCACAGAGGATTTTGCTTTATTTTACTCAGGATGAGAAATTAAGGGTGCCCTGACTGCCAGCATGTGGTTTCTATTTCTGTTTATAAGCAGCCTTACAATAGGAGGTCAAAGGGATTAGAGGAAGGTCAGTGTTACTGTTTCTAGAGGAAACCAGCAATTGTAGATTCACTTCAATGTCCTTGCTTTCCAAAGAAAGTGGGAATCTTTATATGGCAGGGTTTTTTGAACACCTGCTCTTTTTCTCTTTAATTATTAAAGGAAAGAGTTGTGGGGTTATTTACCTCTCTTTTTTTCCCCTTTCATCTGTTACAAAATAAATATTGTATATGAAGGGAAAAAAGTTAATTTTTTGCCTGGCATAAGCCCTGATTTTTTTTCCTATAACTACAAAGCAAAGAAACAAGAATATCAGTACAACACACACACTATTTAAGGCAAAAACACAGAGGAGCCATAATATCACTAAGCAGCATCGCAAATACCACAAAAGAAAAGTTCTCTGTAGTTCAGTCTTTTCATTTCCCAGTCTCCCACAACATCCTGATCTTGCTGTTTGCAGGGAAAAAAAAAAAAGGCTAAATACATGTAGTTTACATCTGTTTATCAATTTATTGGCTACTTGCAGATAACTGCCAATCTCTGACCTACCTGTTCAGATCAATACTGACAATAGAGCAGGTGAACCACTGTGTTGTGTATTTGAGAAATGTTAATCTGTGCTCACAAACATCCAGGCTTCCCTCTGTTTTGTCACTCCTTTTCAAGCTAAGTCCTTTTTCCAAAGTTTCCCTCTAATTCCCTCGTTACTGTATAATTTAGCTGCGGAGAAGCTGCATCCTCTACACAGCAGTGCAGCCCATGCAGAGCAAATGGGGCACATTTGAATTTTTCTGAATTGCACTCACTCTATTAGGACCTATTTCTCCTTCCAGAAAAAAAAAAAAAAAAAAAAAAAGACTGAAATGCTCTGGTTGCTTTTAATGGTTGAAAAATTACGTTCCCCTGAGTGAGAAGATAAGCTGAGAGGATTTTTAATTAAAACTCACTCTTTCTTATCTTTATCCCCAAAACCTGTTTCATGTTAAAAGCCAATCTTTCCATCATTTCCATCATCAGATATGTCTTGCAGACTACCTGTTTGCTCTCTTCCATGAGGAATCCGGGTTGCACATGCCCGTGGTGAAAGGGGAGCTGTGCATGAGCAGACACACCCTGAATTCAACTGCACAAACACATTTGTGCTTACCATGGATACATCCTTCTCCAGGCTCCAAAGCATCAGAGACAGGTCCTCTAGCTCTTGGCCCTGGGATGATTTCACCCTGGAAGTAGATTTACAGAAAGAAGGAGTGAATATTTCCGGGGGAAATTAAAGAGAAAATCTGAGTGGAAACAACCTCTTAGGTAGATACATCATAACCAGGTGAGACACCTAAAGAAGGTCTTGCCCAGGGGAGTTCAACGAAGTTACTCAAGGCATGACATTTGCCCCCACATCACTGACCAAAAGCTAAACCAGAACTGCTAAAAACTAACAGCTGGCAGGTTGAAAACAGCGCTAATGAACGAATGCTGCCTCAGCCACAAAACCACACTTCCAAAATCAGACTGCAGGGCCATCAGAGCGCTCTGCCCCTCGCTGAAAGCCCCCACAGAACTGCAACAACTCTTTTGTACGGATCCCACGGATGTTTTTTTGCTGTGCTCACAGCTGTATCAACAAAAACAAACAGAAAAAGTGGGCAAAAGGCTTGAGAAAATCTAGAAACTCACTAAGGGTTGCTTTTAATGGCAATGTGTGGTATGTAAATAATCTACTTTACAGGGTTTTTTATGTGAAAATAAGTGAAGAGGCAAAGCACAACAGTATACAAAGAACCAGCTAAAGCCTCCACAAAGACCGGTGCAATAAAACAGCGCACTTAAATATGATGAACTGAGATTCTTTTTGTTGGCCTTTTCCCCAGTCTGTGTTTATGTCGTGGTGTTTTTGGAGGCACTGGGGAGATAATTTCACTGTTTTCTTCCCCTCTTCCATTTTTGCCATATGTTTTTTTTAGATGATGTTTTGTTTACACGGTCTGGTTTTTTTTAATTATTATTTTTACCACAATCTTGTTTATGCTGCAATTTCCATGATTTTGCCCTGAACTCATTTGATTACTCATCATATTTTTATGACTTTCATTTGCAGAACTATTATCTTTTGATCTTCTGCTGTTTTCCCCATATGTTTAAAGATTTCAAAACTAATTAAGACAATTAACTAAGAAAAGACTAATTGCATTCATAAATGAGATATGTCGCTTCTGATTAGCAGGTGGCTCTTTTCTGGTTTGGATACATAAAAGCAGATGGAAATGTGGCAGACTTAGTTATATTTAATCTGCCCACTTCCTCCCAGACTGCTCCATTTTCTAGTTAAAACTGGTAATGACAATGAAACCTATGAAAGCTTCAGATTACTTTTCTTTTTAATTATTTATTTTTATTTTGCCATTTCTTATTTGGAATCCTACCCATTCTTAACTGAGGGTTTCCAAACTGTTTTTATTTCTAAACATTTTGTCACTTACAGGCTTCAAAGTACCTGGAAGGACAGGAGGATAAAATATACTCAAAAATAAGAAATCTGGTTCTGATTTTAATGTGCAGTCAATGGTATAAGTAATTTTTAGTGATGATTTTTAAAGAAAAGATGCTTAAAAAGACAACTTTTGCTCTTAGATTATTTTGTGTTGTATTTCAACATAAAAGCAGACATATAACACTCTTGTTCCTAAATCCAAGATTTTTTCTGTGTATTACCAGGAATGCTCCCCTGAAACAGCTGTTTCACTGTACTGTATTCTCCTCTGATTTAGGCTTGGTTTTAACTCTTACTTCTTTTGATTTATGCTGTTCTGTTGCACTATTTAATCAGTACTAACCCTTTTTTGTGTTGCCATTTTTGATACAGTATCTGCAGCTCATTCCTTCTCCAAATCTTGACTTTTCCTGTTGACATATCAATTAAAATCCAGCCCAATTCAGTCAACATCTGCACACCTGATACACATCCTGGTTTAGAGTAATAAAGAGTTGCCAAAAAGCAGATTGTCTTTTCATTTACATGTCAGAGAAGAAAGGAAACGATCACAGTCATTCACATGTTCAAAGTGCTGTGAAAACTAGATCACGTTTTCCTGCTTGGAGTTTTATACTGATATTGTCCATTAGAATTTACTCCAAGTGGCTTATTTTTCAGTTGTTATCAGTGTCTTGTTTCTTAATGTTAGGCATGCTAAACTCTCAGCTCAATAGGAATTTGCCTACAAGGCCTTATGTATCTTTACATATTTTATCCAGAGCTTCAAAATTACTTTTTATAACCCATAATTAATTCAGCCAGATGTACTGAGGATTATGTCAAAAAGCAATTTCTTTGTTGCCCTGACAATCGATGACGATTTTATCATGGCACAAATGAAATCAACAGCAAAAAATGACAGCACAGCCACAAAACATTATGGGAAATAACCAGCTTAGAGACGACTGAGCAATGTTGGCAACTTATAAATTTTATATTAAAATACATACACTGTTTTGAAGTTCATAAAAGCAGTTTCACAGTTTAGGTGTGTTTGGAGCCAATTTGTTTCTCAGAGGTCACTTCTTATAAAAGAAGTTCAAGGTTGACCACTCTAAGTTGTGCTTATGGTGTCAAACTGGTTTCTATGCACTTACCTAAGAATAACTCTGCATAAGATCACCTGAGATTTATTTATTTTAATTATATGGGCCAAAATTACTTATTTGACACTAACTTTTTTTGATAATGCAGCACTTTTAAGTGGTGGTATTTCAGAGTAAGGGAGAAGAGAAGAAAAAAAAACTTAAAAAAAACTCAGACCACAGAGATTAAATTATATTGGGAAGTTCTTCCATACCTAATTCTGGTGATTTGACTGTCTTCAAACAGCTCTTTGTTTAAAGTTGAAAAAAAAAAATGGAAGAACAAATCAGCTGATAAATGTGAGAGGTGCAGATTTTCATGTGTATCCAACAGCAAGAAGGGTTATCCTCCCTAATTCTTGCTCCCTTTTATCTCAGTTCTTCTCTATTCAGACATTCACCCTGAACAACAGGGCTGAAATGCAAAGATGTGTAGCTTTCCAGATAGCAGTAATGAGGACGTGTGCTAAGTCACAACCTCAAATTAAAAGCACTTCAGTGGCATTCAAAACAGAAAAATGTCTGAATTTTCTGAACTCAAAGCTTTTGATATATCCAGTATATTATTGTGAATAAGAGCATGATAGAATTCTAAACCAATTTTTGTCTTGTCTTTAACTCTTAGCTAAGATATCTGCCTTCAGCAAAAATTTAAGTGCATAAAGACTTGAGGATTTCACAAGGACTATTTGTTGTTTGAAAAAAAACAAAACCTGCAAGGCATCTTGGCCAATAAATTTAAGTGCTGTTAGTGGAGATGCTATTGAATGCAAGCATCCTGTATCAGCTGTTTAAAGCAGTGTTCTAGGGAACAGTGTGAGTCAGGGAATTAGTAATGGGATATGGAGCCTTTCACCTCCAGGTCAATAGTTATAATCCAAAACAGACGGAGAGAGCCCAGGAGTCAATGCCATGTAATACCCGTCTACTGACTTCAGTCGAATTAGTCTGTGGCCTCCAGACAATTTCTGCAGAAAAAATACTGTAACCACAATAGGCAGGAGAAAAAAAATCACTGGCACTGGTATCTGGCACCAGTGGAAGAACAGGAAAGCCAAGAAATTGTCGGGGGAAGTGTGTGGTCCTTTTAAAATAAGTAAGCGAAAGCATTTCAGTAAAAAGGGAAAAGGGTTTGCAGCGACTTTTCAGCTTCCTATGGCACTGGCAACTCCTGTGGGCTCGAAACTACTCGAAATTTTAAGGGCTCACCACTCACATGGTATGTCAGACGATGCAAATTGAGAGTCCCATAAATGATGACCAAACCCCACAACCTGTAAACCCCAATCCGCTCTGTGCACCTCACACTCTTCAGCTGCTCTGACATAGCTCCTCAAACCTGCAGAGAGTTGTGCACCACCACCACAGTAAGAGGCATTCAGACTTATTTACAGACCTGTTAAGGGCCATTCTCAGCACAGCGGCGTTTGCAGGGAGTTAATTTTGTGCTCTGATCTTCACCTCAGCCTGTTGCTCCAATGCACCCACCTCCACTCCCAGGGGAACAAACTGTACTGCACTTGCAGAGTTTAAGCTGCAAAACACCAAAGCAGCAAGAGACTTTCCACAACGGAGAGCCTAACTGTGAATAAATATCAAAAATACTAAGGGGAAAAAAAAAGGGGATAGTTCGGTCCTTCCATATCAATTTGAAACACATTTGATTTCAACACCTCCAGAACATCAATGGATCAGAGAAAAGGACACCAGGGTTACCTTTAGCTGGGATGCATAATACTGATGTGCAGCAATCTGCAGATGTGCTATCCAGGTATCCTCCTCTGGAGAGCCCTTCTCCCATCTGCAGTGCACATAAATAGTGTCAGAAGGCTTGGATTGCAACAACATACACTGTGCAGTCCTGATTTTCAAACACACTTCATCTCTTTTCTGGAAAGAGGACGTGGATTAGTTTATTCTGGTGTTTATTGTGAAACTCAAAGGACAGGTAACCCCATTCATAGACTGGGAGCCCTGTCAGTCTTTGACAGTCAGTGATGACATCAACAAATCTATAAAACTGAACAATACTCAAGAGTCTCAGGTCCTCATGAGCAACGTATTAATCACCAGAAAAAACATACCACACTAGCAGAAACTTCCCTACAATCACATGGAGAACTTTTATTAATACAGTTAAACAGTGGGATTTAGTTTGGATTTATGATGCCTACCTTTTTTTATTTATTTATGGTCTCGGGCTCACAAGAAGAATATCACTCTGAACTAGCCAATAGAGACATTCTCCCATGACTTCTTTAGATGTTCTCTATCTTTTCAATTTATAAAGGTTCATACAAGCTAAACAGGAATAAAGCATTGTTAACATAACTTATTTTCCTCTCAAAAAACCTACACTATTTATCTGGATTACCAAGTGACAGGGCTCAGCCTTTAGGACAGAAATAAGGCCTGTTGGTCCTCTCTAACCTCCACAGCATCTTTGAGTGCCCCTTTAAAGCCAGTTATTAAAAGTAGTAACCATCAGTAGCACTTTTCTTCAAGTCTAGTGTTTTTTTCAAGTCTTAACTCCTCTGTTGTGATTCATTTCTTGTGAATCATGCATAGGAGCAAAATTTATGGAAATATTTTTGTTAAGTGGAGATTAAGCTTTGACTTATCTTTTCTTCACCCACCCCTCGAGTGTAAAAATACTCTTTTGGTGATTAAAAAAAAAAGGTACTATTCTTAAGTTTCAATATTTTCTCCTAGTTTATGATAATCCCCACAAAGACTGGCAGGTTCTTTTTCCAATAACCTCGTTGAGCTGAGGGACATCCTTCTCAGAGATGTCACACGCATTTGCCTAAAACAAATTACTAGCTGTTTGCTGGGGTTTTTTTTTAAAGCAGTCCCTTCTGTTACTCATCATCTCCATGAAGATAATTCCTGGCATTTGGTATAACATGAGATTGTAGAGCAGAGCCGGCTGAACTCACTGCAAAGGGCCCTGGATTAAATGCAGGTACCAGTCCTGAATCGTGAGTTATAATTTACTGACTGCAGCAGGGGGGAGACAGAGGGCACAGTGTGGTTTTCACAGCATGAATTATAGTTCTCTGGTGAAATGAGGGTGCCTTGAGCTGATTAAATTATAAGAAACGTGCACCTGGGCCGCATAAAGATCTGACATTCCCTTCCCTATAGTTTGACTGATAATATAAGTGGTGTGCATCATAATTTCTGCATCATCTGAAAGTTTAATACGTGTAATTGTGAGCTGCCTTTCTCCTCTGAAATTGCAAACACAGCAAAATTGCAGGCTTGGTGTCACTGATGAGTCATTGTTGGGCTGCTGGATCTGTATTACAATGGCCATACATAAAGAGAACCGTGACATCCCAGTTTACCATCATTATCTGTTCGCCTCTGAGTTGTTTCCACAGCTGAGCAGCTCAGACCAAGCCCGGGTCAAGTAACAGGGGGAGGAGGAGTTGAATTGGTAGCTTTTAATGGAGATGAGTTAGGCATGATCTCAGCCATCTAAAATGTACAGTTATTTGTGTGACAGCTGAGGGAAAAGGCGCTTACAAAAGTACAAGGTGACAGCAAAAGATCAAACGTGAACAAATAGATGCAGAAGGCTGAATGTGTTGAGTAGAAAGGCATCATTTTCCTCTATTTGTATCTATTGAAGTTTAGAAAACAAAGAGAACTTAGCCTATTTTGCTAAAATGTCATCTAGATAAAGATATTTTAGTACCCACCAAAACAAAAGTCAGCAGTTCAGTCACTGAAGAACTCCACTGTCAATGATTTCTTCTTTAATCTTGTTTTCATCACAAATCCAGAAGTCTGGGATGTGTATGTGGGCACATTATTCTTTTCAGATGCTTTAAATCTGAAAAATATGTCCTGAATTAAAAAAGCCAAATGCTCTAAATTGGAGGTTAATGGCATTTATTAAACAGTTGAAAGAAAATAAGTTACCAAAAGAATGTGTCGGGGTTTTTTTTTTACTTAAAATGGGGAAAGCTGAAGAGAAACATGTATATTTGACAGAACAAATTGGTTAACATTAATATTTTTGAACATTGTAAAAAATATTTGAGGAGAAAACCTATGAAAGGATGATCTGCAGTGCATAGGATATATTTGCATAAGAGGGCCCTCCTGAGAAAGGGCTTGTTTGGTTAAAGGCTCACTTCTGGTGTTGCGAATTCTCTGCCACCTCAAGTTTTTGGAAAGTACACAGGGGGAAAAGTCTTTTATTAATGTTCAGCCTGTCTTATGCAGATCACAGCACATTTGTATGTTTTTCACAGAAATAAACCTCAACTGATTAGGGTGCTGTTACTCCGTAATTGCAATTTAGTCAAAGGATGCCTATCCCTTATTCGCCTTGTAAAATCAGCTTTGAGGAGTTACTGGAAACAGTTGTGGAGAACAGCTCAGACAAAAGTAAACTCAAACCAGCACTTTCATGGCTGCCCACCGAGCTGATTCTACACCAGGACTGATCACAGTGGACCACAGCCTTCTTTAGCTGGAGATCAATACTGATGGGCATTGTATCCCTGCAGAGAGTGAACTCTTTCAATCAAGCTCGTACTCCCTCTTCTAATCTTAGGAAAACACATCCCTCTAAATCAAAGGCATGTGGTAACTATCCCACAGCACCAGTGTGAGATACAGCAAGAACTGGATTAGGTAGATTGGTTCTAGAACCAATCTATAACCAATCCATGTGTAGGGACACATAGTTGGTGTAGGGGTTACGACAAGTTGTTGGGCATTGAAATATTACCTTCTGCCTGTGGACAGATTTGGCATCTCTGTTGCAAAGAGAAGATATTAGTAAATACAGGATAGCAGACATACTCTGATATTGTTTTGTGTGACACCAGTGTTATTGGCTTCACAAACAAAGAGAAAACATGCACAGATTTTTGATTCCAATTCTGCTGATGTAATGGTAAAACCTTTCTTTGAAAGCAGAAATCTTCTTCTGAAACCTTCAAGGTGATGAATTCATTTTCACATAGAAAAGTGTATTTTAGTTGGAACAAGGGCTTCCCACCATTTCTTCTCTGAATAAAACTGAAAGCCATTATTTCCCCTGTGAGATTCAGTGAAAACAAGGAAACGTGAGACCCTGTACAAGTTAGATTTAAGGTACAACCAACAGCAGCTCTTTTAGTATGTGCTGTAAACACTCATCATTTCTTTGATCAGTGATTGATACAAAGGGAGAAGTTAAGCTTAGAATAAGCAGGTGGAAACCATGGCCCATGGAAATCCCTAGACAAGTGCTCTGATTAGTGCAGGAGAACAGGGGTTGTATGCTGGGATAGCTTCCTTCAGACCACAGAACCAGCTGAGACAACATACTGGTTTGGAGTCTGCCTTTTTTTTTTTTTTTCTCTGAACTAGATAGCTAAGTATATTAAATTAGGATTTATGAATAAGAGTGAGTTAAATAGGTTGGTAATAAAGAGAAGACAAACTGGAGAAGCAAGAGAGTAAAGGACTGGATCAAAGCGTGTTTTTCCTCAGGCTGGAAGTTTGCAATACTTTTGCAAATGCATAAGGTTTGCAAATATATAAGGGGTCATGGTATCAGTGACTTCATCTTACAGAGCTTGGCAGGACTCAGTCCTTCTGTGCCAGAAAAACCACCACAAGAGTGAGCATGAGTATACCTTCCCTTGGAAAAGAAACGTCTTCTGTCTTCCCTGACAGTGACATCAGTCTGTATAAAAGCATTAGACCTCAGCCAGCGCTTAAATAACCATAATTCTTATTTCAGATTCTCAGAAGTAATTAGAAAAAAAAAATAAGCCGAAGAACCATATGTACAGGTAAAGTGCCAGAAGAAGGGTGCTGAAAGTAGGCTGGCCCTAGGGAAGACATCATGCACTGGGCACAAAGACCACTGAACCATGAGCAAACAAAGTATAAGGATAAAACTGCTTATTTATTAAATAGTGCCTCCTATTAAAAACTGCCTGCCTTGCTTGCAGGGCATAATGTCTCAATACAGTCTCACTGGGACCATTACCAGAGCAAATTACTGCTCAACATGAATAAATGTGAAAAAATCTGGGCCTAAGCTTTTAAGACTGGGGTTTTTAATTTTACATTTTAATGTGTTTGAAATTGTTTTTACTATTATGCACGGCCACATTATAGGGGCAATTCTCCACAGATGAGGCCGAGCCGAGCTCTCTTGTTTGAGAGGTCAAGGCTTGTAAGTGTTACTAATTAAGGACAGAGGCACAAGAGTGAGTTATGTTTCCTTAGATAAGGAAAAGGAAAGAGATCTAGCTGTTGTTTCACATCACATGAAGTCACTTCTGCTTCTCCGTGGCCAGAGTTTAAAAATATCATGTCACCGGTGCCCTGGTTCTTAAGCTGCTTTCTGCCCTGCCCAATAGGTGCAGAATCACAAAAAAAAAAAAAAAAAGGCAGGTATATACCAGGCTATTTCAGACTTCAGAAGAAAGCTTATCTATCACAAAGGTTTTGTCAGTCTCCCAAGAAGAGAGGCTAATATGAGATTTCTCTGTCAGAATCCAGCTCAATGAATCAAATGTCAGTGTGGAGGAGGATGTGATGAGAACGCTCTGGGCACAGAGAAAGCAAGAGGTGAGACACAGAAGCTGAAAAGTCTATTTTGTGAGGTCAGAGAGGTGACAGTCGAGACCACTGAATCAGAATGATCTTTTCAGGCTGCAGTTCTCATCAGGGTGAGGGATGCTCTCTTTTGAAGGGGAAAAAAAAAAAAAAAAGCGGTTGCAACTATTACAGGGTACAGCTGGTATGCAAGTGTAGCTGGAAATGAGAACAAAAATTCACCACTGCTGGCACTAACCTTTCCTCACAATATCAGAAAACAGTGTGAGTATTTGGAACTCAGGAACTCATGGCCTCTGATGGCCATCCACAGTCTCATTGGACAAAGGGTAATGCCTGCTACTCAACACGTTACACTTGGTACAGGCTCACACCTTCACCTTGCACCCCTCTCTAGGAGACAGCTGCTAACAAAGTGGAAAAGAAGCTTATTGAAAAGGCAATATTAACTGGAAAGTTATTAGAGAATGAAAGGTGATTCTTTCCTTCTAAATCACAAGTTAAACCTAGTAGGTTGAGATTCACCTCCAAGGCGAGCACCCAGACCTGAGTTCCTGTTACTAAGGTGGTAAGATTGATAATTTACAGAAGTGAATGCAGAGGTCGTACTCCTGATAGCTTCAGATTACTTTGTCTCCATTAATAACAACTCTGAATAAAAGCCATCAAGTCCAGCTGCACATTATCACATTTAACTTTTCCATTATTGTCACTGTCCTCCCAGGCATCTCTTCTTGAACTTCATATGTTGATGGACAAGACATAAATGACCCCATATGCCTCAGGTGGGCTCAGTGAGCATCTCTTTCTCTCTCTCTCTCTTCTCCTCTCTGCTATCCATCAAAATTCTTCCCTGTGATTACAATGTAGTCGTGCCAGAAATACAGTTCATACTTTGACATGGTAAATTAAAGGCCTGCAAAGTAATCTTGGAAAGCCTTCTTCCTGCAAGCAGGCTCGGTGTGAAGCACAGGTACTGCGGCTGATGAGGCCACTGCGCGTGTAAGTGGCACAAGTGCCTCTTGCAGACAGATCCCTCCCGCTTCCCACTTAGCTTTTCCTTTTTGCTGCTCAGCATGCAGGTGGTTTATGAGAAATAGGGGCTGTGCATGATGGAGGCAAACCCAGAGTGCGTGAAATAATAAACCTGCTCACCTCTCAGGGAGGCACCGCTCCTGTGGGGCAGCTCTGGATTCGGCACCGAGCTCTGCCTCGGGGATTCCTTCTCAACCCAGGATGGGGTCACCAGCCTGCCTGGGGAACACGGGGAATACACATCAGCATCACCTCTGGGAACGCATCTTCTGTGCTTAAGGTCAGATTTATTTTGTTGCTGTGGCCTGAAAGATGAAATAATCAACAAGAGAAGTCATCGAACGAATGTTTCCAGTTATATTAAAAAGCCCATTCTGGAGCTGTAATGAGGTCTTCAAAGACTGCAAGAAGGAGTTTTAGGAAGGTAACTGGGAAAAACATGCCTTTCAAGTATATAAATATTTGCTGTCCATGAAAACTGAGTGATTAGTTAGGACCTGAAATTCAGGAGAAACTGAGCTTGGCTGCTCCCAATCACAGTTCTGCTGAGGAACAAGAATTAGGTCTTCAAATTCTGGTCACCAGCTTGTCTGTGGCATTTACTGTTAACTCCATCATGTGGCTTGATGGGTTTATGATGTGGATAAACACACACTAAAGGGTAAAACATGGTTATGGAAACTAATTTCCACTGTGACCTATGCCAGGACTGAAGTGAGGTCTCCAAAGGTGAAAGGAGAGTGTATCAATCACCTGTGCCTTGTCACCACCCTGTCAGCCACGGGACACACATCAAATGCAACTGATTGCTAAATCCACTCATACACAAATTGCAAACAAATACTATTTATTGATCTGCATTTTCATCGAGAGGGAGGAAAAAAAGGTGATCAAGCTGTTTTAGTGTGGGAATTTCAACATGTTAGTCTCACATAGTTGAGATTTTATTGACACCCAAATAAAATCTTGCAGCCTATAAACGGTATGATTTCTCCTTTCTACAAAAAGTAAGGAAATTTCAGTGTAACAAAGTATGCATTTGGATCAGTGCATGCATTAGATTCTGAAATTATCCTCTCTGGACACTTATTCCAGATTCCAGAGTGCCTATTCATTTAAAATTATGGCACTTGTAAGGGGCTTAAAATAAATTGAAATAAAAGACAATATCCATTTAAAATTAAAAGCACCCATGTTAACACATGCAGTGTTAAAATACCTGCACTGAAGGAGGCCTTTCAGGTGGAAAAAGCCACAGAGGAAAAGCTTTTTTGAATGGTTTAACTAAGAGTTAAAACAGCTCTAAAACAAATACTGGAAATATATCAACATTCAGCATTACTGAAATTCTGTTTAGTTATAAAAGGAAAACTTCAGAAAAAAAGAAAAAACACAAACATATTTTAAAACAGTCTAATGTTCTGTTCTCTACTATAAATATAACTGTTTGTCAATAGCATTATGCAAATAGGTCTAGTCAACTTATTGAAAGTTCAGCACTATCAGGAAAATGCCAAAAGGAGGTAAACCTTCAACACCAAACCCACAAAACTTCTTGTTGGAGACATCAACAAATACTGCAAAATTTTATGGAAAATTTTCCCCCTGCCCAAACAAATTTAGGGAAAAAAAACCACATACAAATTAAATCCCTATCAAAATATCTAAGGCAATAACAAAAACCAGGATGGCTTGGCAAAAAGTAATACTTAGGAACACTATTCCTTTGCCATTTAAATAGATATATGAGAGTCAGTAGGACAACTGAAACAGGAAAAAGAATCACTCATAGTTGTTAGAAAGACATGACTACACAGAAAGGAGAAATGAAAGTTGATTTACAAAACCAAGAAAAACATAATTATTACAAGCAGGCCCCATTAGGTAAGATTATACAAAGTATCTGGAGAAAATAACCTGATATTATTATATAAAAAATATTTTCAATACTAACATGTTTTCACATCTAATTTGTATGAGATTGGTCAGGAGCATTAGTTATGTCTGGGGAACAAACACATGATGCCTTTAGATTTTCTTTCATCCCATTTCACTGTTTTATTGTGGAAACACTTCTCTATTTTGCCCTGTAGGATTGGTCTCATGCTGGACCTGCTGGGAAAAGGAGCTACTGATGGGACACTTGGGGATGTGCTTTAAGGGTAACGTGGTAGTGCTACATCAGTGGTTGAACTCAATGATCTTTAATGACTTTAATGATTCCATGATTGTTCCACAACTGTAGTGTCTGGCAAAACTATCCTTGTGCAGAATAAATATTTTGTTCAAAACCAAAAAACAAAATCTAGCAACAAATTGGAGTTCCTAATATTTTTTTTTTCTCCAATGTTTCGAATTAGTTTGATGACAACTTGCACACAATCAGGACAGCTCACTGTTTGTCTGGTTTCCCCCTTTTTTTGTAAAATTTGCAATACTTTGGTTAGGCACAATTTTTTCTTGGTGTGTTTTAGATTCACTTCTCATGCACTAATTCTGCAGAAGCTGCACAAATACCCTGAAGTCTAGAAACACACTCGAGTCTCTGACTTCAATGCAAATTAAGCGTGTTTTTGGATGAGTACTGTATAAAATAGGTTATCCTTGTGAATGCTTTGAATTCAAAACTAGCTTCCCCCATTTTTGTCCCACAGAATTAGCATAACATTTATTGCTCCAGTGAATATTCCCTTTATATTCCATAGAATATTCATAGAAATTAAATGGGAAAGAGGTACAATCGGCTTCATTAAAAATTCAAATGAATGTTGTCTATTTTTGGCAGCCTTTCCTTGCACACCATTAAAAACCAAAACAGTTATTCCATAGGAAATGTAAGAATAAACAAACAAAGAACAAAAAACGCCCTCTGACCCGCCACTGAATCCATCCCCTTCTGCTCCCTGTGCTCTCCCACCATCCCCAAGGCAGGCCCCTGATCTCATCCTCCCTATTTCTCCTCAAGGAGGAAGATTCCCTGATGAGGGAGTCAACACCTCAGTTTACAGTTTTAGGGAGCTGGGGGTGGGGAGGAAGGACCAGGTAGAGAGAAAACTGATTGTGAATCCTGTTATTCACTTGTTTCAAGACTCAAGGTTCCACTTAATATTTGCTTAGTATTTTTGGGAGAGTCCAGAATTTCTTGAGTAAATGCACACCTAGTACCAAAAAAGTGATGCTGGCACTGCAACCACATTGGTATGACCAAGTCCTCTGTGCCAGCAAGACATTCTGCACACACAAATCTTCTCTCCTCTGCCTTTAGGAATACCTTCCACAACCTCAGTGCACACACATTGTCTCCAGCTACTTCTCCCTGCATGTTTATTTCTGCATAAGATATGAAACATCAGGATATGAAACCTCACCCAGCAGTGCAGTTTATTTACAAAGCAACTTGGTGAAGGCCACTGTGTAAAAGCAGAGCCCTGAAAGGCTGTCAGTGATCCATCTGAAATGTCGATACGTCACTTCAAACGATCTTACTTGGAGCCACTTGAAGCACCCAAAGTCAGCCAAATTAAAGGGGATTGATATCCCTTTTTCAGACCAAAAAAAAAAGGAGATTGAAAACAGAAAGGCAGTTAAGTCTCCCCCCAGCAGCAGCCCATTCACATTAAAAGGGAATACTTCAAAAGGTAGTGAAGAGGGAGACTCTGTGTGTTCCAGACAAGTGAGGGACCCAGGACAGAATGACAGGCTTGTCATGCAGGAAACCCAACATTTCAAATAAGAACAGTTGGAAATTAAAAAAAGATCTACAAGCCAAATCAGTTCTTACAAGCACAGAGCCCACCTGAGAGAAGAGCACCCAAAAAGGCACGCTCATACTCCTCATCTGGGTGGTTACCTAAAAGAGCTTTTGCTCTGAGTCTCATCAAAACATTAACCGTGGAATGAAAGGACAGTCCAGCCAGGAGGTGCAACTCATGTCAGCCTGGAAGGCAGGAAAGAGATTAAAAGTAAATAAAATTCAGCGGTGCTTGGAGAGACCGATTTCTTCGGACATTTCTCACGGCCCCAGGCAGACAGCAAAGATCTGGTGTTGCAATTCCACCTTGCCATGGTGGGATCATCATTCCTGAGAGCACCCCCAGGCTGGCACGGGAGGAGCTCCATATTTCTGAAGATTTTCCCTTCCTCTCCTCTACGAAAGCCCCTCTCTGCTTCCCTGTATCTTCTTTTTCCCCAAACAAGCCAGAGCATGGTTGGGATGCAAGTGCTGACCTCCTTTTGGCAATGCATCTTCTCTCTCTTTGACTGAACCCAGGGCTGTTGTGATGCCAAATCTACAGGGGCAGAGAGAGGAAAATCTGTACCCTTCATTTAAAAGGGAAAGCCCCATGGAAATACAAACTTTGTAGAGAATCAAATATCCAGAAGAATCAAACAAATTTTCCCTTTGACTTTTTTTTTATTTTATTTTTTTTCCCCTCATTAGTTTCTATGTACTTTCACAAAGCCTGATGCCACTGAAATTCATGAGTCCCCTCTGGTATTTGGGAAGCGTGATTCCTCTATGCCCATTTTCTCCAACACCAGGCAAAAGTCTCCATTTCTGGTAAAACTACTCTAGTAATTTATAGGCCTTTTATTTTTATCTGTGTGTGAAATTATCTATAGCTTTAAAGGGAGATTAATGAGATTGAGCACTTCTGGCTCATTGTCATTGCTATGCAGCATAGGCATTTTTATACTGAAATTATATAGAATCAACAATAAAGCCTCCATTTGACAGAAATTTCACAAGCACTTCTGAAAAAAAACAAAAAAAAAACAAACAAAACAAAACAAAACAACCCTCCAGAGAATTAAATAAAGGTTCAACAATTTTTAAAAAATAACATCTGAGGAGTGGGGAAAAGATAAATTATTTATATTAAATATATGTGTATATATATCCATGTGCTGAATGTGTATTCTTTGGTGTTATTAAATGCTTATAATCTAGGAATAATACAACTTCTTTTAAACTTCACCCAGCAGTTTTAAGCACAATAGTGCTTTTGTTCCTGCCTGTTCTGTCATTTTTCTCCCATCATGAGTAGATGTATTATCCCACACTATTAAAAGTTTCTAACAGTTTTATTTTTCTTTTGAGTGGAAAGACTACTTGAAAACATAAGAACCTTTTAAAAGGTGAACTTTTCACTTATTACTGACCAATGCAAAATTTAATCATATTTCAACTGCTCACTGAAAAAAAACCCCACTCTTTTCACCAAATTTTACATTCTCTTAAAATAATACTTCCAAATATTACTCAGAGCCTTCAACTTTTTGTTCTGATTTCATAAGGGTTGAGACAAAAATTCACAGAGATGAAAGGTATCTTAAGGTAAGAAGACAATGACCACAGAGCACACACTGATTGAAAGGCAGATGAATATCTAAAGCTTTTTAACAGAATCTTATTTGCTACTTTTATCCTCAGGCTTCTCTTTCAGAGTTCCAGAGTTGCAAAAAAGTGACAAAATTAAAAGGCTGGTTCCTTCTAAGTGATTTCCTCTTTGAAGTCCTTTATGCAGGCTGAAGACCCAGCCAGTTGCCATCCTGAAACTTCACCTACTCTTGGAAGTGCAGGAATAAATGTAAACTGCTGCAATGGGATATTGCAGGTGTTTCAATCGAGTGGAAACATCACCACTGCACTCCAGCAGTAGGAAACCTGATGAACTGCCAGAGGATTGGGAAATGGATGGTCTTATTAAAGCTCCTGATGCTCGTAGGATCAGCCAACGTGTTTTAACTCAAAGGATATTTTAAAGATTTTTCTTTTTAAGCTGAAAATTCACACAGCTTTCAGGTTGGGGTTTTTTTTTTTTTTTTCCAAAGACTTATTGATGTCTTTTGGGGGTTTTTTACATCTAGTTTTCTTTTTCTTCTTTTTTTTTTTGCCTGCTACCAAATTTAATAATGATATCAAGATACATTTTGATTTTCCTTTTTCTGATTTTTCTCTGATACTGTTTTCTGAAATAATCTTCCCTGCTATTTTCTAAAAAGCAACTCACACAATCCATCATTTCTCACAATAAGAGGAGACCGAGATTTCAATTTCACAAAAGTGAGATTTAAACCATTGCTCTTTTTTCCCCCAAAACTTCAAGCAGTCATTTTTGCACTACCTCAGTTCCTTCAGCACCCCTTGGGCTGGAGTTGAGATCTGTGCAAACACACAAATGGAGGGGGGTCATCTCTGAAGCGATCACTCAGAATCACCCAATAAAAGGCTACCAAAAAGAAAAGTGCTTTTGAATATTTCCTCATTTCCACAGGGTGCAGAAACACCCCGGCCTTTCCATAATGTGAAGACACCCTTCAAAGCTACAGAAGCTGAAACATTTCTGAATGCTTTATAGAGCAAAACAATTGGACAACACTTCAAAGCTTCTGGTTCAAAATCTTTTGGTACCACTACCACCCAAGAAAAAATCATTTACACAACAATGCCAAACATAAGTTATTTTGCAGGTAATCTGACATAGCTTTTGATCAGAAGGTAATAAAAACCTGTTGCATCCTGTTTATTTTCTGTAAAAAAAAAAAGAGTTGAAACATGATCAGATTGGGTATTTTAGTCATGAAAAACCTTTAAAACATTGACATGATTTATATGATTTCAACACCCATAATTTATCAGCTCTAAACTGGGCAAGGTGCAGAATAAAATTAAACAAGCTTTCCAAAAGAGTGAAAGAAAGGATCAGATAAGGCCAGCTGACTATTTATCAAGCTCTAGGTCTCATAAGCCACGCCAGATGCAGAACTCATCCATAAATCCGCATCATCAAGAAACACTCCCCAAAATTTAGCCCATGTTCTTCCCAGAAGCCTCTTACTAATAGGAAAGGAACTTATCACTGCCTATTGCTTGGCTGGTAGCTGGAAATCCTTTTATTAATTCATTCAGCTCAGCAGTTGAAGTTTATGTGAGTGTTTTCCACTGGTTTGGGAAGTATTTTATCATCACTCTATCCATCTCCCACCCTTGGAATGGCCAAGGACTGAAGAAATAACTGGAAAAAGAAGTAACATAAAACCCCACCACAACCTACCTGTCCCCGCTGCTCGTGATCTTTGTAAACATCACTGCTGATTTTCTTTCTTTCTTGATCCATGAGGTTCTTCAATCTGTGTTTTGAAAGCCTAATAATTCACCTTTTCAGGCCAATAATGATTTTTACAAAGTAAAATAATTTGCTTCACTGTATGCAATGTAGTTGATATTCAGATAAGTCACTAATTAGAGGAACTAGAGAAATGAGAGGATATTGGGGGAATACAAAGGAAACTCAAGGGTCTGAGTTTTGAATTCAATAAATAAAAAAAAAAATTAATACTGTCCAGTGTTGCCCATGTTAGATGAAATGAGAAATCAAAGACATGGTTTATGAACATCTTAAAGATCTTCAAGATGTGCATAAACCGAAGGCTCTTTGTAATCTGAGGAGCCCACAGAATTTCAGAATTCTTGTCCCACCCTCAGCGTGATTTTTCCTCAGTTTATATTTCACACTTAGCTCACAACAAAGCCAATTTTAATTCGCATTCTTGAAATAAAAAAAAGTAATTAAAAAATAAAAATAGATAAGTAATTAAAAAATGAAGCATACATTATTTATTACGTACCTTCGATCATTATTTAGTTTTGTTGAGATTGCAAGGAAATACAATGAAAAACAACAAAAATATTGGCCTGGCAATGAAACACTCCCTGGTTCAGCCCCACATCTAAACATATGACTATCCTCAGAGCCACACAACTTCTTGCACATACATTTCACAGTTGTCTAAACACTAATTCCTATTTAAATCAGTCATCTACTATTACACATTTAGATTTCATAAACCAAATACAGTCTTAATAAATAAAAATGCAATTTCTGAGTAGAGACTTTAGAAGTACCGAGGTAACTTATTTTTTTAGTTCCATTTTCTGTTTTCCAAGCGAGTCAAGCAGATCCAAAGTGTCACTAAAAGTGACTTCTGAAGCCCAGGCAGGAATATCAGCAAAATCACCAATTGTATATAATTTTCTACATCCTGAAAACAATAATTTACATTGAAGTAGGACTGAAATGTCATGACATGGCAGAATTACCATTGCTTGGATATTTAAACAATGCTTTTCCTGTTTTTGAAAGTGCTTTGGTTCCTTTAAAGATGCAGTTATATTCTAAATTGCTGAGGTTTATGAAGATTACTCTTGTTAGAATTGCCAGAATTCTTATAATTTTTAGGAGCAAGAGTTTAATGTTATAATATCAAGGGAAAAATAAAATACCTTAAGCTTAATTCCAGCTTCACCTAATTTCTGGAACAAATGCAAACAGGTTTGAGTTTCCTTTCTCTTAATTATTGCAAGTCAGAATCAATAGAATCACAGAATCATCAGGGTTGGAAGAGATCTTTAAAATCATCCAGTCCAACCATCCACCCAGCACTGCCACTGCAACCCTTCAGCCACACAGAGGGGTAAGAAGCCACTCTGCAAGAGTTTTATTTTATTTTTTTAGCCTATTTTAATAGAGTTCGTAAATAATTTAAAAAAAAAAACTTAGCTCAGCACAAGAGATTTTATTTTTATTTAGGGTTTAAGCACAACCGGCATTTAAAAAGTGCAGGAATAATCAAAACAGCAAGAAGGGTGGCAAACTTTTTCAGATATTACCCTGCCTAATGAAGTGAGAGGTGAAAATAAACCATCTAAAATATATATTTTGCCATAAAATTGTGTCCTGGAGCAATCTACTGCCAAATGAGAAGATAAAAACAGAGACCCCTGAAGGATTTGTTGCTGTGACTGATTTTGTTTAATGGGTTCTAACAAATTGTTTGCAAAAAAATGGAAGTGGCTGCGGGTTGTCAAAAAATGCAGATTTATTAAAAAAGGGGAATAATAGATAGGACCATGTCAGTGGGAGGAAATAAACCCAAGGAATCTGAATAGGGTAGGACAATAGGGATTGAGAGATCATGTGCAGCGTCAAGAGATATGATATAATGCCTTTAGGGAAGCCCAGCAAAGGATTAAAAATAAGCCAGGTCTGACAAGTCCCAGAGAAGATGAATCATGGATAATGACAAAAAAGAAACAGCATGAAGACAGGAGCACAGAATTGGTGTCACCCAGCAGTAAGAAAGTCAAAGGGTCAGTGAGGAACTGGTAGGTGAATCAGGTGGTTGTGCCAGGTATTCTCACCACATAAACAGCTTTCAAGTGCTAGAAGAGCAGTAAATTTACAGACTTTGTATTCTTTTCAAAGGGTGATTTGCTTGAGGAAATTCATCTTCAGTCTAGCCAGAATTTCTGTCCTTTTTGCTACCAAAAACAGTTACAGAAAACAATTGGAGTGAACAACAACTAAAACCAATAACCAAGAAGCCATGACCACTGTGATGCACATATCGGTGGCAGGGGAGTTTTGGGGGCAGATTATCAGTTTAGGAGGCTGCTTTCCAAAATGTTAGTTGTGTGTAGCCAGATTTTTTTGGGGATTTTTTTTTTCTTAATTTTTTTCTTTTTTTTTTAATTGCAGGGAAAATGAGAAAATTCAAGAGGGGAAAGCAATGCTGGAAGAAACTCTGCTCCCAAACCAAAATCCTTGCTAAGGGAAACGTGGCACTGCTACTGCAGGCTCTCAGGATTTCACAGTTAGGAGACAGAAACTCCATCTAGTAAAATTCCTGGAGTCTCATATTTTCCAAACCAGATGAATGTGCACAGAAACGCATCCTTACAGCCACTTGAGCTTCAAGCTCTTTCAGACATTCTTCAGACAGGCTGGAGAATGGCTATTTAAATTAGTGCCGATAGAATTTAAATTAGTGCCAGAAAGAAATATGAGGGAAAGGAGGGAGAAGAAAAAGAAAAAAATGACTAAATGTTCTTTGTTGTTGCAATCAGTGCTATAAAATGTGGGGGAAAGAGGCAGGAAGGAAGGTTCCCAAACCAAACTGTGGCCAGAAGCAGAGAACAGAAGCCCAGTGTTGTCCCTGCTTCTCTCAGCTGAGGTTGTGTTGAGGAACTCTACCTCCAGGAATTAATTCCTTATAGACAGTCTTTGGAAATGGTTCTCTGGAATATGATTTCACCACTTTCTACAGTGCTTATCCTCAAAGCTTAGTACTCTGTTCCACTGTAATAATTCTCAACAACTCTATGTTTTGAAGTCATGCTTGTGCCACAGACTTAACTATTTGTACTTACCATACAGGTGAGACATCTCTTATGGTGAAATAATACTGGGGGAAAAAAAAAAGTCAATTCATGTTTCAAAGTAAATTTATCTTCCTATGAATAACAGCATTTTCTTTCCTTTTTTTTTTTTTCTTAAAAAGATAATTTTAAAGTAAAGTAGCTTCTCTGCCTGAAGGCATAAACATTAGATAAATATTAGCTTTCACTCAGAGAGTGATAAATTGTACATGTCACTTATTCAGGAAAATACATTAATTTTATCCTTTGTTTCGAACTGTTGGTATTTATTGACATTTTGAGTGTTCACAGAAAGTGGAATAAAAGTTGCAAGATCAGTTTCAGCCTGGCAAACTACTTCAAAATCAAAAAGCCATACTATTAATGATGGAAAGAGAGCTTTTGTTTTGGTATATCTGCAGACCAAATTCATTCCAGTTTCACTTTAACCTGCACATGAATCAGAAACAGCAGATTTCCCAATAAAAACAAACTACTAGAAAATTTTTCTCTAACCATTTTTCATTGTTTTTTGAAAAAAAAAAAAAAAAAGGTGCTGATTGTGTGAATATATGGTATTTGGTTGAATATCCTGTATCATCACAACGAAAAAAATGTAAAAAAAATCCATAAGTGAGGCATTTTATCCGTGGGTTTTTATTTCTCCCCATTAATTTAACTTCATTCAGTACTTTGAAAGCATTTGCAGCTTCTTTCCCAGAAGACCTCAGAGGTAACTTTCTGAACTCTTCAGTACATTATAGACTATATTACAATAATTTAGGCAAATGTTCCTGTCACAAAGAACCAGAGTTATCTCTTCTTGCACAAGAAGTTACTCTCACATGAGCGCTACCTTTTGTACCTCTCCACCAAGCACGGATGGTAAGAGCTGAAAAAGTGATCCTGGCACACTTCCTTCTGACTACAAATTAAGTTTGCGCAGAAAATTGTGAAAATCAGACCACAACTCTTTGAAAAAAAAAAATCTGCATTTCTGAAGAACTGTCTTCTCTTTTTCTAAAGGAAAACGGCCAAAACCAGACTAATGTTTTCTCCCAAATTTCTTTTTATTCTAATGATAAGTCATCCTTTAAATCTTTCACCTTTTTGAAAAAATTATCACGATACTGCTGAGGATTGCAGTGCTGTTAAATACGCTGTGAAAAAAAAGTAAATGAAATTAAAAATAAGGCACTATAGAGCGAAAGCAGGAGTCTTCCTTTGACTTATTGCTCTGATGCCTTAAAATCTACCTCACAGCTGTGAGACAAGATGGCTCTATAATCCTTTGTCCTTTCCCACTGCCTGAGGATCCTAAAATAGTTTCTCCTAAAGGAATTTTGCTCCTGTGTTCCCTTCTCCAGAGCAGGTATCAGCACACATCCAAGGAGCTCTGCATTCCAATAGATTCCCTGATTCACTGGCAGAGCCCTGTCCTAACAAAACCAAACATTACCTGGAAAATATACAAACCCAGAGAAGTCTTTTACTATTCCTGGAGGGTTCTAACTACAAACATTTAAATTAGGAGTTACAATTCAACATAAAGGAAAACCAGACAGACAGATGGCCCTGCACACCCTCTTTTCAAGGGCCCATTCAGAGATCCAAGTTCTTTTGTGATACAAAAATCATCAATAACACTCTTATGTCTATGAATTTCACCTTGGACAGGGCTCAGGTGAATATTCCTTTTAAATCTCCATCAACTTCTTTTTCCTTCCTCCAGTCCCGAGTTAAAACTTGGATCCTGACCCAGAATAAATAGTTTTAGCTATTTTGTGAGGAGCCTATCATAATATTTTCTTAATGAATACAAGTCTTATTGACTGGGGGAAAATAAAGCACAATATCAATTTGTGCCTGCTCTGACTGTGCATTTCAGTGCTGATGCTGTACAAGAAAAGCCTAAGTGGCACTTGGGGGTAATTTGTGCTTTTAATTTGTGCCTTTTTCTTTGACACAACCCAGGAGTCAAGTTTTATTTTTGTTTAAATTCACAGCACAGAGGACCTGAGCAGCTCAGTATTTTTTTTATATATAAAACCTCTTTGGTTTTTCCTACTAACACTACACAACAATTTGACAACAGTTAAGGGGCAAAACAAAACCAGTCTGCTTTTTCCAGTTGTGGTGGGCTGGCTGGCAGCTACGCCCAGTATAGCGGTCTAAATGTGACTCTTGTGGTTCCAAATCAGGAAAACCAGCAAGGAAATGGTGGGAAGAAGATCTGTCAACTGATCCTGCAGCTCCACCTCAACTCTAAATGTAAATCTGTCCCCTTGAGTCCCACCTGACGGCAAATTCTCATTAACGCTTGGCAATTTGAACAACTGCAGCGGTAATTTCGTGAAGAGATTTGCCATTAACATGAGACCAAGGAATAAGTAAAGGAAATGGAAACATTTTTTTCATCCTTGCTTCTTTTGGGATTTTTTTTCCCCACTGTTTAATGTCATTTTCTGTTGTACAAATTAAATTGTCCCCCAGCCTTGCCCGGGGTGGCTACAACTACAAACCTGCCTAAAACTTAACACACACACATCTGCACACTGACAGTTCATGAAACAACTGTCAAGAGAAGTTGCTGTATTGATGCAGAGCCACTTATTGTCCTGAAAACTTGAATTAAGCTTTTTGGGAGCTATGATTATGGATCAGAGTAGGGCACTGCACTTAAATAATTTGTCCCAATTACCTAGAAATTGGGGATAAGAATTTACTGAGAGTATTGGCAAGGTGGGAAAGTCAACAGTTATGATTATTAAATTCTATTCATATCATGAGACTTAGACTGTACAATCCTGTCACTTGTATAAACACAGAAGAGGATGTAACACGTGAAGTCAAAGACTAATCCTGCGAGAATTACTGGAATGACTTTGAAGAGAACAAAACTGACACCAGATGAAAAATGAGCCTAAACTTTAAAACTACACATACTAAATATTGGTCCCATTTCACTGTCAGTATACAAGCTGTTAAAAGAATTACCACTTAGATTGCAAGGAATCGTGTGCCCTTTTGTCCTGGGGGATGCAAAGGAGGTGCCCATCTTTGGAGAATTATTGAAATCCGATGACAACCAGCAGATGAAGTAAGATGCTCTTCAGTGAATAGTGGCTGTGACACGCATCTGTACAAGAAACTGAAGATGGGTGAAATCAGCCCTACATGCTGACAGATGAGCTTCAGCCCATTCCAATACCAAATCCAATTTTTGCCTCTTTTTTTTTTCATTGCTTACTGGGGGGAAAAAAGAAATGATTCCTTAGGGTTGTTATTTTCTAACTCCTTCAAGGAGTTACTTTCTTCAGCTGCTGAACAAACAAAACCGACCATGCAAAAACTAAGATAAATGTACATTATAAAAACTTTTTTAAAAATCTACTGAATAGATATTTTAAGAGAGCTGCTGTCTCCCCCTCCCACTAGAGCTGGCCAAATTCTGTGCAACTGATTGCTTTATTGTGGAGTCCAACTTTTGACTCCCTGGTGACAAAAAGCCATAATAGATAAACAGCTGGAGTGTTCTCTCCACTTGGAGATGGTCCTTGCCAAGAATGCTTTTGACTGTGAAAGCAAATACACACACACACACAGACATGCACACCAGGGAAAGACTGTGAAAATCATCTATGAAAAGCTGTAAACGTTGCTCATCCCTTCTTTTAGGATTTTCTGTTACGCTTAGGAATGTGGAAGCAACTCTGAGTGCAGAACTGAGCTCAGCTCCACGGCACTGCCAAACACACAATTCTCTCGGTTTTGCAGGGAACAACCCCTCATAAAGATGTCAGATGAATTCCTCAGGATCATAAAGGGCAGGAATAGAAGGCAGCAGCATCCCTGTGCTGATTTCCACAGCACAGCTCATTCATTCCCTCCCCATTCATGGAAAAACTGGGCTGTGCATTTGGCTGCTTGTGGATTCCACCTCTAACCCAGAGCACATCCACTACTTGTTATGTCTCCACACACAAAGGGCTTATTTCGGAAAACATGCATATGCCAGAGGCTGAAATCACTTAAGGAGATGAAAGAACCACTGATATGAAGAAGAAAGGGAGTTAATGCAACCAGTGTGACGCACTCCCAGGATTATTTCAGCAACAGCACTTCAAACGGGCCAAGAGCAGTGGCAAGGCCAAAGAAAAAGATGGCAAGATAGGACTGTTTGGATTTAGGTTCCTATGGGCAGGATTTGGAGACCATTTCTGTGCAGTCAAGAGCGAGATTTGTGTCAGAGATGACGCGCAAGCCACGTGTCTTAGTTACTGTGAGCTCTGGTGGGGGAAGGGGCAGGAGATGGATGGGGACAAGATGAAGGTGCCACCCCAAAACATGCAAGGATTCAGTTTGGAGGGCAAGAGCTACAGACAGCAGACATAGAGAGGTCATTGAAGGAATTCATTTGAGGGAGCAAATGGATAGTATAAAGATGTGGAAAAGTCAAGATCAAGTTTAAAATGACTACTGTTGGACAGGGCTCTGAGCAACCTGAGTTGATTGAAGACGTCCCTGATCACTGCAGGGAGGGGTTTGACCCTCAGAGGTCCCTTCTAATCCAAGCCATTCCATTGTTCCACGACATTGTATTTTTACAGATTTTGAGAGAGCATTTTTACTGCAAAAAGAAGAAACTTGGTTAGAAGGAGTTTTTTGGGATGTGCAAGAGGATGAGAAAGGCAGGCACTGGGCTTATTAGGAGTTTTAAGGGCAGGCATTAAGACCATCTGCCCCAGAGAACTTCCAATATTCATAAATGAAGTCCTTGCACAACCTGGGACTCTGCAAAGATCCAGCCTGTGTTAATAAATGGATCAAACTTGGAGTGTGAAATATCCCATCCGGCTCGCAGCACTCACCAACCCTTAGACAGAAATAATAATAAAGTGGTGAAATGGGATATGGCACACACCATCTGGCAGCTGTGCAAACAAGAAGAAGAACCCTATGAAGAACATTATTACACGTTTGGGGACCTGCTGATTGCGTTGCATGTCTAAGGTTAGGCATTTTGGGGTGTAGAACTTGAGAACACGGTCTAAATCGTGGATAATTTAATAGGTTGCACATGGACCTCACCTCCAGTTCATTAAGTCTTTTTTATTCAACAATGCATCCCTTTTTAAAGTCCTTTCTTATTTTTATGGTGAACTGGTTAAACTGTTGTTCCAGACACAAAGGCAAAAGGAAAAATCCTTGTTTTTCTGTAATAGTAGGAATGTGCACAGTGGTCTGGTCCTATCAAGGTGTTCAGTTTTTCCATATTTGAAATTAATGTATCACCTGAACAGATGGCAAATCTTCTTCCCCTTAGAAAGACCAAGGAGTTTTTTTATTCATATTTTTTCCTTTTTTTTTTTCCTCCCTTTATGAAGAAGAACAACAGAAAGTGATTAAGGAGAGTGTGTTAATAAAAAAAGCTCTTTAAACCAACAAGCTTATGGATTTTGAAGGACTGCCAGGAGAGTCATTAACAGAAAAATATTCAAAAGGCACTTAAATGTGTTCTCTGACTTCAATAGATTTGTTCCTGTCACTTCACAAGAAAACAGAACAAGGGACAGCTCAGCCTTGTCCCCTGGCTGGTTCTCTGTGCTCAGCAGTGCATTTCAATCACCCATTCAGGCCTGCCTTGGCTGCCAGAATTCTCTCTCCTTCTCCCTCTCCATCCAAGAAACCCTCATTTTTCCTTCTCCTATCTCACATGGGCTATTCCTGTTATTTGAAGCTCTGACTCCTCACTTCTTCAAAACATTGCTATTTACCAGCACAGCCTCTTTCATCAAGCATGGCTTGTACATGGTCCCCTACGCATTCCTCCATTCTTTCCCCATCTCCTCTCCCTGCCTCGTGCCAAATTCCCTGTCCTTCTGAAATGCAGTGATGTGTGCATCGTTCTGGTGCTGCAGCAGATGGTGCTTTGGAGAGAGAAGAGATCCAGTTCACAAATAAAGTGGACTGATCTAAAATCGTAGATTAACTTTTCCAGTCATGGAGAAGATTTTCACATCAGATGTCACAGTAACTTGGAAACCAACCTCAAGCACCTTGAACCCATGGTCCTATCAGCAACTGGCCTTAGCATCACTGAGAAAAGGATGATTTTTTTTTTTCTCAGCTCTCCTATAAATGAAGGAATATTATCAGCTAATATCGATTCACCTGTCCTTTCATGCTGTCTCAGGGATTGAAAAGCAGATCGTTTCAAAATTATTGAACTGAAGAAAATATGTTTTCTATGGAGTTCTATCTCAGGTCTTCTATGTCATTCCCACCACAACACCTTTACACCTTTCTTATATCTCCTAGCCTAAGCTTATGGTTCTCTGTTTCATCCCATCCTTGCTGTGATTGTCATCATCTCAGCTCCCTGCTGGTTTTTTCTCTTCAATACTCAGCTTTCCTGCATAAAATGTTGGGCTTGTTGACTCTCTTGGCAAGCAACAGCAGGTGTTGTGACCAGCCCAGCTCTGTGCATACCAACCATCCTGATGGCCACTGCCTTGCTTTAAGACCAGCATCAACATCCAATCTCTCTCCCGGTCCCAGATGCTGACTTCCACAAAATCCTGCCAAAAATTTGGCATGTGGAGCGACTGCTTAAGCCTCATTTCCTTAGGAAACCAGCTAAAGCATTTCACTTCCTTTTTTTTTTTTCTGAAATGGATTAAATAACTGCAAGATGGACAGTGCAGCAGCCGGACAAACATGACCTGGCGGGGAACTGGAGCCAGGGCTCACAGGTGCTTCTCTCAAAGGCCAGGGAAAACAAGCCCACAGTGGTGACTCATCTTTCAGCCCTCCTGGATTTTCCTAATTGCTCAGTGAATTATTCACCCCAGCTCGCTGTTCCCTCCTCCAGCCCCTCTTTGCTGGTGTATTTGCTCGCGACACCTACGTGTCACCCTCCCCCTGAGGTACCAACAAGTGCCAAAAGCCAGACCCCACTTCCACAGCACCACGGGCAGGTCTCAGGGTGGGGCTGCAGCACCTGGATGACAGAACAGAGGAGCATTTTGAAAGCCCTGACTGGTCAATGAACACGCTGTAATAATCAGGGTGCAACTGCAATTAGTGAAATATCCTCCAGGGGAAGATTGGACCCCTGTTCTAAAGCTGGAGAGGAACGGAAATTTTTCAGGCATAAAAGCATTTGTGACAAAATACAAAAGGAGGGTGTATCAGCAAGAAATTGCAAGCTGCCTGACACAGCACTGCACTCATTAGCCCTTAATGGAACTGGGAGAAATGATCCTTTTTTTTTGCTGTGTGATGTATTCCTTTTAAAATACACAGAGAATGAATGTTGTACCATAATTTTTCTCCCATTGAATTCAGCTAAATAAATTAGATTTGAAGCTTTAGCTTCTTAGCAGAACTCAAAGCCTAATGTAATATCCAGTCAGAATGTTGAAAGCAAGGATCTGAGCTTCTTGAATCAGCCTAAAAGATGAAAGAAATGCTCAATTAAATACAGATTATAAGATACTGGTTTTTAAACAGGAGTAAAACAGAATTTGTACGTGCAAGGCTGAAAAAATCAGCAGCTTTGATTTCCCCAGTCCTGCCAGGGAAATGTTTCAGAGAGGTTACAAATCTCAATTGACCATGGCACCACGTGTCAGAAAAGGTAAGCAGTGTCACTCCTATGCCAAGGAGGGAAAAAGGAGTACAATGGGAAGGAGCAATAGGTCAAGCTTGGACAGCATGACAGCCTAGATTAAAAGCCAGGCATTGCTGGATCTCAATCCATGCTTAAAATAAAATCACTGCTTCAACAACAAACAAAAAAATTGGTGGTCAAATTTGATTGAATTTGAGAGACCGTTCTGTAATCAATCATGACAGCGTTAATTCTCCTAAACTCTCACTAGCAGATGTTAATCTGCCCTGCAGTTTATCTGTGATTCCAGGATAATTCTGAACACAAATCTCAAAAAGCAGTTTCTGAGTGAAGAATTGTGAGCAGCTATCTTTTCTGCTCTGCATCCCAAAATAATGAGGGGGACAAACACACACACACACAAACCCTTTAGTAAATGCTGAACACTAAAAACTAAAACATAATCACATCCAGGAGAGGTGATGATGATACAGTTGGACCTAAATAGCCCAGAAAAATTGTAATAACTTAGTAAGACTAATTAAGTGGGTTTGTGTGAGGGAGCAGAGGGTTCCCATGAAATAAGGCACAACTCCAAGAGCACTCTACCCTTCACAGCCTCACTGCCCTACAGGAACCTGATTATTTCACCCTGTGCAACAGCAGAAAATACCTGAGGGGCAATCAGGGTCCCACCAGTTCAGTTCCAGACATCTGTTTATCATTGGTCCCTTCTGACCTTTAGCTCTGTAGAGCATCCACTGGAAGTTGGACACTCTTAAAAAATTCCACTGTACTTTCCAGTATCCAGCTGCTCCATAGTTACTTTGAGCTCATCAAACTTTGAAGAAACTCTTCTACTGCTAGAGGGGAAAAAAACAAACAAACAAACAAACAAACAAGCAAACAAATCAAAACACAAAAAAAGCACATTCCAAAAACCTCACCAACCCACAAACAACTCCTTCCCTATAAAACTTCTACCAATGTTTGGAAAAATCATTCTTTATGCCCAAGTGAGCACACAGCCGCAGAGTCGTGTGTAGAAGAGGAACAAAAGAAGAAATGGGGCAGAGAACTCAGCAAGAACGAGAAGTTCTGGAAGAAAAAGGCAGAATTTAAATTATAGAATCAAATGCCAAAGAGGAGAGTACGGTCATAAGCTCTTATCTCCTGATGGTGGACTAATGGCAGTGAAACATCTTTGTAAGTGGAAAAGCCCAATCATTTTTTCCCCCCTAAAATGCAAATGCTTTGTTGCCTGTTCTGGAGGGGTAACCCTCACACTGTGTTCAAGTTCCTTTTCCCCACCCACCAGTAGACAGTGGGGGTTTCATATAAAGCACAACACATGAAAGTAAATGAACAAGCTCCAAAAAAATCTGAAGTCTCCTGGAGCGAGCCCGTCACAGCATGCCAAGCTTTTCCACGCTGATTGCAGTGGTTCTGAGAACAAAATGGCTGGGGCTGCAGTGTGGCAGTTTAATTCCCCAAAAACAGGAGCCACAAAATTGTTTTTCTGAGGTTATTGTTTGTGGTTTTTGTTTTGTTTTGGGTGTTTTGGTTTTTTTTGACAACCTCTTTCCCTCAAAAATATAAGTCCTCCCTAAGTTGGGATTGCCTCCTTCAACTGGGGCATTATTTGGGGTCTCTTCTATTATCCCTGGACATCCACTAGGAGACTTAATGAACTTTTGGTACTCTTTGGAGACCTCAGCTTCGTTTTCAAGTTCATTTAAAGCAGGGGGATGAATTTCAAAATGCTTGGGAGGGGAGAAGAGACAAGACAGGATGGGACTGAGGAAGCAGCTAAACAAACTTTGTTTCCTTAGGACACAAGCCTAAAAAAAGGCACCACCTGGGAAGCTGCTTAAGAACACAAGGTTAGAGTTTGGGCTCTGTAGCAGGCTTAAGAAATTTAGCTTAAGAAACAAGCCAAAAAGCCAACCCTCTAAACCTTAAAACTAAAAAGCGAGTTATTCTTTAAAATAATTTAAGAGTCACAAAAAAACCCCAAACAAACAAAACAAACAAACAAACAAAAAACCACCAAAAGAGATGGGGGGAAAAAAACCACAACACCCAAACAAACAAACAAAAAACAAAAACCAAACCCACAGTAGCACAGTTGTTCAGTCCTTCTAAATAGAACTAAGACTGTCCAAAATTCCTCATGGTTTTACCCATTCTTTCTGAAAGGAACCTATTTTAATCTTTCTGAGTGCTTTTTATTTTTCAGAATTTGGGGGAAGGGAAGAAATGTCCACATATGTGTCTCTGTGAGACAGGAATACAGGGAGAGAAGGAAGGACTGAATCCCTAGAGCTGAATAAAGTGGCATCTACATCTAGTTTATAATATTGTTATATTATTAATGTAATACCCAAACATGTTTATAACATTGATATTTCTGCAGCCAAATGAGCAGATGGTTGACTGGCATCAAGCAGCACAATTAAGTGAATGGAAAGGTGTGAACTTGCAGAGATTTTTTTTTTTTTCAGAAGTTAAATAATTTAATTTCAATGGCAGTGAGGTCAGTAAGGCATAAATCCACGAGTACATCTCTAATTAAGTGATAAAGCTAATTGGATCTGAGTTATTTCCTGATAATAGCCTGCACTGTTGAGATAAATGCCTGGAAAAAGCCAAGGGAAGGATTTCTCTTCTTTAAGCTCCTATTGAGGGACAAGCTATGATCTGACTTGATCACAACACTATTTTTAATAGAGATTACAACAGAGATTACATTACTTTCAACAGTTAAGAAGATGTAAAAAACAAGTGAGCTGATATATGATCATCATTTGATTCCTGAGCTCTAAGGTTTTTGGCAATACAAAGGCTGAGTGAGTGAGGACCCACTGGAATTCAGACAAAAAGATGCTGTCTTCACTAAAGTTTAACAGAACAACAAAAAATAAATTACAAAAAAACAAAACAAAGCAAAAAAAAAAAAAAATCCCCACAAACCAAAAAACCCCTAAACATTTTCGTATAAACAAACAGCTTAAGTATATTTCTTAAACAGACACTGACTCTTGTGGAAAATTTAATTTGATTTCACTTAAGAAGGAAGAAACCAAAAGCCAGTAAGAAAACTGATTGATCCAATTCCTATTTTGCTTAAGGACACGTTTCCCTCCAAAGTGCACAAATGGTTTCTTGTTGACTTTGATATTAAAGCATCTCCCTGGATTGCATCAAACTCCTAAATCTCCAGGTGTCACAGTAGGAAAGAAAACAGGGATGTGAAAGCACAGAACTGCAGCAGAAATGTCTGTCCAAGCCCAAAGCTTTGGCTCCAAGAAGTGTGATTTTCTCAGAGGTCTCACTAAGGGGTTAACTCAGATGCCGAGCAAATATAATTTAGATGTCAACATGGTTAATTATTTAATTGCTCATAAAAGCACAATTGGTGCAGACTCAGCTATGGATGACATCCCATTCCCAAGACAAGGCTGGGGGAAGGGAGGTTTGCTTGGGAAAACATTGTAGATTGTGTGGCCTCTGTGTCCCCCCCTCCTCCTCCAGCCTTGGAGGACAATTTTCCCACAAAACACCTTGGAGATCCCAACAGTTCACCCACTCCTACAGGAAAAAGTCCCAGGACATGTTCCTTGTCATGGAAGAAACCAAAGGCATCAACAATGTGCTTTTTGTGTTATGTGTAATAAAGCTTGATCAGCAACATTTATACATCTCCTGGAGTAATTGGTTTTCCTCACTAAGTTGAAACACTTAGAAATGTTAAAATGCTAAAATCTCAAATGAAACAGTGTAAATATAGAAAAATATTGCACAGTCATTTCAGGATGCTAAAAAGTTTCCTATTTGTCTAAAAACTATCCATGCTTCCATAAATCCACGTTTTTCATCAGAATTTTCGCCAGGAAAGTTTAAAAAAGTTAAAGCTAGATAGCTTTTGGTTTGATAAGGTGAGAAAGCAGGCTGTGCATCCCTTGGTCTCAGCAGAGCTACCTGCACCAATCTACTCCAGGGCTCAGTTCTGCAATTCTCCCTGAGGTAAATCCAAAGCAACTCCGAGTAAAGGTCCCAAGATCAACCTCAAATGGTCTTTCCAGTATAGCCAGTGTTGTTAATCTGGTTAATAAGGTGTGGTTTGGGCTTTTTGCATTCCAAGAGAGTTGAATACAAGGCTGTCTCTCTTTCCACATATTTATGCAACGCTACGACCCTCCAGGAATCAGGATTCTGCTTTATCCTAGAGAATGTGATTAGACTTAAGCACAACACACCCATCCCACCAAAAGTCTCAGCGTTCCTATTTAAAGCACTTCACAGAAAAAATTAGAACTTATTCATCTTCTCCTTCAAGAGGCTTGGATTATTTCTAAATTAACAGGTAGCCTGATAGAATTTGGGCATTACAGGTCAAAAACACGCGGCCCGAAGTATTTTGGTAGGAGGATTTCTTTAAGGAGAAGTGAATTTCTAATGGAGATAAGCTTTTGTGAATACTTCCCATTATCTCATTAGCATGTTTTCTGACCTCTGGACTTGAAAATCTCTTGCACAGTCTGGATTCCTAATCTTATTTAAACCCATATTTAAATGCAGGATAACTGATTAGCCATTGTCCTTTGTGCTACACAACCACGCACTTCGTGATTTTCTAATGAAAAACATCATCCTTTTTTTGTCGTTTTTTTTTTTATTTCTCTAACCTGGCACTGTAAAAAAAAGGTACAGTGTGATAATTCCCTGTGCCTCTTTGCTGCAGATTCAAGGATTTGGTTTTTTCAAAAGTAACAAGAGTTAAGAAAAGCACTTTCCTCTAAAGATTCTTGATGGATTTTACAGTAATACTTAATGTTTCTTATATGATGCCAATCTGGGCATCTTAAATGTGATGTGATGAAAATCTCTCTGCACAGAAACCTCATTTCTTCAAATTATGGTACTTGTTAATGTCTTCTGCATTTATTTACAAAACATTCTTAGGTAACACAGATACTACAAGATCGCAAATTCATGTTACTTTGTACTGGTTCTTTTCACTGTTCAAGCTAAACTTGAGATTCAATCTCCACCTCACATATCCTATTCAACAGAATTAAAAATATATAGTTTGACTTAGGCAATATATTTCCCCTCCTCAAATCTCAGAAACTCTAAATATTTCACTGTTCAAATTGGATCTTGCCACACAGTTTGAATATTGTGAGCACTCCCAAAGCATTTCTGGAGTGAAACATGTTTAGAAAGAGGAATGACTTGCTTCCATCACTCCTTATTTCTTTTGTTTCCTGCTTTGAACTGTAAGACATACATTTCTCATGCTCTCAAAAGCCACAGAAGTGTATAATTCAAATTTTCATGGTGGGTGCAACGTTGGGAGAGTCACATTAAAAATAGTTTCGTATGGGAAACTATCAAAATTGGCTTCATTTATTTCCATTGCATTACAGATCACTTGCTGCAATTACTATGATTTTAGGTGCTTTTTAATTTTTTTTTTTAGCAAATCAAGCTAAAACTAAGCAAAACTCCCACTTTTAATTCTCTGCACTTAGTTTCTGTATGGTCTTTAAATTAGCAATCACACCTAAGAAAATTCTATAATAATCCAACAAGCTTTCTAAAATGAAGCATTAAATAAAAACAACCATCTTTTTACAGTTACTGTAAATTAGTACATCCATTAATATATCACAGAATATGCTCAGTTGGAAGGGACCCACTGAGTCCAAGGAGAACATGCGCGTATTTACACTAAAACAGGATTTTTAATACTAAAAACTGCACTGTGGTGTAGATGATTCAGAGCAGGCTTTGGGAAATGTGACTCTTTGCTTCAAACTGAGTTCCATCGGGGACAGCCTTTAAAGGGTATGTGCTGATTATTCCTGCACAGCTTTAGGATCCAATTTGTGACCCTCACGTCGGAATAAAAGCTGTGGAGCGAGATGGCTCAATTAACCTCATCTGCAAATAATTTGCAACACAGAACACTGATAGCGTGATACCAATCCCTGAATGTCTGGTGGGGTTTTTTTCTGAATCAAAGTACACATGCAGTAATTACTATTAACTGCCATTAATGCTGCTGGTACTTAAACCAGGATTAAGGATTTCACACTGGGAAGGAGAAAAAAAAAAAAGAAGACCAAAGACACCTTTTTAATTCAGTTACATTCATTTAAAAAGAAAATTAAAGTTGTCTAAACTGAAAACAAGGGCCAGAGAGTCACCAGAAGGTGGAATCTCTCTTTTATCCAACCTGGGGCTTAATTAAGATATGTAGCAGAAGACTCCTGCTCTCTGACACCTCCAGCTGATCCCTTATTCACTTATTCTACAAGTACACCTGTTACTATTCTCTATATATATCCGTCATGATTATGAAACAAAAAATGTACAGCACGTTTTTAATTAACCACATAACAGTTTGAATTTCATTTGAAATGCAATTTAAGGAGCAGAGCAACAAATGTACAATGAAGAGCTAATTCAGCGATGCCATGTACCACTCCGTGTTCCTGTCATTTCCTCTAGAAAAATAAATGTAATTTTCAATTTTGTCAAATACAAACATGACATTTTAATCAACTGATGCCTCATAAGTCACGCTGTAATTGAGGCTTCGCTTGAATGCTAATTCTAGTTTTAATTTTTCTCTTTGCCCGCCACTGGCAGGTGCTCATGGCCCTGCTCCGACTTTGATGTGCCTGCCCTCACGATTTCCTGCTCCACTGCTAAGGACTGACTGAAAAGGCATCTTGTGCCTTTAAGCCAAGTGCCTTGTGCGTGTTAACAAGCAAATATTCTGCAGGCACACGATTTATAAAGTTGCACACTCAGAGCAGTGAATTTTCCTCCTCCCTGGCAGAACGTGTGAGAGTAGTAAAGGTTTCATGAAGAAAAAAAAAAAAAAAAAATATATATATAAAAGGGGAAAAAAAGCCCAGCCTTTTCCTCTGGTTGTGTGGGCTACTCTCCCCTCTGGTTGCGTGATCAAAACAAAAAGAAAAAGCACGACAGATAATCCCTGAATACCCAGCCTTTAAATATGCAGGAGCCTCAGGCACGCAGAAGCAAGTTAGGTAAATGCATGCATTATCCAAATTGGAGGTGTGGAAGCACCAGACAGCAAAGCCTCTCACCCCCCAACAAATCTCCAACTTCAAACTCCTTTTTGATAGGAAAAAAAAAAAAAAAATTAACAAATTAAGGGGAGGTTCTTTTCAGCTTTGGGGTGGAAAACAGCTAAGCCAAGTTGAGGTGTAATTTGTGGTCATTCTGAAGCTGGGATGTAAGGAAGCTGTCGCTTTTCATATTTGTCTAATTAGCAGTTGACTCACAAGGGCCATCAGGTACGTGCACGTCTCATCTGTTTGCAACTCCCATCTTTGTGACAGCATTTTAGAGGCAGAAGGAGGAAACAATCACTGGTTTGCTCTTCTGCATTAAACCAATGTGTTTCAAAAACTCGTTTAATTCCTGTCTTGTGCCCAATAAATTATTGTTCCATCCAGGTAACGAAACTTTTAAAGAAATAAATTCTACAAAGAAATAAATCCCAAGCTCACCACTGCCCCAAGCAGGATGTCAGAAGGTGACGTGTCATGCAAAATGCATGGAACAGAAAGCAGCAGCGTTTACCAAACTCCTGATCATTCAGTTCAGCAGAGTGGCCCAAAAACCTGTTTTAAATGTATGGAAAGCAGCACTCCCCTGCACAATTTCAACAGCAATCTCACTGTGTGGCCCCCTTGGAGCACCTCATAATAAATACAACATATTCAGCCTGACTTCCACCAGCAGAAGCAGGAGTGTACCTGTGCATGCAGGTGGTGTGTTAAGCAATGATAACCAAAAGACACCTTCCTCCTGATGGATTTCTCAAGGGAGCAAGTCAAAAACAGGACTGCTTGCTCTCCAAGCTCCTAAAAACAGTGTCCCAGATGCCCAGCTATTCTCTCCAGCCCTTCCAGACCCTCAGGTCAGGGGCCTTTTCCCCCACACCATGTCCGTGCCCTAAGCTTAATTTTTTAAGGAATGACTTCCTGATATTATATTGTGATGGAGAAAACTGAAAGTGTCGATACAAAAGGTTGAACAGCTATTAGACAACAGGGGAGAAGCAAATAATCAGCATCAAGAGTATACAGAATGAAAAAGAAATACCAGTATAAAAAACACTGGTTATGCTTAATCACAGTGATAGCAAAATTCAATCCGTAATTTTCACTGTTGTTTGACTACCGTTAACTAAAAGTGGTTTGTAAAGAGATCTCCCATTACACAAGGAAATAATCCAAGCAATGTTTCATAGCTACTACAAAGCAAACTCCCTTCAGTTCCTTAGCTAGCAGTAAAGCTAAATGAGGTACAAAGAACTCTAATTGTTAGTGAAGCGAATAAATCAGGGTTAAGAACGCTGTCTCGGTCACAATATTTCATTTTATGGTATTATAAAAACCAGGTATGCTAATCATCCCAGCAATTAGATGAAATCACACTTAAAGGAACAGTTAAATATATTGAAATTCACTCCTCCTCTACCTGCCCCACCCAACAGAAATAGAATTAATGAATGCAGTTCAGTGGGGTAACTCCAGAAATATAAATACCTGTTTAAACACCTTATCTATTAAAATATAAAACCACAAACAAACAAAATCCTAATGATAATTACAGACTCTGTGGATTATGGACAACTAAAAGATAGTTAACTCCACACTGTCACAGAACAATATATATTCCCCTTAAACATTTGCACTCCAAGCTGCAGAAGAAATGCACCAGGGGACAAACTCTAACCCCCACCAAAACAAATTATCTTGATGTGCTGCCTCTAATCAGGAGCAACACATCAGGATAACACACAGCCTGGTGTTTAAAGTACCTTTGACCTTGGTAACCTTTCTAAGAGGCATAAAAATTAGGGCAAGAAAAAACTGAAATTTCGTTCAGATTGTCCTGAACGCCGCCGGGTTTCGCGTCCCAGTTCGTCGTTTCTACAAGGAATTTTCACGAGATTACGGGTTTTGGGGGGATTTTTAACACAGGATTTTGTTTTAGTATTAATCATCCCTCTATTTGCACACAAAAGCTTCAAAAATGGGTTGTGATGGACTTCAATACACCCTCACAGAACCAGGATAAATCTGACTGTAGCTATGGTGGAGGCAGCGCCAAAATCCATTTTCCTCTTCTGTCAGAACCCAAGCAAAAAAAAAAACCATCCACAATATTCCTTGATACATATTATCAAAAATACATTATTCAAAACATAATCAGCATCATTTTATTGTGGGTTGATTGATAAGTTCTGATATAAAATGGAATAAATTTTGAGTCACTTCAATTAACAGGCACTAAAAATGGAGAGGAAAGCACACTCTATGATTCTCTGCAAGTTTATTCCACTTGTCAGCTTTCATCCACAACAAAACCAAACCACAGTTGTCAGTATTTGCTGTCAAACTCCTCACTGTGCAACTGCCTGAATAGTTAGTAAAACAACTACTGTTTCTATTTTTTCAACTATATTTAAAAAAAATATTTGTTTAAATTCTTGAGTTTCTTTCCTGTGCAAGAACTTAATTCTTTATAGAACAGGAGCAAACTATTGCTCCTGACCCTTATATGCCTTATAATAGCATTAATCATGCTAAATTCTTTTGGTGCTCATGTGGATATAATGTAATTATAACAAATTCCTGAAGATAATTTCTTATTCCCCTTGGTCTTTGAGACAAATCTAAAATACACTAAATTTCGATAAATGAAAACATGCTGGAAAACATCTCTTGGTAAAATAAAGGTTATTAAGTAAATAATAAACATCAACAAGGAAGAGTAAAAAGTGATACATAATCAAACCCACTTCATTTCTAATGCATTTTCCCATATTTTCATGCCACTACCTTAAGCAGTCAAAGCTTTCAGAGTAGTGTCTTGAAGTACAAATACAGTCTATCCCTGTATTAACTTTTAAAGCAGATAAATCTGCAAAATATTCTGTGTGCACACATGGGGCTAATCCCAAAACATAAGTTGCAACCTGGAATTCCAACAATATTTATATCCTAAGAAAATGCTGGCAGAGGGAGGATTTTTTTAATTCACAGAGTGTGCTTTTAAAAACGCAGTCAGGAGGTTTGGTGGGGTTTTTTTTAATAACAAAAGAAAAAAATTAAAGTTGACTTTCAATTGATCTGGTCTGCCAGAAGTACAATTACTGACCTTCACATATAAAATTTCTGATTGAGATTCTGCATTTCACATAAGCCACAAAACATCCATGAGGTCAAACCACACAATATCTGGAGGACAAGATTCTCTATTAGTAGGTTATAATTTTAAGAGTCCTCCCTCCTTTTCTTCTTTTTGCATAACACACAAACCCACAGATTTACAATATGGTCTCAGAGTACATCCCTCTCTAAACACGGGGAAAACAATCAGAGCTTTCACACTCTCAAATAACAAAGTCTGGCAAGTGTATAAATTTAAGGTACAAATAAAACAAATATGCAAAAAAAAAAATATTATTGTTATTATGGAAGTTTAATATATATTTAAAAAAGAATAGGACTTCACACATGGTAAATGTACCTTGTGAGATTTGAGATAAAAAGAGACAATTTCTGTGGCATTTCTACATAACAACAATAACATATATGCATAATAAGAAATACTAGATACCAGAATTTTTATAATATATCCTAGCTATATGTTTTAAAATATATTTCCTAAAGCAGCCTGCTCTTTTCCTCTATAAGAAAATGTAAAGTAACTGTGGTAGTTAATCCATAAAGGAAAAAAACTTAGCGCTTTCAGATTTCTTATACCTCAAAAAAGAAAAAAAAAAAAAAAGAATGACAACAATCTGCAGTATGAACTGGCCAGAAAAATTAAACTTAAATAAAAGAAAAAATTGCTGGTCTTATATGCAGCTTTTAATATGATTCTCTCCCTCTTAGAAATCAAATAAGGTCTACTGGAGATCACCGGGAAGAGATGGAAGTTTAGGACCAGACTAAGAGTGATTTCAGAGCAATGAAACACACAAACAAAATAAGTTCTCAGAGTGGTTTCACCCAGTGGAACTCCAGCACTGTCTAGTTAGCAATCTAACACAAATTATTTAATATTTTTTTGTGTGTGTTGAACAGCGTCCATGAAAATGAAACTTCACTAAGTTCCTAAGCAGCAGCATTTCATTACGTTTTAAAATCCTGCCCATGATCCCTCCATTATGCTCCCTTTCATTATTATCCCACATTATAGTTCATATCACACAGAGATGAACTCAGGAAGTAATTTCAAACTTCACTGGCTGATGCAACACAAGTATTTAAGTTTTCATTAAAAGAAAACTTTCCTGCTGCAGAAATGGCTGATTATTGCTGCGATTTGGGATTAAAGAGAGAGGGTGAAACGGAAGAAAAAGAGAATTTAGGGCTATAAACTTTCCAGTAGCCAGGACTACGATTTCCTCTGTTTACATGACACGAACCCCCTCCTGCTCACACCCCGTGGATGTTGCTGCAGCAGAATAAATAATTATAAACACTTCTCTTTGAACGGTGTGGCTTTGTTGATAACAGCGACTGCAGCGAAATCAAATAGTATGTGGCAATCAAAGACTTATTTTGATAAGACGCAATTGGGAAAAAAACCAACAACTGTGGGTGCAGAGCAGCCCCTGATGTGTCAAAGCCACTTCATTTTCACCTTGGAGCACAACTAAGGGAGATGCTACTATCCAAGGTTTCCATAATACAGGAAACCTTGCAGGGCAGGGCAGGGCAGGCTGAGGCCAAAGTGCCAAAATCCACCCCACGTGTTTTCACACACTGCAGACAAGCTGAAGGCAGTCATCTCCTCCCAGGGAAATCTCAGAGCAGAGGGAGCTCACGCACACAGCAACGGGGAATTGCGCTTAAGGCAAAGCCTCCCCCACCAAAAATAAAGCAAAGCAAAAATCAGACTGCGTTAAGCAGTGAGCCTATAAAAGTGCTCCCCACAAGGTTTGCCTTTTGCAAAGCCAAACATCTTTGTAGAGCAAATGGAAGTGACAGAGAGAGACACTTAATAAATCTTCGCTTCCTTCCCCAGCTCTTGGCAGATCAGGCACGGGAACTCCCTCCGCTGACCCCTTTATCTGTGAGAAGCTGGAGAACAAAATCGAGTAAGGAAGCCCGGAGCCTCCCTACTCCCTGACCTCTCACTCCCGGCCCCGACTCCCGCTGCGTGTTTCCAGTTATTCCAACCAGGAAAGATGCACAAACCTCAGCAATGCATTCCCAACTCCTCACTCTGGAGTTAGGGGCCATTATCCATCCCTGGCTCCTTATTTCTCTGCCACTTAGCTCCTCGCCTCGCTGCTGCTACGGGTGGGGAGGGCAGGAGGGTGGCAGGGGAGGCAGAGGAAGGTATCACTAAGTTCCCAGACCTCCTTAAACTGCTCAGAGCAGCATGGATAATCTGACCACGCAATATTCAGAACAAGTGCTCACGGAGGGAACCTTCCCCTTTGTTTAAAAAAAGCAAAACAAAACAACAATAACAACAAAAAAACCCTCCACCCCCCTTCCCCCCAGCCACCTTCCCTGCACATTAAAAACATTTTTTTCCCCTCTCCTCCACCCCCATCTTCATCTGCCTCCCCATTTCTAGACCCTCTCTAACATAAGTCTCTTTTGGGGGGCCTGAACCAGCTGGTATTTTTTTTCCACGTACAAATAACAACTAAAGATTGTCATCTTCATGCATGTAATGGGTTCCTGAGATGCCTGAGGTGTCCTACACACAAAGGGATTATAAAGTAAAATGAAAAAAAAAAAAATGCAGCCTTTGGGTTTTAGATCCTTGGGGTTGAATCCATAGCCCTGGTGGTACTCTGTGTGGTGTTATCTTTTCCTCCTAGCAAGTCTTCTCCCCTCTGCAGCAAATTATGGGGCCATTCCATCAGGCCACACTCCTCAGTGGGTTGTTTTAGCCAGAACACCAAAACCTGCAGTGTCTTGCCTGTTGTGAGAGCAACTCAAGTGCCACAGTGAGGGACTGAGGACAGCCCAGACCCCACGTGCTGCATTTGTCTTCCCCTACGTGCTGAGCCAAAGGGAGCGTTTTAATATCAAACAAAAAGTGAGCAGCGCCCATCACTGTCACCGTTTTTATCTTCCACTGTCTGGGTGATATTAAAAAACAAAGAAAAAATTAGAAGAAGAAGGAGAGCTTTGGTTTTTCATAAGGAATGAAAAAGAAGCACCATTTCGTTTCTGTCTGGGGGTTTTACTCAATACCCGTTTGTTCACACAGTCCTGCTTGCAAAAAATATTTGTTTGATATAAAGGACATTGAATAATTTATGCAATATTTAATAATGCAGTAAACCAGAGAGAGTTCAGCAAGACAGGCATGGCACTCTACATTATTTGCCTTGCTTTTCCAAATAAACCCCCACACTTAAGGACCATTAGCACATGCAATATAACAAGAAATAAAAAAAAAGGAATACTGCCTAATTTGGAAAATAAACAAAACATTTGGTACTAGTTCATAGGATGAAGCATTAACTTTTTTAGCCTTATATTTTTGATTAAAAAAAAAAAAACCAAACAAAAATAAGGGGCTTCAAGAACGAAACCAAAATTAATGGAACAGGATTTATGTGAGCATCCAGTTGATTCCAAGTGAATCCAGAAGCCATAGGAACTAAGTCACAGTGGAATATTAGTGTGATGAATGACTAATGGTTCTTGAATATGCTACACAGGGAGTTTTGAAAGCAAATACATTTTAGAACACCAATAATTACATCAAGCCAAATCCAAATCTTTCATAACATATTACAGGTCTCCTGACTTTTCATGCTTTAAAGAGCCATAATATACATAAACAATTCGTCAACCTCCAGGGTGATTCACTTTGTTTTGTGGGGCTTTTTTAGAAGCATTTGATATACCTTTTACACCTTAAATTCAAGTTTTTTTCCTCTTTTGGCATCTCCAAGCAAAACAGGCATGAACCCAGCTTTCAAGAGATGATATTTTTCTGAGTAAGAAAAGCAGGAAGAACTCTGTATCTATAGATAAATGTTTAGAATACTGTGTAACATTATAAAGAAGATCTCCATTTCTTTCTCCCATTTTCACATTTCCTAAATATTTTTATATTTAGGCCTGACTTTTGGACAGTAGATAGTTAAGTAGGGTCTAAGGTCTGTGGATGTTAGAAGCCGCAATATATAAAAACAGGTTTTGAGAACTTTTGTCTCCTCCAAATTATAACTCAATGCTTATTCTGTTGAATTAACTCTACATGGATTATGGATTTTCTTTTGGGACTCTCCATTTTCCTGTTCAAAAACAAAATGTGGTTTACAGAAACCAACGTGATCTTGCAGGTTTCCCAAATTTGTTTTCAATAGTTTACTTTTTTTCCTTTAAAAACTACCAATCATATAAAAAATGGGCTGGAGTCCTTAAACTGCATTATGTTATGCTGCATAAAAGGCAAAATATTACATATTTCTTATGAAATCATGTAACCATAGAACATACATATTTATATTCCATTTTCCTTTTTATAAACACTGCCTCTAAAGATTTAAAAAAAAAAAAAAAGTGGAAGTTTACAACTTTGCTTTTACCACCAGCATTAGGATTCAAAGGAGACAGTTTTCACTTGTCCTGCACTCATGTGAAAAAGTAAAAATCAATCTTTATGATCCCTAAAGCCTGTCCCTCTACTTGACAGCGTGCTTGTTTGCCACAATGCAAGTTCTACTCAATTCCAAAGCATAACATGCTCTGTATGCCCAGATATCTCTTCAAACCACATTTTTGCATTTGCTACATAATGGATTAAGTCGCTCCAAAATTTTCTTTTCCCTGACAGATTCATTGTTGTAATCAATTTGGGAAGAGTTCGTCGCTTCAGTCACTTAAGTGGCCTCTTACGCCACACAATTTTGGCCTTAGGGATTTAAAAAAAAAACCAACCAAACAAACAAACTCACTTCTGTTGGATTTGGTGCTTTTGTCAGTCCCCACTTCAGCTCTTTTACTTCCAGAATTTTTGTGTCCTCACTGGGTGACATGACAAGTTCATAACACTCATAACAAGGGGCCGTTAATAATAAGCTCCAGACTTTACCAAAGGGAGATCAACCAGCAAATAATCCTCGTGGTAATGAATCTGTCAGTGCTGTGCAAAGCACCAAAACAAAGGACACGATTTTTAAGTACAATAACTTAAAAATTTTGTACAGTTCACGTCATAAGCCACTAAATTGCAGGGCTGAGGAAACAGCCCAAGTTCAGTTTCTGCAAAACAAAACAAAAATGTGCAGCTGCTCAATGGTTTTGTTTGTACCTAAAAAAGCTTTACCGTTACAATTCATCCTGCTATTTACAGAGGAGGCAGATCCCACCGGTTTTCAAGTGAAAAATCTCAATCATAAGGCTACAATTTCACGTTTGCCTACCTAGTCCCACATTCGCCATCCTGCAATCCGTACATTTGAAAAGCAGGCAGGGCGTGCAAAGGAGAAAACGAAGGGCAGGAGGGCAGAGGAGGATTTTTTTTCCGGTCTGAAAGAAAGATCATTTCGTGGGAAGACAAGCACACACACATCTCCTTTTTTTTTTTTTTTTTTTTTTCCCCCCCTCATCCCAGAATCCGAACAGGCAGCTTGAATAGCAAGTTAAAGCCTGCAGATGGCCTCTCCCATTCCCAGAGAAAGGCAGGGGAGGGAGGGAGATGCAGAGCGGGGAGTTGCTGAGGCAGAGCTAATCCGAGAGGACAGTTCATGCTTATTATAGACCCATTGCTGATAATAAAATCTGAATCAAACTGCCGACTTGAATCCAATTGAGACTCTCCGCTTCTTTAATTTTTAAAGTTATGGAAGCACTTGACACTGAGGGGGATCCAGTATCACCGGTTAGCGTGCAAATACTTACTTAAAGCAAGCCAGCGCGGCCCAATCTGTGCAAAAATTTCAGGTGAGCGCCGTGAAACAGCACCTAATTATGATGTTCCATTACCCTTCTCCCAACCAGCACAATTGGCCCCCTAAGTGGTCACGGCCGATTTGCTTCAATTACTTTTCACGGGCTTGGAGTTATGACAAATTCATGTTTTGGCGGCGGGAAATTGGTGGCAATCACGAAACCACCAAAACATCACAACAGAAGGGAGATCCCCCCCCACCCCTGCTCACGAGGAGGTGGCTCAAATCCCTGGGCTGGGAGCCCGGCAGAGGTTTGGGAGGGCACCACTCCACCTTCTCCTGGGTGTTTTTTAAGAGACTGGAGGGGGAAAAAAAGAAAAAAATAAAATGCCTCCTCTAGATGGCACTAGGAAAAGAAGGCTGTGCTCCAGCTCTTTGCATGCAGAATATTTATCTGCTTCGTTGCCTTTCAGTCTCTGTCCACGCAAGAATTGCACATAAAAAGCAGCTGCCCACGGTGTGGTTTATGTGGTTTATGAAATTATTTCATTAGGAAGTACGTCTAAAAAGCACAAATCGGCAAGACAACAATTGTTTGCTGTCCCCATTTATACCAGTGAAAGAAAAATTTGTACCTCAGTCTACCCCCAGATTCAAGTGCAAGTTCAAATTCAGATGAAATCAAATTTCTTTCTGAAATCAAAGGCGCCAGATTTGACTTCTTGTCTTTTTAAATAACATCTTTGCTGTAAAGAAGCATCCCATTCACACTGTTGAATATAAGCATTAATTTCAACAGCCTGGAGTGTTTTCATAACCAGTAATTTCAACAGCCTGTCAGGTAGATTCAAATGACTGAAGTTTCCCTATCTTTTACAGATCAAAATGCCTTGCTTTCCCTCCCAAAACTGACTTAAATTCATAAGTCTTCTGGTTAGTAATTCTTTCCTTCCTTAGTTCTCCTTTTCCATACCACAGGGGGGAGAAAAAAATGACAGGACTTAAGAAAAATGTTGTGATATTAAAACCAAGTAATCTAAGAAATCTCTTATGGTGCAGTCTCATGGCACGATTACATTGATTTTCTGCAGGATATGCAAGTGCCTGCATTATAAATATTGTAATAAATTAAAGTACAGTATGATCACTTTCATAGTAGTACAATGAAATTAAAGCTATGCAGAAACTTTGCTATATCCACAAAAAGTAGAGGTAAAAGCATGGTTTGGTGTTTATGCATTGGGTATTTATTTATATGTTTCAAAAATATTCTTATGCCTCAGGTTACTTCAAAAGCTGTTACAAATTATCTCCAAGGAGAATATTCATTGTCTCAGAATACTGAATTTCTGTCTCTTCTGAACATATTCTGCTTGAATATCTCTTGAAAAAAAAAAACAGTTTTCCATTTTCAAAACACAAGCTCTTCATACAAATGAAGCAGTTTTCAGGAATGCAACTGTTCTGAAGGAATTTTTCACTGGAAGAATAAAACATCTTTACTTCTTTACATTTTTTTAATGCTTTGTGAAGATACATATATGTATATATAGGAACAGTATGAAAACTAAAGGTTCATTTCCAAACTAGAGTGATTAAAATAAATGTTGCATTACAAATACCATGTTTCAGCAATTAGTCATTTTTGTTCTTACAGAAAAGGAATTTTTATCCCTTTCCATGTCTATTTGTAGCAACATTGGAAGAAAAAGACTAAAACAGGGGAGAAAAAAATTATACCTGTAGTGATAAAGTATTTTTTCAAGTAAAAAATAATCCCTAAAACAAAATGCTTGAATGTCTTTGATTTTCAATAAACACATCCTTAATTTTATCAGGTTTGGTCAGTATTTTTAATCATACTTCAGCTAAAATATATCAGTAATAAACTTGGCATAAAGTTATTAAAACTGCCAGCACCCCAGTACTAGGACTGTGGATGAAGTGGTAACTCTAATACCATTTTATTGCAGCAAGATTTGAAAGTGGCAAGACAATCTGATGCAATTTTAGATAAAACTCGTGGGCATCAGTTCATTTCCAGTTAGGAAACGCTCTTAACCCATCAGCTCCATGAAAAAGAAACATGGACCCTCCCAACTGCAACATTCAGCACTGCAGTCAGGGGAGTGTTTAAACACTCCTTACAGATCTAATTCCCTCTTGGAAAGGATATTGGAAGAAACTGGAAGCACAACACTTGAGGCAAAGAACATTAAAACATTTCATTTTCTAAGGCTCTAAAAGAGTTCTACGGTCCAGATCAGCACAAGTCCATATTCAGCCTTCAAAGTTTCTCTGTTTCAATCCAGTGTATTTGCTTTGTAATATTCTGTTCTGCCTTCAAGTGCAAATTCAACAGATGGCCAAAATGTATCTCTAATAAACACTTGCCTGTAACTTAACCCTCAGTGAAGATCCAGGAAGAAACGCATCTTACTGCCCAAACTTGAAGAGCCTCACAAAAATAAGTTGTTTCGATGTTGCCAAAGGAAAACAAAAANACACTGCAGTCAGGGAAGTGCTTAAACACTCCTTACAAATCTAATTCCCTCACAAAAATAAGTTGTTTAGATGTTGCCAAAGGAAAACAAAAACCAAACAAAAACCTGGTATTTTGTCGATGAAAACGCATCTTTAACATTTGAATCACGACATGTAAAAATCTAACTGGGTGATTTCTAAGACCTGGGAAAACATTCCAAGAACTTCTATCGTGCAGGCACATGAAACAACTGCCCTGTGAGGGCATAACTCAGCATTTCCACGTATCGAAAGTTGGCAAAATCAACATTTTATGCTATGTGAAAACTGTTTCTGTGGGTGAGGAAAACAAACAAACTAAAAGAAGATGGAAAACTTCCATTACACAGCCTTCAGGATCAAACACTGACCCACATTTAGTGCACTTTTCAGGAACCAACATATGGACCAGGCAACGAGCTGAAAGCAGAAAGCTTTGCTTTCTATTTGATAACTTATTATGCAACTGCAAAAACATGGAAATACAGTATATTTTTATATTTTCAAGTGATCCTATTTCCCAGCTAACAGAGTTTTTAACAGTGCAACATGTCAGTGGTTGCAGGGCAAAAAGAAAAGCTGAGTTCCAGTATTCAGATAGCTAAAATGAGAAGTTGGAAGAGATCTCATGGGTGAACACATCACCTTTAAACACCAAAACTTGAGGGTAAAGGCAATTTTAATTAATGTTTTTTCCCATTTTTCCTGGTTTTTTGCTCTGTTATGGCCTGTTTCTTCAAACTTTGAATAGTTTCAGAATAATAACTAAGAAAATGTCTCCATCCCTCTCAGGTTTTCTTTGCTTTTTATTGTCATTTAAGTCTTGTTGGTCCACTTTCAGAATTCCCAAGCAATCCTCCTACATTTTCTCCAGTGTTACTGTTCTTTTATGGTCTCTTCCTCAGCTCAGGCCTTACCAAAACCAGGGAAAATTCCACAGAGAGTGGAATTTTCTGCTTTTATGGGCTGTTGGCCTTTAGCGAAAATTTCTGATACGATCTGGTAAAGTTTCTGCTGAAGAACTTCAGAGTCTGCCAAAAAATAACCTAACTCCATGTTTAAAAAAATTCATACAGCACACATTCCTTACTCAGTGTTTGCAATAAAATAATCTGGTCCCTTTATGGCTTTTTTTTCCTCCCCCCTTTTTTTTGCCATTTGCATAGTCACTAATGAACCTTCCTAGACACTGGATCCATTTTCCACATTTGCTCATCTGTTTCTCCAACTGCAAAAACAGGGGTCAGGAATATAATATGCTTGAACAGGAAGTCTCTGACTTTTCAGTCCCAAACATCCACAGAGTTACACTCAGGATTTGTAATTCGATGCAGTCTTAGGAAAATGAAAAAAAGGGAAATAATTCAAGGCAGTCTGAGGAAAACAAAAAAATTGAAAACAAATAGAGCAATGAGATGAGCTTTCTTAAAATACTAAGTTTCTTCAGGCTGAGTTCTAAACTGAAACCAAAGCTTTAATCAACCCTTAATTACATAACTTAATGTACGCCAGAAGTTCGGTTCAGCCACCCAATTAAGAGAGAGGATAAGTAAACATGGATTCATTTCTGAGAAGGAAAACATCACAGGGAGGCAGGCCATCACTCCATTCAAGACCTTTCCAGACCCTCAGACAAAGGAAAATATTTTGCCAGGGTTGTTTTGCTTTCTGGTAACATAACCCAGCTTCGAGTTTCATCACCCTTACCTGTGAGGTCTTTTAAGGGAGTAAGCTCGGGAGGATGGATTGTTCAGAGAAGGTCAGAAAACCAACCTGAGAGGAGACTCTCAGTGAAAGGGAGTAGATAAACCTCAACATGAAATACTGAAGGGTTTCCTGTAGAAGAGGCTTTGAATCACAGGGTTTGTTAAATCCAACAAACACACACGGCAGGACACTTGCTGTCACTGAGTAGATTAATAAACTGCTTGGTAGGTAAATTTAATCTATGTTTTGCTTTATGACACACTTTTCAAGAAGAAAAGAAAATTTGAAGTCTCAGAGAAGTTCAAGACATCCAAAGTATTCTAAATATAAACTCAATAGACATTAAAACTCGGATTAAGATCTCAGAGAGTCTTTCCAGAAGTTCTCAGTTCATCTCCATTGCAGAGATTGACACCAGTGCAAATAGTTGTTCCCAGGAGCACTTCAACACTTCCAGTATCTCTGAGAACTATCTTTCCTCTACAACTGCTGAGTAAAGAATTAAAAATTTTAAGTTCTGTTTCTCCAGAGAGAGGGAGCAGGGGAGGGTTCTTCTTTATTTTGAAAGCCATAGAGTACAGTTCCATCTCACTTAAGTTTCTGAGAATAAAATGTGGTATCATTAGATGAAGGTTTCTCTGAATTTCTCAGTTTGGTAGAGAAAGACATCTTTATATCCTATTTTCAGTTTCCCCACTCTGATTCTAAGGAAACAACCTGAGTATTTTTTCTCTACAAGCAAGCACCTGAAGAAGCTGGGCTCATAAACAACACATGCAAATAACCAAATAACACAACACACCCCAAACAAATACTCAGTGCTTAAAAAAAAACCACATATAATTTTACCTACAGAACAATTTTTGAAACCAGCTGGCTGGCTGGCAGAGGACCAGAAATGTGCCTACCCTGGAAGAGCCAGAGTCCTTTCTGTGTTGCCATTGTCAGGGTATGAAGACAGCATGCATAAAGCATAATTCTGAAATACTGACAATGATTATAGGTACACAGGCTAGGCAGAATGAATGTTTAATGCTAGAAGACAGTATTACCAAGTAGAAAATCAAGGTAAAAGCAGCACAAGTCCCTTTCAGACCACAATCTACCTTTCTGAGAAGTCTTCTCCAGCACAAGACTGGTAGCTTTTTATGTGCTTCTTCTATCTCTGGCTGACACTTGCTCAGACTTCTCAAACAATGTTCTCCTAAAGTTGGGTGAATTATTTGGTTTATTGCCTTCATTATCACACAGTGAGGCCATCAAATATCAGGTTGTTACAGAGAATGATTAGGTTTCTGCTGAGCATCCTTCTCACCAGACTGAACAACCCCATACTGCTCACAGGACTTGTCCTCCAGACCCTTCATAGTTTGCATTTTAAGTTTTCCCTATGGCTGAATCAATTCACTGAATCTATTTTAATTTTTTTTTTGTTTTTCCTAAGGGAATCCTGCCATATCTTCTTTTTGTAGCCAGGTCTGATCAAGTAGCACAGAGCATACAAGAAAACCCAGAGAGACTTCAGATGTGCTCAGAGGCACAGAAAACTTTTCCTTCTTTCTTTCTTTCTAGGCAATACCAAGACCACCAAAAGCTGATCATGCTGTTCAGGAGCAGCTACAAAAAAATAAGTTACTCCCTCTCCTTGCAGCAATCATCTAAACTTCTTGCAGGTTGCAGTCCCTTGGAATCCTGGATGTGAGTAGTTTTCAGAAACATCCCTGAAGCTCCTACAGGAATAAACAGTCAGGGAGAGGCTTATGCTGCAAAGACAAACCAGCCTTTCATCACAAAACTGGAGGAGAAGAGTCTGGGGAAGTCTGTCCAATTCTGTCTGGTAACAATCTGTACTCGCTTTCAGCAATAAGAAAAATGAAAGCTATGCTAGACAGAGTTTATTCTGCAAACCATGAGCTCATGTTTTGTTGTCAGCTGAGCCAGAGCACAGCCACCAGCAGGACAGCTTGAAGAAACTGCTGGAACATATGATCCTGTTTAGCTGCACATGAAGAGCATCAAGGCAGGAATTCCAAGGTGAATTTTCATTGCCTAAATTACATCAGGAAATCAAATTAAGCCATGATATTGCCTTTATGCCCTACAAAAATCCAGCTATGTTTAGTTATTATTGATCAATGGCATTAATTCTGCAGCAGTGACCGTAAGACTTTCTCGTCTTTGCTGAGAGATGTGGCCCAGTTCGAGACCAACAACCATGTGAGCCTTCAAATAAAAACACAAGGTAAACCTGCCTGAGACTGAAGAAAATATATTGTCATTTAGCAAACTAAGTGCCCTAAAATAATTGTGTGGTGCGAGCCCAGGCTCGCCAGTGAACAGTCAGAACTGATTCTCTCTCTGATCAAATTACAGAGCTTTCCAATCATGATTTTATGGCTTCCATTACATTAAATGCCACCACGCCTTTATCAACGAGAAAAACAGCGCTGCAGTGCCAGCTGTTGGAGCTCCACAGGATTTATCAGCCCCCACTTCTGGATGAAGAGTGCAGTGCCAGTGTTTACACTTCTCTAAACACGGAGATAAATTCAGGTTGCTGGTTTATAAGTAGATAATGAAAAGGTTGACTTTAGGTTTCGGGCAGGCATTCACCACTCTCTGCCTCATATCCCTGAGGGTAAAATACTGCACAGAGCTGCTCCTGTGTGGTGTCCTCCCAGGGTTATACCCTGAGGCTAAAACCACTTATTGCTGAACACTCATTGCAGTGGCTGTTTGAGTAGCCTGGGCCAAATCCTTGGTCACATCTCTGATGGCCTGAGCAGGAGCAGACTTCCCAATGCACTGTCTGCAGGCATTACAACAGATTAAATCACCACCCATAAATTCATCAAAAGCCTGGATCTAAATGAAGGCTTGTACACTGATCAAACCTACTTTAAAAAAAAAAGATATGAGCTGCATCTGCTCAGCATGTGTAAAACAGGAGCAGTGGTGGTGATCTGCTTGTAAGATAAGCAATGACTGCAGAACATTTCAAAATCCTTTGATATTGCTGTGCTAGAACAAGATGATATCATTTCTATTGTCAGCCTGCTGTACTCGAGGCTCTCTAAAAAATTATATACAGCTCTGCCAAATGAAAGAAGCAGACTAAAATCAGCCAAAGGACAAAAGCTGAGATGTGAAAGCACTTACAAGGCAAAGGAGCTGAATAAACTAGATTTTTGACTGAAAAAAACTGCTTGACATTGAGCCTGAAAGTGAGAATTGTCAGTGTTGCCCCCACTGGCAAAATGATCTTGGGATTTCATCTCTGACAAATCTCCTCAAGATGGCTGAGAGGAATTTAAGAAGCTGATTTTGGAAGCATAACTTCCAGCTTTGAACTTTTCAGGCACAATTTGATAGTGTGAATAGGGCATCCAGAATTATGACAGCTTTAACTATGATGAGCAGATTCTTGGCTAGAATCCCAAAAAAAAGTCCTTAAGGAGGTGTGGACTACAGTTTTGGCATCTTTCATTTAAGGCATCTAAACTTCTTTGTGTGAAGATCATTTAAAATTTATGCTGTCCTGAAATAATCTCAAGTAGAGCAATTTAAATAATTTATTTTTCCATTAATGAGTCAACCTGAGCAGTAACATATTCACTCAAATTTGAGTATTTTACTTGATCTGAAACAACGTGGGTTTTTTGGGGTTTTCTTCCTTTAGCCCATTTGGAAAGCAAACAACACTGAAAAAACAAAACAAAACAAAACCACCACAAAATAAAACAAACAACAAAAAAAAAAAATTGCAAAGCTTTGTTTCCAAAGATAACTGTTATCTTTTAAAACTACTTCTTGAATTAGGTAGCAAGTTGTGGTGTATTTTTCCCTTGCAGCAATTAAACTACATGGTAGAAAATAAACAGACAACGTCCCTGGGAGTGTCTGTGACTGCATCAAAGCTGGAACAAGTTATGTTTATCTACGACTTCCCACATTAACCAGCACTGGTTGGTTAAAACTTCACTCTGTGTGTTCTTTCCCTGTTATTATTCCAACAGAAGAAATGTTAATGGAGAGATGAACATCTGCCAGCTTGAGGTCTTCACATCTGCTTTCTCACAGAGGCAGAGCAACAGGGAGACCTCAGCCAACATCTGCCAAAACAGGGGTTTTTCATCTCAAACAAACACACACCCAGCAGATTTCTGGGGAGAAAGGGGGGAGAGGCACCTGGAGAAGCTTCTCCTTTCATCTATTTTTTCCCCATTTTATTTTATTTTTATTTTCATCTGCCCTGAAAAGGTACTTTGGGACTGGGCACCGTGTCCCACACAGCTATGCTTTGTCAGCACAAGCAAAAGGACAAAACACTAAGTAAATCTTGCCCTTTTGTGCAGCACAGAAAAACTTATTTTCCTCTTCTCTCCCGAGTCTTAAATCCCTTTGGAGAAGCAGAACCAGGGCAGCTGTTTCCTCCACACTGTGCTGCAGAGGTGACTGAATGCCTGGGGACAGGATGGGATGCCCACGTGGCCAAAAGGAGACACAACCAGATTTTAAATACAACTCAGAAAATAAATGGTAACAGCATCTCTCAACAGCTGTTAGGATTTTTTAAGTCCTAAGTAAAAAGGATTAAACGCCCTTGAATCTCAGGGGTGTTTAATTCCAAAAGGAGTTGAATAAAAATTACTTTTATTGTCATCTGTTTTACTGTTTTTCCAGTTAAAGATGCTTCCACAGGTATTGTGAGGAATTGATTCCTGTTTTCAAAGTGCAGGTACAGGCACCTGTTTTCGAGAGGGAACGTGCAATATTTTAATCTTACACGGTACCTTCTATCTCAGGGTGTAAAAATGCTTTAACATGTTACATCCCTGCCAAGCAATATTCCCTCAGTCCTGAATGCAAATGGGAGAATAAAGCACTGAAATTACTTGGGCATGGTAATTTAATAGAAGAGTTTGGAGTCATGATTTCCAGGTGTCCCCTGACAACGCTCTTATAAACCCAATTTATTTCTTTACTTCACAAAACAGAGAGGAGTAGCACATAAAAACATTGAGAAACAGAAACCAATAAATTCTGTACATGCTGCTTAAACACTCACAACATCAACTGCACTGTAGCACCATATTTCTTGTTTATTAAGGCATAAAGGCATGTAGAATCATAAAACAGAATCACGGAATATCCTGAACTGAGGGACCCACAAGAATCATCGAGTCCAACACCTGATCCTGCACAGGTCAACCACAACATGTGCTTGAGAGCATTGTCCAAATGCTTCTTGAACTCTGGCAGGCTTGGTGCCATGAAAAGCATGAGATAATTATTCAAAACCTCTATAATTAGACCACCAAAAATAGTAGTAATTGAAGGGGGGGGTAGGGGAAGGCGTTTTAAGATTTAGTTTTTATTTGTCATTACCTTGCTCTGATTTGGTTGGTAATAAATTACCATCCCCGAGTCAAGTTTGTTTTGCCCAAGGTGGTAAGAGGTTCGTGGCCTATCCCTGCCTTTATCTTGACCCACAAGCCTCTTATTATATATTTTCTCCCTTGTCCAGCTAAGCAGGGAAAAACAGGGAAGCTTTGGTGTCACAAGTGTCAACCACCAGAGAAGTGGGTCCTTCACGCCAAGCACATCATTACCAGGTCATTCTGAAGTTACATGAAGAATGGTTAACAAATGCTTTTAAAAAGGACTCAGAGATGGCAATTTCCTGGTCATCAATATAACATTGCCTGTTAATTTGTGCAAGCCTTTCATTTAATTATTTAAAAGGAAGAGAAAGAACACGGAGATCTCTTTTCATTAAGGTTTGGAACACTTTCCTCTCCCATGGCCCAAGACTTCTGTAATTAAAAATTGTTTCCTCTCAGCTGTGGCTCAAGAAGCTGGCACTTGACAAATGTTCAGAATTTCAGCTTGTCCAGGGTTTTAAGAGACAGATATTGACCTCTCCAGAGATAATTGAAACTTGTCTTCCCTCTTTAAAATGAGCCATATCCCTTTGTAGCTTTCAAATCCATCAGAAGAAGCAACTGGCTTTCTTGGAGGCAAGGCAGGAACCATCATCAAAAAAACTTGAAAGCTAATGCTAAATCACTAAGTGCAAAGTGCCTTTCTTACTTTGATTCAATACACCAATCCCACAGTGAGCAAAAAGTGCAAGGATTATCCATTTCAGCATTCCTTACGGAGTGGAAGCAGCAGAAAGTGAGAGTGTACATTTTTGCCTGACAGCTAGAGACAAAAAGTGAAGGAAAGAGGAGTTTAAATTAATTGAACAGGTACTGATTTCAGAATTGCTGATCTTCATGCTTAAAACACAGTATAGAAAAGCATAAATTCTTTTTTCATTTTTCTTACTCTTGAGAACTGCAACGAATAGACACACAGATATGTTTGGGCTGATATAACTTAATACTGATTTGGCACATGCACTCAAAATCTAATACAAAAGTGCTGCATTTGTAAAATCTGGAGATCACTAAGGCAGGAATAAATGGCAATTTTGGAGGATTATTACTGGTAAGGCATGGCAACAAAAAAAAACATTCCTGGAAAATACACCCACCTGCCTCGGCCAGATACGTGACAAGCTATTTGCAAGTGGGAAATTTTTCTGTAGGCATTTAATCAAATATCTTAAGTGAACTGGTACCCTACTGAATTATATTGATTAAATAAAGGCAAAAATTCTAAAATATGTACTTTTTTTCATAGATGTATCTGGATTGATCTTGACTCCAAAGTATTTCTCTGCTCTTGTCCTTAGATCCTGTTCTAATGACCTTGTGCCATTCCTGAGTGTTTCAGTTTTCTAAAATAAGGGCACATGGCTTGAATTAATAACACCAAAACAAACAGGGCAAAACCCAAAAACAAACAAGAAAAACCACACAGAACTAAACCAGAACACAACTACACTCCCACAAACAAAAAAACCTTCCAACTATGAACAAAAATGAAAACCCTGCCCCAAAACAAAAAAAAACCCTAAACAAACAAAAAACCTAACTCTCCAAAAAAAACCTACTCACACACGGTTCAGAAATAAAATGGCATATTCCAGGGCAAGAGAAGCAGGAGGAAAAGCTGTTTGTTGTTAGTAAGTGGAATTTTCTCTAGAGTTTCTAGGGTGAGAGGAGCCTCCCAAATGCTTAGAAACCACAGTGAACAGCTTTGATGGGTTATCAGCAGGTTGTGAAGGTGGCACACTACCTCTGGGTCCCTGCAGATCCCTGCTATTCCCAGACTTAGGTGCATTGCCAAGACCTGCTGTGTCTCAAACCCAGGACAATACAATATGTTCCCACACAACATGTCTCCATCAGCTAAAACTGCTTGATTTGACAAGGCAGAGAAAATCCCAGATATTTTCAGCGCGGCAAGAGGCTCAGATACACAGCACAACTCTGACACACACCATAAATAACTAAAACAAAGATCTATTTCTGCAGATAAAACCAGGCATTTTACATTGACTGCAAGGTGTCAAAGCTACGTAACAAACAGAAGTGAATCAGTTTTATAATTCAGCTTCCATTTCCAGGTAAGGTGGCAAATTCTTGAATGGAGAGATTTGGGGAGACTGGACTGTCTCTCATTCCTCAGTCAAAGGTCAAAAGAGTTACGCCAACTTTCCCCTCTACCTTTCCTCAGCACACACAAGTGTATATATTTATTTTACACACACATATATTAACCTTTAATCCAAAGTTTTGTTTCCATGGAAACAGCAGCGACGCAGCCACGTGTCAAAATCCCGATAATTTCTTCGTGAGCATGAAATGGATGAGCATCTGCTGGAAACACAGATTGAAAGGAGTGACTGTGGGAATGCAAATACTCCCCTGAACTCCCGGTTTTGATCTTGTTTCCTTCAAGAAACATCTACAGCAAGATCCAGCTGAATTGCTGGATTAAACTAAAATCCATCCGAGCACAGTTTTTGAGGAATAAGAGTCTGAAGACAAAAGGTTAGTCAAGAACTGCTCATGTAGATCTACAATCCACATGTCTGGTGAAGAAGAATCCAAGGATTCCAGTTTCCAAGCACGGACTGTTACATTGGATGCATTTTCCATACCTGTAGGATTGCTGGCAAGATCAGAACTTAGAGGTAAAACAGGTCCCAACCAAAAGGGTAAACCAAAAATCCTTTTATGAACACTGAAATTTTCTCTATATCAAAAGAGCCTTCCACATTCCTGGTTTTTTCAGTAGGGACCAACCAAACCCACACTTCAACACTTTACCAAATTCCTGCTCTGAGTAAGCAATTAGTTCAGAGAAATTAAGATCTTTTCCAAAAATAAAGCCTAAAAAAGTGGAGAGAAACAAATGCACACAGAATGCTTCATCCTTCAAACACTGCTCTCATGTAAACAGGAGTATCACCAACAGCCTGAAGAGCCAGCAGTAGTTTTTGTGAGGAAAGTAGTAGAACTACTTGGGATTTATAAAGCTCTCCCAAAGTCCCAGCATTCTTGTCTTTACAAGAGTATTACAATATTTATACACACTCTACAACCTAATATTCAAAATTTTAGCTGGGACTTCAAGCACTGCCCAAAGGCAACGTTTGGAGGAAAGAGCCCACCTGGCCTGTTCACTGAACTTACCAGCATACAGAATGTAATTTTTAAAACAGGAAAAACGACGTTAAAAATGATTTATGTCAAAGCCAAGTCATTAATACAGATATAAAACGCCAACATGAAATTATTCAAAAGTAATTATTTTATTAGCTTCCAGAATATTTCTGCTATACACCAGCCTTTAAAATAGTAATAATTCTATGCAGGAAGCATTTGTAGCAGCCCTTAACCCAGCACTGTGCATGTGTGAACTGCAGACTTGGAACACTTGCACTCCTTTTGTGGCTACGAAAGGGTGATATGCGGGCTTTGATCTTTTAATAACTCTGCTTAAGAGGGTTTAACCACACGAATTAATCATCAGCCTTCTGAAAAGCATTAATTAATTCCACTTTGGAGATTATGATTATTATTATTATTATTATATAACCACATTACATAAGCCAGGGCATCTAAACTTCACATTCATCTGGTAACTTGTGTGAAAATCAGGAGAGCCACTCTGCATTACAAGGAGCTGCTCAATATGATTGGACACTTAACAAGTGGAACATTCAAATCATTTTGCTGTAAAAGTAACGATTTAGGGGGATGCCCTCAAAAATTTAGTGGGAATAATTAAAGAAAAAACTGAAATATTACTCTTTTTATTTTTTTTTCACACTTTCTTTGAACTGAGCGAGTTAGCACCACATCCTTTGTATTTTTCAGACAGTATTAATTTTCAGGACTGTGAAGGGGGAAGGCCTGGGGGGGCAAACTCGAGAAAAGATTAGTCTAATGTACAGAAGAGAGAGTTTTATCTGTCAGTTTGAAAGAGAACTTTAAAGACGTTGTGATATGGAGTGGAATTATCACCACTATTAATTGCACAGGCATATTAAAAAGACCCTGGCAAGTGACCTCCTCTAATACAGAGAATGCATGTAGAAAAATATGTCTTAATCTTCTTTTCTGCACTGAGATAAATGTCAAGTGTATCTATCACCTCAATTAACCATAGGAAAAAAGCTGTCAAAATCTAATTCTTTTTTTGACAAGGCGTTTATTCCGAAACCAGCAGAGGGAGAAACAGGCACTTGTATTAGAAAGAGATGAGTGTCAAAGGGTTCTGAAACACATGGCGAGTTTTCCATGTGCGAAATGCTGATTAGGACCATGGTAAATCAGTGCTAGTGTGTTCTGGGTTTGTTGCCTGAGCTACAGGAAAACTGAGGGCATTGTGGCGTGGTTTCCTCCAGCACTGAGGTTGCATTAACAAAAGAATGTTTTTCAGCTGCAGCACCATGCAAAATGCACAAGATCTGCTGAAATGAAAGAGCCTCAACTTCAGGAGCATCGAAGACTATTTTGCAGAATATTGTAAAACATATTTATTGTGATAGTTTATTTACTCTTTGATTCAACCCCCCCCCTTCCCAAATAGAAATGAAACCTTTTTGTTCCTTTTCCTGTTACATCAAGCTGTTAGGATGGGTTCACCTTTCATTAGATCCAGTCACTCACACAGTTTTCCTGTGCTATCCTTGATTTTTGCAGAAGAGCAATAAAAAGGCAAAGCAGAAAAACAGTATTTACACATCTTGTACAACTGAGCCTTGAAAGCAAAATGACTGACCTGCTTATAAAATAGTAGCTACTGTTTGATATTAAGAACAGCTTGAAAGAATTCTGCCAAGTAATGGGTACAACAAGCTAGAAATCATGCAAAAGAGGAAAACTGCCCATCTAAAGCAACAAAGTTAGAAAGAGCAATTTGGGATCACGAGGTCACCTTAAAATCATTCAGATTCCTTTCTTAATTTTCAAAATTGGCTGTGTATCTGTGTGTCCATTCATCCAGGTTTTTGAGACACCTGCCTAAAACAGGAGGGTTTGAACTTTTTAAGGAAAAAATTACAATGAAGCTTCTCGTGCAAAGTATTAATTTTAAGGGAGGCGGGGGAATGACCGTAACAACTGAGATGGAAACGCAATCAAATTCTAGGATTTTTCAACCTCCAGAACTAAATCACATTTATCCAGACCCTCAGAGTAGCATATGATGTCCTTTGCCACCATCCTGATGGTGCCCAGGAAAGCTGTGTACACACAGTGGGAGCGCACGTGATCTCCGGTGTTTGTTGGAAGACAGAGGTGCATTCAGGGATTAAATCAACTGCAGCTCACCAAAAAAAAAAAAAAAGGACAGGCTCCCCCAGGGAAAAGCTCTGGGATTGCTTGTTAGCTGTAGCACAGCTGACAAACAACAGATCAGTCCTCAGCTTGTTTATGTTGTCACATGCTTCTGAATTCAGTGGCACTTTGTCACAGGGTGTCACAACTGGCTCCCTCTTTCCATAAGAGTAACGCAAATAACAGATCTGAAAACTGTACTAATACAAGCACAAGTCCTCAGGCAAGTGCCTACTATGCTACCTTTTTTTTTTTTTTTTGCTGCTGTTTCAAACATTTATCCAAAATAAAAATTGGCCAAGTCAGAGTCACAACATCAAGCGTGTTCCTCTTAACCTGTTGCTTATATTAACAGAACCCCTGTAAGCCCTGCAGTCCTGCTCACCACAATGACATGTGTATATCCACTAATATAAAATTATTCAAACCAAGAAAATAAATTGTAACACCAATATTCCTGAAAATACACATTATGGAAGTTAATTTCTAGAAAGTACCATAAAGCAAGCAGCCATATGCGAATTATAACATAGAGAACTCAGGCAATAAACAGAGTTTGGGAACTGAGAAATTTTCCATTTGTTCTTTTTTAAACTCATCCAAAGGAATTCGGATAGAAAAGCCTTGGTGTTCTGGGTAATTATATGAATAAAGTATAAGGTAATAAGGCACGTATAAAAATGTGATTAATGCAACGTAACCATTCAATACAACATTCTCTCTTCTATTTTCTAATAGTGGACCACTTAGTTAAAACTGGTAATGGCAGAGAAAGGATTCATTTTCCCATTTCCCACTGTGCCAAGAAGGAAAAAAAAAAACCCAACATCCAATCCAACCCAAGAATCTGGAAGTCTTTCCTAATTCCAAGATATAAAAGTGCTACCCAATGAAGCTTTACTGCAATAACAGCAACACATTTTCTTGCTCACAGCATTTGTGTGAGTATCAGGATAATACAGGGGAGGCTCCTCCCTGAAGGAAAACAGGTTCAGGAGGCATTTTAATGGTTTTAAACATTAAAAAAATTGATATATTTAGCAGGAACAGACAGGACACAGGTAGCAGAGACACAGCACAGATTTCTGCCATGAGAGAAGAATTAAAAAAAATCCAGAAATGTCTTCCCACCAGCAGCTCGCTGTTGGCACACGCTGAAGTTCTCCACACTCAGCAGGCCGTGTGTGGCTGTGCAATGGAGCGCATGATGGTGCAGAAGAAAGGGTGGGATGCACAGAGGGTCACTCTGCAGATCCAAAGGGGCAGCTCACGTCTGGTCAGCGTATTCTGAACCAGTAACATCCACCTGCGCTGTTGCTGCTCTTTGGTTCTGGTGCAGGTGCCAAGAATTCATCAAAAACCAGCTCAAGATCCCATCCCAGTCCAAAGAAAAACATCACTCTGAAACATTTAGGGTCCTGATCCTCTTTGATTCCTGGCACTGCGTCTTGTTTTGCCATTTCAGTTCCCTTTTCCTGGACCTACGCTTGCACTTAAGGAGATTCTTTTTAAATAAGTTTCCATTATCAAACCAGGTCACAAACCTCAGCTCCTTGTTCCCCATGTCACAGACAATCATGTAACAGCTCTGCTGGTGCTGGCACTCATTTTACAGGTATCAGAGAGTGGACAGTTTAGTCACTGTTCCTGTGTCCCTGTCTGAGCCACAGCCCTTATCTGGCAGGCACCCAAACAGCTTGTCTTCAGCTCTGCTTTGTCACCCACTTGATCACACAGTTTTACTGAAGTTAATGCTTATTCCTGACACTGGCATCACCTACTTACCTATTGCCTGAGCAGGCACCAAGCAAAACCTCTGTATTCTGTCTGTCTCTGATGCACTGACAGTATTTAACTCACATCCACTGACAACATGAATAAGAAAATTACATGAATCTTTATTTAGGAGCTACGCTGTCTGTTAATATGTAAAAACTGGAGTGTGTTGGATAAAACCCACATAACAGTGGGAATAGCTGCCTATGCGTGTGTAATATTACAGGTAATAGAGGGCTGACTCATTCCAACTTATTTCCAACTCTTTTGAACATCATTTCACAAAGCTCACTTGTATGTAAACCCTGAAGATTTTCTCTTCTTAAAGAAAAAAAAAAAAAAGTTTATTTTTTAAGAGAGTTTCATAAGGTTATGGTGTTTGTACCTCTCATCCCCCCTCCACCCTGGGAAAGACATAAGATCTTAGATTTTTTAAGAACAATATTCATATGACTTAATGAGTTAAGGGAGCTGGAACAGATTATGAAGGCACTAAGGGGATTCTTTGGGGAAGAGATTATTAAGAATTTGTTTTTTATCACTCCTGTAAATGCCTGCTCAAAGCACTTGGTTACTACAGACATTTTGAAATTATGAGAACAAGGTCCCCTAAACTGCAAGGGACAGACCACAGGCCATTCCACAATGCTCATTTCTGTGACCTGACTCATACTCTGCCATCGAAACACTCTGCTGACAGTTCATTGTGGAAGAGCTTGAACATTACAATGAACAATTCTCCTCTAGTGAAAGGTGGCTGATCTGCCACTTCTATCATAGCCTGTGATTAACAGAACATGAAAATAAAAGGAAAAGATTGAACTGGACCTTTCTGATTAGCAGTTTCAATTTAAAACTAGTAAACATTAGACAATTATTTTCTTTCATTCAAGCCAAAACAAACAAACAAAAAATATCTATCTGAAATGTGCAGTGTTTGCCTTCCCCATTTATCTCTTTGTGTGCTGAACTGAAAGATTTAAGAGGGTGAAAGAGATACAATCAGGATTAGCAAACCAATAAAATCTTACAGCGAACAGGAAAGCATGAAGATTTGTATAAATATTTGCAGGAACTGAAAAGAACAGATGCACAATCAAATAATCCAGAGAATGTGTGTAGACTTGCTTTTAAAAGAAAACATTTCTGCCCCAACTTAAAAAAAAATAAAAATAATGAGACAAAGAGAATGCTTTCATCAGCTGGACAGCTCCAAAATCCTTCAGCATGTCTGGATTTGTTACCAAAATAAAAACTATTGGGGAAAATATCTTTGTGGAAAGAAGCTTCAGAGCTTGTTCTTGTCAATGTGTACCTGAAAGTCAGTTTGCCTACACATACAACTTTGCCTGCACTGATATAAAACACAGCCTTAAAAGTGATTATATTGAACCCCAAAATAAGCAGAAAAATCAGGTGACTGGCAGAATTTCTAAGGTCTGTACTAGCATCAGTTCTGTTCCCTGAAAGGCTGGGCCCCTTTCTCAAGGAGATATGTCCAATTCCTGTGTCTGCATCATTCCTGTTTGCCTGTAATATGGTTTTCCATAGCCCTGCCAGCTCCTACTGAGTGTGAGAAGCCTCACAGGGTGTGAAATTTTGCAAACTAAATGAGCCACGGGAACAGTTTGCACAAATCTCCCGTGATCAGCGTGGTAACCCAGTCACCTACTATGTTATTTCCATTATTAGCAATAGCAATTATTCAGGCAAATAAATGACAGAGTAAACCCCCTCTAGTCTGCATGTTTGCACAGTGCTGGGGCTGAAAAGAGGATTATTATGGGTTTGTGGTTTTTTTTTTCCATGCACAAAGAGCAACTGTATGCTAATGTACCCCCTTCCTGCACTAAGCTGCAGCGAAGAGGCTTGTCAGGCTCCTGGACAGCTCACACTAAATGCAAACACTGCTCTCTGGGGCAGGCAGGCTCCACAAAACCAGCTCAGGCATCTTCAGCCTCAGAGACATTTGATGGCAGCTGGAAGAGAGGGACTTGTCACTCAGGGGGAAGCCTGTGGGTCGGTGCACAGGGGTTTGCTGGGGGCTTTCTGCCTCTGCTCGCCACCCAAGGAGACTCTCCAGCCTTGGGGAACCTAGGAGATGCACCCCCAACCTTTCCCCAAAAGGCACAGCCAGAAAGTCCCAGTTTATGTTTTCTTTGCTCCTCCCTGACCCCAGAGAGTTTGTGCATTGCCATTTGAAGCTTTGTTGTGCTCTGAAGGAAAATGGTGCAACGTTCCTTTTCATCTCTAAACGGTGCCCCACACAGAAAACACCCCAATCATCAAAATGCACAGCAAAATAAAATGCAAGAGCTTACCTAGACAGAGACAAAAGAATGGGAGAATGCTTAATAAAAGTGTCCTGTTTCTGAAGAAACTAATAAGAAATGAAGAATTGCAGTTACACAATTGAGCTGACCTATTCCTTGCCAAACACATTGAAACAGGTTTTAGTTCCACCTCATTTATAGCCACCTTCAGATAGATTACCGAGGCAGTTAATGAGGACAAATTGCTTGGGAGGTTTTGCTTTTGGATTCTGAGGGGTTTTTTTTAAGGGTTTTTGGTATTAGGGGTTTTGAGGGGTAGCCTTTGTTGTTATATTGGGGTTCTTTTAAGAGTTGTAATTTTGTTTTTTGTTTTGATTTTGTTGTTTGGGTTTTTGTGTGGGGTTTTTTTGTTTGTTTGTTTTTGGTTTGGGTTTTTTATTATTTGTTTGTTTTTTGTTTGGTTTTTTTTTTTTTTTTAAAAGTTATACTATACATGATGTACTGTCAACATTTTTCCAATAAATTTAGGAAGGGAAGAAAACCACACCCCAATCTAGCACAGGAACATTTGTCTCCCCAAATATAGGCATTCATTTGGCCAAGTAAAGATGGTCTGTTTACAGTTGCAATCATACATGACAATGACAAGAGAAGTGGAAGGTGCAGGATGAGGAACCTTTGGCAATCCATCACCATCTGCTCAAATTTCACCACAAAAAAAAAAAATCTGTGCAACTGAACCTTGAGGAGACGGTATGAGAAGACTTTCAAATTCTTCAGAACAAAGATAGAAAGCACTGATTAAAATTCACTATGAGTCCTACCACGTTCATTTTCAACCCACCAGTCTGAGCAAGTTTTGCAGAAACACTTCACACAAAACCTTTTAACCTGTTACAGATCAAGTGAGAGAAAAGGAGTGGGTTTATCCCTGAAGCTGAGAATTCAACCAGTTACACACCAGGTGAGTGGAATAAGCACCATTTAGGATCAGATTTATCAAGATACCGTCAAGATTTATTTCTTTTGGGGTGGCATCTGAGCATCAAAAGAAAACAAGCAGTGCTGAAATAATAAGTATTGTGGGTTCTTATCCTGCCAGTGAGCAGCTTCCCTTTGGCACTGATGCATCCCTCTCATATTTAATTATGGATCTGCTATTGCAGACACACCACAGGATTAACGACTGGTGAGGGGTCCTTGTGAATCACAACACGTACTACGGAGTTCCTCTTTCTTCCACTCTTTAATGCCTTCCTCTAATGCTTGCTCAATTAGGTTTCCCTGTCAATGCCCTAAGAAAGTATGATGCATAGACTGAAGGTGATCTTCGTGATGACATCAATATCTTTAATGCAATGACTATGAGCAATGAACTGCTCGAAAATGAATGCCAGTTTTCTGGAAGTTTCTGCTCTTCCATCAAACTATCTTTCTATCTTCTTTTTTTTTTTTTTTTTTTCCATGCATAAGATTTGGAAGGGCCACCCTTTATTTATTTCTTTTCAGGTTAATGCAAGGCTCATCTGGGATGGTGGGGTAGGATTAGGGTGACAGGGTTGGCACACAGGGAAGGTCCAAGCAGCGGATCTGAGGGAAAAATCCCACAGTTCCATTCAGCTTGAGGAGATATCTCCCTACTCCCAGCTCTGGCTGCATCCCAGACAGGCAAAGACACCTCTGGAAAGGGGCAAGAGCCACCCTGCAGAGCCCACCACCCCAAAACAGCCTTGAAGCCACAGACAGAGAACTGTGACAGAAGTCCCTTTGCCTCATCACTCAATTTTATTGGGTCTTCAGAACAGCTTCATTACAAGTCCTAAATAGAGCTCTGGTACTGAGATGTTGCCTTGATTCATCTTTTATATCTGGAGATGATTATACACAACTTTCAGCAGCCCTGCAAACTAGCCCAAACATAAATAAAAAATATTAGACAGATCAAAGAGAGATCAGATGGAGTTTTTCACGGCTGAGAAAGAAAAATACAAATAACATGCTCCCCAATATGCTGAAAAAAGGCTCCAGCTTTCCTATGTTTCAAAACCAGTAATAATATACTCAGACTTTATTCAAGAGAGGTAAAAATTATCCTCCAACAGAACTTTTTTAATCAAGGCTGCGAGCCTGAGCTTTCTCCCTAGAAGGGGTGTTGTGCTGCAGCCTTCACTCACTGGGCTTGGTGAAAGAAGTTAGTAAATCCAACTATATTTTAGGTCAAGATGAAGAAAAACAGTTGAAAGTGATCCTTTCCTGCTTTCATATCTGTGTCTTCGAAATCTGGAAGCTTTTATTCAGTTCACTTGGAATCAAATTATCAGGAAGCAATTAGTCTTCTTAAAGTGGAAAAGGGCTATATCATACTCACTTATTTTTAATACCTCTTATCACAGACAGCAGGGAATACTGAGGATCAAGGGAGAGAGATCACAGCTCACAAAGAAAAGCATGCATTAGGCAGACACACAATATACCTCAGAGAACTGGTTGCTACTGCCACCTCATATTCCTGAGCCCTGAATTTATACACACTTTTTAAAGGGTTGTTTTTGTGCTGGTTTTTTTTTTTGGAAATTGGTGCCCTGGTAGTCTGCTCACAGCCTTGAGAGATCACATCTCAGAGAACAAAGGACTGTGACTGGATTATTCTCTGTTTTATTTTATACTGATGTGCCTTTGCAAACCAGGACACCTCCATCCCAGGCATTATAGAAACCAAATAAAGGAGACAGAGACACTCAGAGATGGGACAACTAACACTGGCCTCTGGTGGCCTGTGCAGAAACAGGCCAGGCTCTGTAAATGGTAATTTCTGAGCTAGGACCCTGCTTTCCTTTGAGAAGAGCCCACCCAGAGTGCCTGGGGCCATGGTGTTAATGAACCACCTGCTACCTGCTAGGACTGAGCAGGGTAAGAAACCCGGAGCTCAAGCTTGTTTTCCTATGCCAGCCAAGCCACAGTTACTGTTGAACCTCTCAAGCCTCTCTCCCAGCTCTGGTTTACTGTTCCCCCAGCCCTGAAGTACCAGGTGCACTGAGACATTCCACTGAATCAGGTAGTTCTCCTACACAGCCATGTAGGGTTGGGCTTTTGGAGGAAATCTGCCATTTTCCCTTTTTCAGGTGCTGATCTGCATGGCCAGCTCACAGGAATTCTGCCTCCTTCCTCAGGGGCTTGGGACAAATATTGTCACCTCCTGCAGCTCCAGTGCAGCCTCAGAGAACAACAGCAGATACTCCCCCAGCTTTAACGCCTAATTTTAAGCAGAGGAAGATTTTGCACCAGAAACTGAGTTTACACCAGACTGGGGAAGGTTTCTGGAACTTATCTGAACGCTCTGGAGAAACATTCCCTGTTATCTGTCACTCCTGAAGGGAAATTTCATTGTCCTGCATGTCACTTTCAACTCCCCTTTGTGCCTTTCAGATAAGGGGGTTCGCCCCATTATCCTCACTGGATGCATTTGGTGCAGTCACAGATCACTGGTACCCCCTATTTTATCCGGGGGAACAAGAATTCCCCACAAGCTGCCTCACACAAACCAGGGGGAAAGGAGTTTGCCAAGGGCCTTGGTAATTCCTGCTGCCCAACCCATGGCACAGAACATTACAGGAGGCTGGATTTACTGTATGCTTTGTTCACAGCAGTGGCCAACATCCTTGCTCAGCTTCTCAACAACAGAGAAGACTGGAAGAACCAGAGACAAGAACCAGAGACTGGAAAAACCAGTCTCACAATTTACTATTTATTTCAATGCCCTGGGCTCACATTCCTTTAAAACAAGAGTGGCAGGGAGCTTACTTTTTTTTGCACAGATCTGCACAAAGATGAGGTGAGAACACAGCCAGATAGCAGGGGCTGGCTGGGACAGAGCTCCAGACCATCAGAGTGGTGCTCCTGGTCCATCTAGCCACGTTCCCACTATGCACTGTATCCCCTCTGCTGCAGGCATCACCCAGTGCATGCACAGCCACCTGGTAGCTCACAAGAGACTAACTGGGAGGGTCAGAGCCTGCTGGCAAGGCCAGATCCAGCACATGGGCATCTCAGACACAGCTTGGTTCAGGGGCATTCATCCTTCTGCTGCACTGACAACAACCAACAGGCAGTCACACAACATCCTCATTGTTCATCCGAGAGGGGGGGAAAAAAAAACCCAACCCAACCTCGGAACGGCTACAAAGGGAAAAAAAATACGTGTGGGTACTCACGGCCCAACACGTGCTTTGTCTGGTGGGCGATGCTGCCAAGCAAGACGTGGCGTTTGGCCAAAAAAGCCTCGGCACACCGACAAAAAACACGCTCTGAGAGCTCAGTTATGGGGTGGCAGGGCCGGTGCCGGGTGCGTGTGACGGCGTGGGGGGAGCGACGGGCGCTGCGAGCACGCGGGGAATGACCATGGCCATCTGTCACAGCCTCGGCTGCGGGGCTGGGGATGACAGGCAACGCTGGTCAGCGTGACAGACCAGGCTTTCAGCACTTCATCAGGACTGCCTGCAAAGCGCTGCCCAACAGCTGTCAGGCATCGCTGTGTCACACGAGTTATAAAGACGTTTTCCAAGGACAATAATGAAGCGGCTCTGTGAATTGCTGGGAAGAGCTCCGCTCAGGCATGAGGGGCCTGGCAGGGAAGGAGAGCGTGGAGATGAGAATATAAAAAGCAGGTGATGAGAATAAAGCTTCCTTCCTTCTACCAAGGAGATCTCATCCTGTATTGTCAAGGAAACACCGAGTGCCTCTGACAGCAATGTCGGGGCACCTGTATATGGGGCAGCAATAACCACAGAACTGCTGGGCTAAGGGACCTGTTTAGATCACTGGGCGTGCCCCTATGGTGGACTTTAATGCTTCCATTACCACTTAACACTAAAGGATGAACTCTGGGTTAATGGGAGAAGTTCAACCTGCACAGAAGCTTCATATTTGTAGGCTACTGAAATAGCCTTTAAGAAAAACCCCAGAAAGCTTTACTCTCCTGCATTTGAAAACCTTCCTCAGACAGCATTTGTAAGTGCTCCCAGTCCTCCTCATCCCCCTTTTCTTACTCTCTGTGAATGAGCCCTGATATTTGTCTGAGCTGCACTACTGATACAAGATACACTGCCTTTGATATCACAGCAAAACTGGTGGAGTTTTGCTTCAGTGGATGGGGAGCATGCACTGGATGAGGAAAAAAAAAGAAAATCATGCTATAAAGCTCCAAGAATACTCACAGTACAACCAAATTAAAAATAAAGAAATCAAGCCACTAAACACAGTATTTTCTGGGTGTTGTCTAGACAGCCAAATGCAATGACTGTATCATAAAACCCTTCCCTGCACTCCCCAGAAGGAATTGGCTGGTACAGCCAACACTTCATTAGTCATCCATTAAATACTTTCTACTATTACAGCCAAAGGTGAGCCAGTGATGTAGAGGTTAGCAGATTAAAAGCATTCTTAGTTTCTGTAACCATTCTGTCCTGCAGCAGTTTCATTTCTCTAGTCTATCATCAACATATAAACCATTTCTGCCATCTTGTTTCTTCTACTTTTTATATGCATTCTTTTATTTAAGTCTTGCTTTCATTCTCTTTGACTATATTTTTTTCAACAAGTTTTGGTTTTTGTTGTTTTGTTCTTTTTTGCTACATCTACAGAAGGGAAAAAAAAGTTCAGGTGCTATTAGACATCTACAGTTGTAAATGGATCAAAATATTAAAGCACTCACATGCACGTGAATATGTGAGGCTAGCCAAAATATCAAGGGAAAGAAAGCATTTTCTGATAAATGTTAGTTTGATAGAAATCTTGCAGCAGTTTCAGTTGGGATTATAGGTTGGGATTTTTTTTTCTTCCAAATATTGTCAAAAACTGCTTAACTGCTCCTTCTGATTGAGGTTTTAATCCTCTTGAAACTCATGTACTACTTCTGAAGGTAATTCAGCATCTGAAACTGTTCCACTGCATCTCAATAGAAAGCAGGATAGTCAGTCAGTTCATGACAACTTTCACCAAAAAAAAAAGTTATTCTCTTCTTGTAGCAAAAATATTGCAAAGTAAACATCTGTGTGTTTGTGTGTACACACACACAATATATGTATAAATATATATGTGTGTGTACACAATACACAAATAACATAAAAATAGAGACTAATATTGCAATACCAGAAGTCCATCTAACAGTTTTGATGGTTGGGGTTAAGATAGTCTGCTTAGACACTGAGGAAATCACAGTCCTACAGGGTTCTCTGCTGTTTGCTGTCGTTTCCAGAAGCTTAGCTTTCAGACACCGTGAATGAAAAAAAACCCAATTGTTGATGTGAGGAAAAGCTGTGATAGAGCTGCCACTCACTGTGGGGATGTGCATCTATGAGTTAATACGCAGGAACACTCAGTTTGAAAGCAGGAATACAATCCCTTGCCAGCCCACTTATTAGGACAGACAGAAGAGCACCCTTCCTCTTAAGGGGAATGATGGATTGTCTAAACAGAAGCATAACTCAGATATTGCTTATTTCTGAATACCAAAGCCATAGGAATATATTCTTCCTAATGAGAGTTTAACTGCTCAGAAAAGCAAAATGAGTTTTCTAAAAAGGCACGGCATGAGTCAATTCAAAGCAAATACAGCAAAAGAATGTTTTAGACATCTGAAGCTCTAAGTCTCAATAACTATTTATCAATGATCTGGACCAGAGGATCAAGTGCACCCTCAGTAATTTCACAGATGACACTAAGCTGAGTGGGAGTGTTGATCTTTTCCAGCCTAAATGATTCTGATCTCCCATATTAGCTCAACAGTTCCTACTTTACTGTGGATGTCTAACAGAGAAAGGTAAATCATTTGACATAACAGAAGTCAAGCAACCAAAATAGAATATCATCATTAAATCAGTCTCTCCACGTGAAAATTAATCTTTTTTTTGCTTTGCCCTTATTTTATTTTTCATAAGTGTCTGTGGAGTCTTTATCAAGCTGGACAAAGTTGCTAATCTGCAACTTACTGGATTCTGTGCATTTGAACTCATCAACAAATGTTTACCATCGTTTAGTTTTAGGACAGAAAGCCACAGAACTGAAATATTTACACATGATTTAAGGAAAAGAACATTGAAATAAGTAAATGTCACTAAGGCTTGTATGAGATACAAAATAATAACAGTTTTATCATGTAAGTCCAAAATTAATAGAGAATTCCTTAATATGGTTTTCATGTGAACTAGTAAGAGGAAGAAAATTTTACAGTGGCATTTAAAAGATAATCCAATTTTCAGCATTAAACTTGGCCAGTGCATCCTATAAATTTTAAATTAATTGATACCAATTTGTGTATTACTATTCCATTCTGTCTCAATGGCCTCCAGGGATGTCTCAGAATCTTGCCGTGCTTGGATGATCACACACTGATATCATGTATCAGTGAATGTAATCAGAATGAGTGTATAAACTTAGAATAGCAAAGTTGTTGCATGATAGACAAACAGGAATTGTTAGAGAACAGTTTGCACCAATTAAAAAAAAAAAAGTTCAGCCAGTTAACTAAATACCTGAGGCAATCCTTCAGCCTTCAAAGTTGGAGAAAAGGTCTGTTTCAGCACCAAAGAGTAATTATATCCAGCCTGTGAGTGGCAGCTGAGTTTACACAAAGGTTAAGAAAGCCCCATAGGTCAGCATAGCCAAATAACATCGAGGGAGCTGCACTGAGATAGCTGAGAAGAAAACAGTAATTGAGGAACAGAAATGTCAATGCTTAATCACAGTCCTGCCAATTTTTACTGGGTCGGAAGAAAACATTGGAGGCCAAGCTACCAAACAGCCTTTGCAAAGCAGCAGCACCTGCATTTGGAAATGATCTAGACGTTACATTTTCCTAGGGAGTCTGGGTTTTTTTTTTCCTGCCTTCCAGTTACAGAGAGCGCTTCTACAACAAATAGCACAAATTACTAGGTGTGGAAAAATTCCGCACAGTTACCTCCCTGCATACTGTCAGCTTCTTCAAGCTTTAATAATATCCAAAAGCATTGCAGGAAAGTTCCTTAAGTGTTGGAGAGCTGAAGGAAAAATATGGCTCGAGGCCATATAAATGCTATTTATTACTTAAAAGCAATCCAGTTGCCTCAGATATTGTCCCCTTCTGGTTTATACAAAAGGAAAAGGCCATTCACCCACATGCTACCATAAGATTTCAGAAAGAACAGAGACCCACTGAGCAGGTGATAAAACCACAATTCCAGCCCCTGGATATTATTGCCATCCCATCAAACAAAGCAGTGACTGGAGAAGAAAGGCAGTCACAGTAACTTAGACAACACATGCTGTCCTGACACTGCTCAACAGGTGAATCACAGCATGAAATATCCCCTTTTCCCTCTCTTTACTTGTGTCATCACAAAAAGGGCACAAAGTCCTGCTAGATGTCCCTGCTGTCCCACATGGGGCAAAACGTCACATGAAGAGTGAAGTGACTTAAAAAAAGCGCAGTTTACGGCACGAGGAAAATAAAAAAATAACTTCTGGGGTTTGAGGGGGAAGAGGCTAATTTAAAAAAAATCTTAAACGTGCCAAAATGGCCACAGAATCGCAACTTCTCTGTGAGCTTACAGGACTCTTTCAGCCTCAGAAAAACAAAAGGGAGAGGAAAAATATTCCGAGAACACAAGGACTTCTGTAGCATTGCCTTGAACAGCGAGCTCAACTGATTTACTGCTCTTGAAGCAGGCAGGGGAGAAGGCACCCTCACGCTAGATGAAGACATTAAGTGAGGAAATGACTGTTATAGGAGTGAATTAATTTTCATTGATCCAATTTCCTGACAGACGTAGCAGCAGTGAAGAGTTTACTAACTGTGGGTTCCTCCTTTGTCAGGTATCCCTCCTCATGCTTTCACCACAGCGGCAGAACAAAAGAATCAAAGAATGGAGGAGATACTTAACATTTCTCTCAAATCACCAATTAGTACTCCTCTTGGGTAAAAGCTGCCTCATGCTGTTCAGCCTTTAAGAAAAAAGACCTGCTGAATACAAGTGCAAGGATGGCATCTTAATACAGAAGTGCTGCTGGATCAAATTGTTGGCATAAAATACTGTCTTTCTTTCTTTTTCTCTTATTTGTTGGCCCTCTTACCATGCTTTGGGGGGATCCCAATGAGTTTTACCTGAATATTTAACTGCAAAATCAGACAGTAATTGCAAATGTTAAGGCTTCACAACCTCTGCCACTTATTACACCTAAGGAATATTTTTTTTTTAATCACCATTTTGCTCAAATAATGACAGAAATAAAACTCTTTTCTGGCTGTATATCCCAAGGATTTTAAACACAGCAGCTGACATGGTATGCATGATATGCCTATGGAGAAACCAAAGTCTGAATGCACTAATACAGTTTCCACCTTGTATATTTTAAGCCCTAGAAGAAGAGATGAAGTCCAGAGCAAACTTCATCATTATCTCCAGCTAGGACCAGGTTTCCAGGTGGATGTGTATAGCATAATGTGAATAGAAACACTGGAAGGAAAGATTCAGCTCTGCTGATCAAACACAAGACCTTCAAATGCAGCAGAAACTCACCTTGCATAAGAAAAATATTCACCATTTGGTTCTATATCCATTGCTGCTGAAGTATGACATCAGCACAGAGGGATTTTTTTTTTTTAATTCCCAGGTCTTGGGAGTTAAAAATAAATTAAAACAAAAATCAGAAAACTCTTTTATTTATTTATTACACTTCTAGCCACCCCTGTTTAAAAGAAAAGCTTCAAAATCTGACTCAAGTATGCCCACAATATTTAGATACTAAGAGTTAATAAAAAAGACATCATAGACCCTATTTCTTTTATGTCCCCATTTTTGAACGGCCATTCTTTTAGTGGAGGCACAAGGCTGGATCAGGGTTGAAAAGCTTGGTCTTGCTGAGCTTTCATTTTTCCAGTCTGTCATAAGTTTTTAGTATGAAATTTTAATTGCCTTAATGTCATAGAATCCTCTGGGTTGGAAAAGACTTTTGAGATCATCAAGTGCAACCGTTAACCCAACACCGCCAAGGCCACCACTAAACCACGTCCCTAAGTGCCACATCCTTTAAACACCTCCAGGGATGGTGACACAATCCCTTCCCTGGGCAGCCTGTTCCAGGGCTTGGCAAGCTTTTTAAGTCAAGAAATTCTTCCTTATAACCAATCTAAACCTCCCCTGGGGTAACCTGGGACAACATTCCTTCTTGTCCTGCTGTTGGTTCCTCTGGAGAAGAGGCCAACACAGAGTTGTCTGCCACAACTTCACATTCCTGCACATTCCCACAGAGTGTGATCACTGCAAGCCTGTTTCCAACGGGCATCACTGTAACAATGGTCAAAATAAGGGTGCAAAGTTGTGTCATCACGACCCGCTCACAAAAGATACAACAGGTCCAACACCCTTTCTCTACTGGCAGTTCTGCTGCTACCAGTGAGAGCCCTTCACCACAAATGCAAATATAACAGACACTCAGCACTGAAAAGAATTAGAGGACATGACCAATGTGGCAGTTCCCCACCCATAAAGAATAAACCATTATTTTCTAATCTATTCATATGATACAAAGATTAGTCTTTAAAAAGTTCACCCCTCTTCCCCACAGCACACAGATCTGACAGTAATTTCTTCATGCTGTTTTGAAGGCAAGCATGCAAGACATTTTAAATACTGTTAGATCACTTTCTAGTCCCAATATTAGATGAACTTATGATAATGATGGTGTTACTTTCCTAGCTGGGGCATTGAAACCAAATAAGGACCTCAGGGAAAAGGACAATAAGTAGGTTAAGAGCTGTCTTACTGCTTTTCCTTGTATTTACTTCAGGTACCAAGCCAATACTTGGAATGACTCCTACAAAGTATTTGGGGTTTGTTCATTAGTATGAAAGTGCGGGGTTACATTTGCAGTTTCATCACTGGCATTCCACATGAACTTGAAAAAATAGATCACATTTTTCCACGGCCAAACATTCTATGTGGGGAGACTTGCTGAAATTCCACACCTTTTATCCCCTATTATTCTAAAAACTGAAAGTTTTCCCTCATGAATAACTTCTGAAAGCAACTTGCTGTCTAGAAAAATAATTCATGGAAACCCAAGTCTCAGACAAGTGTGGAAAGATGTTCACAGGGTTCAGCATTTGAGTTATCTTCCCAAAGCTGCCCCACATTTTCACCTTTCTAATAACAGCAAACAAAGAATGCTTGACCAGTCAGAAGGAAATCACGAGTATCAGATTATCACCCACTCACACATCACACTGTATAGTAATGAAACAAATTCTGGCTGGAAAAACTTTAGACTCCTCTGAGCAAAATAATCAACTCAAAAAATAACTTCTTTGAGTATGAACTGGGACTCCCTCCTTGCAGCAGTGGGTTTGTCCAGAAAATACACATATACTTGAAAAATATCTTCATTTCAGTGTCCTGAGAACCCTTCATGCCAAGGTATACAGAGCTGGCTAAAATGGCCACATCCATCTTTACAATGAAATACACGAGGAAATTACTGCTTTAACTCATCTTAAAACACAGAAGGAAAAAAGAACAAAGTAAAAATAATAGGCAAGCCACGTAGCAGATTAACTTGGACATTAACTGCAGACCACTGAGAAGAGGATGAGTAATTATACTTAACTCACTGGTGATGGCTCTGGTCTCCAGCTCTCCATTGCTCTCAATCAAGAGCAATTCTGCTCAAGTTAGTCAAATTGACTGAGGTGAAATTGGTGCAGGATCAATATCCAGTTCAAGAACTAATGAAACCTAGTAAAGAGTTTTTGTAGGGTCTTTTGTTTTCAAGAAAGAAGGTCAGCAGGGCAAGAGGTAGCAGTTTATTGTAGGCATTTAAAACTTGGCTCAAGTTCAGTCCTTCTTTCCTCATAAAATATCAACAGGACAATTGATGTCTGAAAGAACCAACTTTTTCTCAGTGTTGTTTTGGGGGTCCTTAAGGAATTTTTTTTGTTGCTGTTTGAGAGGGGGGAATGGTTGTGCTGTTGTTTTTAACAGAAAATCCAGAATTCAGTGACATTTTAGAACGCAAAGAGCATTTGAGGAAAATGTTGTCTAGCCTGAGGATTTACATACAGTTTTATTGATAAAGCTTTTATTCCTCAGCACTGGAAAAACACCATATGTTACACCCTGAGCACGTTATCCAGCCTTTGTAATTTTATGTATCTATTTATTTATTAAAAGAGTTTAATGCATTTCTGAGGTTGGAAACAGAAAAATGGGTTCACTTCACGAGTTTAATACCTTACCCTAAGGGCTGCAGTGCTGGGCTCCTGCTGCCCACCCACCACTGCTGCAGACAAACCCCCTCACTGAAAACAGGATCTGGGCACAGCGAAGGTCCTTCCTGCATTCAGCTTTCAGCCCCTGACCTGAAGGGGTCAGAGAGACCAACCCAGGCTGCAATTTCTGATTGCAAAACTCTGGGCTGCGACCGCAACGTTTCAGCCTCCCAACACCTGCTCTCCCTTCCTGGTCCATTTACAAAATGAGCCTGAGCACACATCTCATCCAGCTTTAAAGCCCTAAAAAAATCCTTAAAAATAAGGAAATCATCTTTTTTTTCCCCCCTCTCATTCAGTCAAGCTGATCAAAAACATTTCCTCCTTGCCTCCCCAGAACTGTCCCTTTTAATGTCCCTCTCTCCAGGAACAGCATTTAACAACATGGTTCAGCAGTACACACACAGTTGCACACTCAGAAGGACTCCAGCTGGTTTCTAGGGCTGCTCAACATCTCACAGTTGCACATTCAGACAGAACTTGCCACCAGGCTTGGGAAACTTGGGTAGGAAGTCAGCTAAAATATCCATCAACAAAAGTACAGCTAAAAAACCCAAAAATTGGTCTCACGTCCTGCAATTTCCCCCATAATTCTGAAGCAGACACCGAAAAAGACGGTTCCTTCTCTCAGCAGTTGTATGCTTGGAGATGCTTTATGATTACAGTGACACAATGAAGAGCATGAGATTTAAAAGTCAATTTGTTCTGTTTTGGTTGGGGACGGAAGTAGAGGGGATTTTTTGTTTGGTTTGAGTTTTAGGGTGGGATTGGTTTAGGATTTTTTTGGGAGGATGGTTTGGTGTGATGTTGTGTTTTGTTCCTCTTTTTTTGAGGGGGAAGTAGAGAGCTAATACTTTTACATGTTAGAGCTGGCCCTTCAAGAACCTGAAATTTTAAACATGCTAGCAAGTTGGGGTTTTGTTTGTTTGTTTGTTTGCTCTTTTAATAAAATTAATTTTGGTGAAATACATTTGTGCTCATCACAGAAATAACATACAAGTTATGCCCTTTGTCTACAAGCATTAGAGACCCCACTGTCCATCTTCCCTACAGGTAAATGCAATTTACTGTGCAAATTTTGCAGGTTTTTGCTAATAATCAGAGTAATAAAGGAATTTAGCTGGACTCTACTCCTTATTTTGCAGCTACAGTGGTTATTTCCCCCTCATTTTTCTGCCAGCAGCCCTTTCAGGCTACACTCTGCAGATGGTTTTGCACCACAGTGACCCCACAAGCATAAGCCAAACTGAACTTTTCCCATAGTTAAGGAATCTGCACAGGGCAGAGGGAAAATAACAGGCACAAAAATAAAGAATCAGAGTTTAAAGAAAAGGAGGAAAAGGCCACAAAGAACCCAGGGAGCTGTCACCGCTCAGAGCACCCAGAGGGCCACAAATAGCCCCTCCATTGCCACCAGCAAAACAGCAGCCACAGCTTTTCTCTGCCCTGCCCAAAATCTCCTCCCAGGCTTCCACTGCCAAAGGCAAATCCCTGTTATTTCTGTGCCTGGACTCAGCTCTGAGCAGTTTGCTCTGTCTCTGCGCTCCTGGAACAGCCCTTATCTCCAAGGTTCATTAGTCAGAGATGAAAACACGCGAGGGCCACTATCTGAGTTCTCCCTGTGCTCCAGGGGAAAGTGAGATGTACTCAACCTCAGAAAGGACAATTATGCATAGGAATGATATTTAAAACGCTAGCATTTATGCTAAGGCTATATATAATCAGAGCTCTTGCAAAATTATACACTGATATAGACAATAAAAAGCAAATTAAAACGTTTTGCCTTTTAAAACACCCTTGAAAATAAAGATGAAACCACTCTCTGCCTGAAATCATCAAGTAACCATACAGAAAGTAAGCTCTTCTAAAGGTGACCTATGAGGCTTACTACTGGTATTAAACATGTGCTTAGTGTCATCTCATATAATGAAATACTCATTTTACTGTATTCAAGCGCAACAAAATAGAAGAAAAAATTAATTCTTACTCAGGAAGTTGAACTTGAACAAAGTCCCTGGACAGGAGTTGAGCCAATTCAGTGAGGGGGGGGGGAATTTAACCAAACAAAAATAATAATATTAAACTGGACATGGGGAATATGACTAGAGATAGACAAATAACATTCCCATACAAAGTTGTAAAGTAGTCCCAGGGATATTCACATGTTTACCATCACATGTCCTTTGGAGTGGCTTGACAAAGTAGGCAGTGCTTCCAGCCTGATATGATTCTGCTCACAGAGACAACTGCTGGCCTGTGCAGAAATTCCCAATCCTTGCCAGACAGAGTCATGCTTTCCTCACAGTGGGGTCTCCAGAATATTCAGAGATTCACAGGATAAACTGGTGTTTACCCTCACAAAGTTGTTATTAAATTTTGGGTTGCATCTCTTGCATTCACACAGAGTGGGATCGACATTTTTCGCTTTCGAGGGAATCATAAACCTGTGGAACCTAATAAATCTTAGACAAACACGCAGACACAAGTTCTTTGCAGTGCATTTACAGCAGGTGTGGTGTTTCCAAAGAGCACTGATGGATGCAGTGGAGGTAAAGGAGACTCAGTTTATGGGAGACACCACTGCACAACACGAGCCAGAGACCCTCCAAATAAACCCCCCTACAAACAGGGAGCCAGGATGCTGAGGAGGAGACAGACCATTGTTCTCTGGGGAAAAGAAGGCAGAGGACAGTAGTGCACATCTCTTGAACTCTTATTTTTCTGTTTTCACAAGCTGTCGTAATATTTTGGCCACAGGTTTCTCAACGTGCAGGTGCGAAAAAATCTGATTTTGAAAAACCAAGTTACAGATTACTGCTCTTAAAAACAAGCTAACAAAAAAACCCAACAAAACCATTCTGGATTTATCCAATTATTCTGCACTGTATACCCACATAATTTATGATAATCCCATGGTTAGTTTGTTTCTTTGGGATCCACTGTGCCAAGCAGACTTGTAAGTAATTGCTCTACACTTTGCACTAACAGAGTCATGTTAAAGTGAGGCTTTCAAGGAGAATTTTTGACAGATTTTGACAATACTAAGACTATAGAGGGCATGGTTTTCACATGTCACTTCAAAGCTATGTTTTATTGGCTTTTTAGATAGGAAAAGAAGAGGATTTTCTTCCTCCTACAATAGCAATGGGAGGTTTTCTTTACTGTTAATGAGCAACATTATCTTACCAGAGAGTTGAGTCTTCTCATTTTCATTTATACAGGAGATTTATTAACACTTAGCTAATTGGCACATGCAAAAAAAGGAGTAGCTGAATTTGTTTTTTTTCTTTACAAACGAACTACCATAATTTAGATACTTATTTAGATTAAAATCTGTTATTATTTTTCAAGGTAATCATCTGGCTGTTGTCAAAAATAAAACAGCAAAATATATTACTAATTGTATCTTACATATGTTTCAGAAAACAGTAAAGTAACTTTACTAAAAAAGTAAGCATAAAAAAAAAAGGTGATTTATAAGGAAGGTCTGCAGGGTGTTGAGTCTCCTACCCACCCACCCTTTCCCATTATTCCTGGCCAGGCATATTCCAGGGAACCAGCTTGAGAACGACTGTGTGGCTGGATGGGACAGGGCAGTTGTTTTTAAGGCGTTTTTGTGGTCTGAAGTTCTTTTTGGATTCCTTGGTTTGAGTGAGAACAGGTGGGCAGGTGCTGGTGTCCAGCAAACCAGCAGTACGAGAGCAGAGACCTCACAGCAGCAACTGTGTGTGTGGCTCAGCTCCTTTTATGGCTCAGGAAACAAAGCAGCCTGACACAGAAATCATTCCAAAAAAACTACTTTCTCTTTGCTGTGTTCCTGCACTGCTGCTGAAGGAGAGAAGACTGGATGAGCTCACATGGATGTAAATAATTAGCTTTAATACTTATTATCTCACATAAATAACGTAGCTGAAGTATGTACCTTGCACTACGAAGATTTAAACTTTCATTAACACCTTCAAAGATCTTCTCTAGATCTGTCACATGCACTGAGGCATTTTAGTAGAGCTTTTCTTTAGGAGATCATGAGGCACCAAGCAATAGACCAAAGCCAGCTCCACCCAAGGCATTACAAGACAGCGTTTAGAAATCAGAACAAATCTACAGAGACAGCTGTAAATGGAAAATCCAGCCTAAATCATAGTATTTGAATGTTTCTGTGACATGCCATTACCACCTCTCCAATTTTTCAGCAAGCAGTTCCTACAGCAAGTTCAGCAGCACTTCATCCCCAAAAACTGCTAAGTTGGTTGGCTTTATCCACCAGACAGGGAGTGGTGACCTTAATGATACAATTTATGGGACTTGGCTCAGCCTGTTTATTTCACACTTAATCCAACCCTCACCTCAAATCCCCGAAAACAGCAGTAGTATATCCTCTAAGATCAATCTGCACAGACTGCCTCTTTGGCCAGCAGGATTCAAGTGACAGAACCCTGCCATGGGCGCGTTGGCCCTCCCAAATGTAGCTACTGGAACTGCATTTTCTACTTACCAGTGCAAACACGCACTGCACATCATCTAACACGCAAAGCACAAATACCCTCCTCTTTTCCTGAAGCCAGGGTTGATTTCCCTCTGCTCTGAGATGGAAACTTCTCAGAAAACCAAGAGGGAGAAAGCAGTGCATGGATGCTCTCTGGGTGGTTGGCCACCTTCTCTTCTGGGTATCTTGGTTATTTTTCTCTTCAATACACAGGCAGTGAGTGCAAGGGAAAGAAATGGATTATTGCGTCCTATTTTATTTGAAATAGGTCATTCTGAGCTCGTTGGTGAGTCTTTCTCCTTTCTCCCTCTAGAGGTCCGGAGGGGATATCACAGGTTGGCTCCCTGTCTGATTGCATTCTGACTACCAGAAACGTGTGCACACAGATGTCTGAGGTGTATCCAGGAGGAATCAGCCTGGCCATGGCCACACAGACTCTACTGACCACTTGCATTTAATGCAGAACCCACTGGGGTGCCATCAGGATCCTTCAGGTACCTTTGTAGCACCCTGCTAAAATCAGGCTTAAATAAGACAGTACCAAGATAACCAACCAGAAGTTATGATTACATCCAAGCACATCACTGACATCTTGCAATTCAACTTGGAAACAGCAAAGCAGGGACAACCTCCTTGTACTTCCTGAAGTAGTTTCTGTGTTCTCTCCAGAGCTCAGCACAATCACTCCCCCTACAACGCCATTTCAGCAATTTAAAGGGACTGGAATCATGTCCCAAGATGAAGGTTTTATCTCCAATCAATGAAATATTGAAACTGGGGCACATGCTCTAGAACAGGGACTACTGTGGCAATATCAGATACCCAGGCAAAGCACAGCAGAGCATTAGTTTCAATTAATTTTCAAATCCTTCTGTCAGGCTCAGAGTAAACCACTCTTAACACCACCATGTTGTTAAGTGACTTATTTTGGAAGACATCTCCCTTTGGATTAAGGACATTAACCAAACTCTGAAAAGCAGTGCAGGCAGACTGAAAGATAGAGAAGAAGAATGTGCAGGTTGAGAGGAACTTCTGTTTGTATCCTTTGGTATCATCAAAAAAAACCCCAACACACGCGGTGTCCTCCTGTATAAGATGGAGTTGACGACACCCTGAGTAGGAACAGGAGAAAAGGAAACATGCAGAAGAGTGACACCAAACCAGAGAGCTTCCCACTCAACCTCTACACAGAACCAACAGCTGCCTAAGCAAAGCTTAACATTTCCAAGTATCTAGGGCAGATCACAGTCAAATAAAGCTCTGCACCAAACAACTTGAAAAGGTTACCAGAAATGCAGCAAAAAGTATGTGCATTCTCCATTAAAGTCTAAAATAATTTAGAAGCTTTAACTAAAATGTCAGCATGTGTCAAGAAATATTAACTTTTATAATACTGCATCATTTTGCTTGCCAGAGAGTCTCTCTGTAATATTACTTCATGCCTTTCTAAGTGTTCTTACATGGCTACAATAACTCAGCATGATTGAAACAGCAGTAAATTTTTTCCTGTTTAATTTTCACTTTCCATTTTATCCTCCAACTTCTACGAAAATGGTTATATTTGGTTACAGTTCCAAAACTGTAATGACTTACATTAAGAATGCTTGTTTTCATATACCTAGACTAAGTTGGTCTTTAAGGAGTTGAACACTTCAGCACTTATTTAATCAACCAGCTCATAATTCTGTACCATAATCTTATATAAACCTTTGCATCCCTATATGCCTTGCAGAATAAACATTGAATCAACCACCTTCTTGAGGCTCCAAGTCCAAGAGGACCTCATTTTGACAAACACCTATTAGCACATCTAAGTTGTCAGAGGAACCAGCCCCAAGACCATACAACATTTTTCATGATTGGTACAAGAATATTAAGATAGATTAGTGCCCTTTCCTTCAGCATAAATACAAGAGTGAGCCATCTGGACCTCAAAGCCTGACAAACAGTGGACAGAATTATATTAAGATTTAGGAAAGATGTTCCATATACGAAGTATTTGTGAACTAGTTTTGATCTGGGCTAATAGAATATAAAAAAGGAATTTTTGTAGGTTTTTTTTTTGCCAGTGACCACATAGAGGTGCCTGCAATTCTGTAACCTGTATCAGGCAGTAAGAATGCCACACAGAATTACCCTACAACACCCACTGCCTTTTGAATTGCACTTCATATGTAACAAACTCCTGGTGGTTATGGAGATGATCACTTGATATGTCATGCTCTTTAAACCTGGTCATAATTTATGTCTGTTTTTCTGGGAAACAGAATCCTGTGCCTGCATTTTAGCTCTCATTAACCATGATAAGTTAAATGAATAAATGGATAGTTAAATAACTTGCTAGAAAACCACTGGGACCACTAACCAGATACCAGGGTTTGTAACCTTTCCTAAGCCACTGGGAATACAGTATTAAATAACATTTTTATTATCTCTTGGTTGTTAGATATTTATTCAGCTTTAGAACAGTGATATTCTAAAGGGTGATAGCAAGCCAAAAAAGCACAGACAGAGCCAGTTGCTTTCAATCCCCATTTAAAAAAAATGTAGAGACCTAAATCCAATTGATTTTTAAAAAATATTTTCAATCTCACTTCCAAAATGTATCACATAATTAGATATTGTATATTTGTTTTTTTAATAGGAAATAAAGCACATGTGAATTGATAGCCTGACACAGAAATCAATATATCATTATCTGAATTTCGCTTTCAAGCTACCAAGAAACGAGAAAAGACAGGAGATGGAGAAGGCAGAATTTCCTGTTGGCAGCATTTTAGCTATTGCTGGAAGCAAGGACAAGAAAACAGGGTTAGTAATTTCAAAACTGGCTGCAGGTAGGTCTGTGCAGGCTGCTCCAAACCTATGGAAGCATCCATGGAAACCCATGGAACTCTACATCCAACAGAGGATTTGAGTTTACCAGGTACTACAAAGGGACTCTGGTTGCCCAGAGAAGCTGTGGCTGCCCCATCCCTGGAAGTGTCCAAGGACAGGTTGGAAGGAGCACCCCATGGCAGGGGGTGGCTGAAACTGGATGATCTTTAAGCTCCCTTCCAACCCAAACCATTATATGATAAATAGCCATGAACCAGAAACAGCATGAAATGGTGACAAGGGATGAAAAGAGATCTCATTTCACGCTAGTTTCGTCCCCAGTTACCCCAAAAAAAAAAAAAAGTTTTTACAGTTCTATAACTTCTCAATTTAAAAAATGAAAAAAAGCCTCTAGCACCAATATGCCACAAATATCACTACTGCCTGTCACACCTGGCTTTTTGATACATGGAGTAGTCATAGAAGTCTAACTCATAACTCATTAGCTAGGATATGTGTGTAGTCATAAATGTGACTCACCCTACACTGGTTCATCCTAGGAATTTAAGTCCCACACGGTAAAAACATTCATTAACACCTGTAAAGAGTGTTAATCTTTATGTGCACAATTAGCATATCTTCACCAAAATGACCTCTCATTTCAAAGATGTCACATAATCATCTGGAATAAAAAAATATCACTTGCTATAAACAACCCTAAACACCTAAAATGTCACATTTTTAGTCTATGCACATCATGCACTGACAGTCAGTGACAAGTAGACCCCACAGGATTGGAACCACTGTTTAAAAATATGAGCAGGTTTTATAACCATATTTTTTTTCAATTTTGCTCTGGCTGAAGGTATCTGTGCCAAATTTCTATTCAGAAAGTTTCCAAAGCTGAGATATCACTTAAGTAGGAACAATGGAAGGAAAGAAAAAAACAACAAACATCATCCACACGATTATGACAAATCTGAGCTTGAATTTAAAACACAAACACACAAAAGAAACCCTAGAAAACAGATTAAAAAAAAAGCCATGTCCTTTTCATAAAGGCAGCTCATCTGACAATAATAAACAAAAATGTGCTAACACAGCACTTAAGAAATGCCTGAAGATGGTCCAATTTACATTAAAGACAGATGTTGTGACCCCAAGCATATTGCCTTGCTAAGGATCATTTTTTGTCTTATTCTGTCAAGCATACCTGTACATTTTACACAACCTCAAAAAAAAAAAAAAAACCCAAAACCCAACAACCACACCCAAGAAATCAAATCAGCAAATCTGGTATTACCTTTTATTTCTTGTGTAGGTGACTGTTAAAGGGCTCAGACTTCAGTTAAAGTTGGGTGCTTCAAAGTTGTTGGTTTGAATTTAAAGACAATGACAACACTATCACAAAGATAAATCCTACATGCTGATTTTAATGGGGAGTTTCACTCTTATTTTTATTACCCATTCCTTTCACCCTAATAAGGATTTGGATTCCCAAAAACCCTCAAACTCCTGTCCCTGAAAGGAAACATTTAATTCCAGACATATTTGGGGAGTTGGAGGGCAGGAAATAGATCGATGGTTTTGCAAGACATCTACATTTTAACCAAATCACGTCTGGAGGGGGGGTTTTTTTTTTGGTCCAGTCCTCCCCAGTACTGTCATTTCCATCATCCCTGCCACTGCACCGCACAGAGGGGAGCCAAGCACTTCTGTGTTGCCATGGAATGCAGCTCGTGGGAGGCACTGAAACCAGGAACGTGGCATATGTTGGATGCTCCCCCTCTCTCTCCCTCCCCTGGCAGGAACACCACAGAGCTGGAGCACAGGCGGGACGAGCAGCTGCTCCTGGTGGCACAATTCCCAGGCAGGAGCTGCTTTTCCTACCCCTGGTTTCCCTCTCCCACAGCCACACGCCCCCAGACTGAATCCTGGGCAACCTGCTGCTGGAGCCCCTCTCATCTGTCTTTCTTCTGTAGGAAGATGCATTCCCTACAAAACTTTCCCTCTTGGAGTCTCTTCCTCACTGCAGCTTCTCTCTTCCCTGCCATTCCCACTCCCAGCACTCTGCCTGCAGTAGTTGGAAGTGGAACGTGCCTTCACACGCAGCCAAAGTGGTCCAAATTCACACAGGCACTGCCTCCCCCATTAAAAAAAAAAAAAAAAAAAAAAAAGTTCAGATAACTATGTTTTCAGGCTACACAGGGAAAAATGTGTACACAGAAATTATGCTTTGGGCACTAGCACAGCCAAAAGTCGGAGGCACATAGTCTGAAGATTTGTTTTCGAAGGAAAACAGAGGAGATTTTTTATCTTCCTGAGTGTACAGCATAGTCCATGCCCCTGGAAGTCAGCCCCAAGGAAACCAGTGGTCCCAAAGAGACAATCCTATGGACATCACTCCTATTTTGTCCCCCCCATCTATAGTACTAAACTCAATTCTTGGTACCCTTCATGCATTCTAATTCTGATTTCTGCGTGTGCCACCAGACAAAGTTTCCTCCTAAGTTTTTATTCTTGCAGGAAGACAAAGAATGTCACAAAAAGTTTCAACTTCCACTTCTTAAAACTGGTTAGCAGAAATACTTCTTATCTCGTTACATTGTGTGATTAAGTCTCAAACATCTTTTCAGATAAAAGTTTATCATTTCACACTTTAATAACAGCTGAGAGAGCCTAAAGCTAAAAAAAGTCTTCATCATACCAACAAGAAAATGATCCAGAACCATCTTAGACAAATATCTTAATAAGTAAAGCAAAACTTTTGCCTTCTCACTTTAGAAACAGAGATACACTAAATTAGTCAGATCCTCATTAAAGATGTACTTGGGAGGAAGGAAGAGAAGAGAACTGAGGCAAACAGTTGCAGTAATTTTAAAGAGAAACTTCCAGCAGCTGATTAGAGCCTAAGAAACACTGGTCTTCTCCCATTTATAACACACAAGTGCTAGTTCTGGGCTCCAGTATGGATTTCACATCTCACACAAGACCACACACAATTTCCCAGGCACTGGCAGCAGTTCAAACAAGCCCACGCACTTCTGGTAGGGGACAAGCACTCAATATCTTGACCTGAACGAGGAGCAAGCCCTAAATTTGCTGTAAATATGCAGAAAAAAAATGTAGACATGCTCAGCACTCAAAATTCTGAAGGTGGGGGAATAAGTAACTTAAAATAAAATGGGGGGGGGGGGGTGGAATAAATCTGCTTTGCAAGTGATGGTTGGTGGAAGAAAATTATGGTAGCACTCCAGAGCCTGCTTGGCTGGGAGACTGCCACTGGAGAGGAAGCAAAACTATATGAGCTATTGCATTTCTCCAGGTAAACTTGTTTCCCAGAGCAGAATTGCTGCTCGTTCCAGCTGCTGAATCCCTCCACCCCAAAAAACATCACTTCAACCTATTTTCAATTTTTATTTTTTTTTTTTTTAATAAGCCATCCTCATAGACTACATAGAAAGTCTTCCTGATGTCACTCATGATCAAGTTTTTAGTTTTTGGAGGGGTTTAATCCCTGATGAAGCCCTAAGGCATATTTTGCAGAGGCCAGGGAGGAATCCATACAAAGTTACATAAATTGTGGTCCAAGACTTCCTGACATTGAGATCTGTGGGGCTGTAGAATATTCTCCCAAAGGAAGTGGAGGAGACTCCAACATGTGAGACCTTTCAAACATGTAGTAGCAGAAGAATGGCAGAAATGAACTCTGTAATAACTAAAAGACCACTGCTCGTAGTAGCTACTCCTGGAATCTGAAGTTTGTCATGGTTACCCTCCATAGAAAGGCCAATTAAACACTGTAAAATCCAACAAAAGACCATATAAATCTATTTGCATGGTTTCCTCAATCTTTAATAGGTTTTTGCAGCACAGGAACCAGATGTCCTTTTATTGAACTGGGACCCTAAATATGGTGTAATTCATATGGCCAAAATAACTAGGTAATAATAGTGAATTTACTAGGGGACCATAACAATTATGGGATATTTCCCTTTATGACGCATAAGCAAAAGTTAACCACAAACGTAATTTACAAACTATTGTTTTCTTAGATTAAATAAGCTACGTAGTAAGTGGCAGGGGGGCTGCACTGAAAAAGAAAACTACATTTCAGGAAGAAAAGACATTGTGTAATAGCATAGTTGGATCCTGTTTATCTCCCAGCTGAGTAACAAGGAGGTGACCCCCCCCTGGAAGCTTCCTGTCCAGAGGAAGGGAAAGAAATCCTCATCTCCCAGCATCACCTCTCCCTCAGGGCGGACCTCTGGGAACCCCTTTAAGCTGGAGATCTGCAAATCCAGATCCAAACGCTGGAGACCCAAATGCTTCCAACTTTCAGCTCAAGGACTAAAAACTCCTGACACATCCAGTGAAGCCACACGTGGAGCTGCAGCCCTGGGCTGTGAGCAGAGTCGTGAAAACTCATCACCCTCAGGCTCACGTTGTCAGGGCAGCCTCTCAGGCCCTTGGTGCTTGGTTTTCTGTTCCTCCACGTGTTTAATAAAAATCCTTCCCAGCCAGATTTGCTCTGCTCCTTCCACAGAGTTCTCCTTGCAGTTGCCCCAGATGGATGTTTCCAGGAAAAGGAAGAAGTCTCAGACCTGACTGCCACACCCTGCTCTCTATTTGTGCAAAGGACTGACGGGTAAATAACACTACGATTTCCTCACTTGCTCCAGTTAACAAAACTCTTCAAGTGTCATGTTCTAATATGAAGCTTCTCGTGCAAAAGTAACATTTAAGCCTAACTGCACCATCCTTTAATTTTTTTATCTAGACTAGACCATAAAAGAAGAGCCTTAGTAGTAGACAAAGGTTGCTAAGTGCTGGGACATAGAAGTTCCAGCATTTCAAAATTCAATCTCTCTCTTCACAACATACCCCTACCCTTAGCATGGATTGCCACATGCTTCCCAGGATCCAATCTAACCCATAAAGGTTTTCACTTTGCTTTTCAAAGTATTACTAAATGCTTTTAGTGTTAGGGGTGTATTGTTTTGCTGCTTTGGGGTTTTTTGGATTTTTTTTTTTTTTACTTTTCAGTACAAATTTCAGTGGAATTCAGCAGCAGGGAACCTGCACTTATCAGATTTGTTCTTTCAGAGAAGTACACCTGAAGATCACTTGAAAACTTTCAATGAATTCTGCTTGAAATAATAAAAATAACAAGCTAAGTTTCTCATCTACATTTAAAACAAAATCCTGGAAACCCCTCAGGCTGTTTGTCCCAAGAGTTTCTGATCTCATCCTGTTTGTTTGGTTCTCCTTCCTACCAACAAAGATGCTTTTTGAAAAGATTCATACACTCTGGCACAAGAATGATTCCAAATTAGCCAAACAGACACAGTAAGACAAGGATAGTAAGACCTCATGCATGACACCACCTACTTTACCCCTAATTTTTTACCTATGCAAAAATCAGATTAATCTTTTTTCTGATGCTCCTAGATTTACTGAGAGCCTGAAATCTTTTACTCTTTGCAGAGAGCAGCATTCACTGCAAACAAAGATTTTTACATTGCAGAGAAGAGAAGAAAAGGAGGGGAGGGGGGGAATTCTTATTATTCCACTTCAGTTTCATTAAATCAAATAATTGGATTAAGGATTTTGAAAGTCCTTTGCAGCACTAACAACTTCTGAGATGATTAGCTTCCAACAAGTCCCTTCCAGGGAGGGAATAAGCACCATTCCCTTTTCAAAACCTACATTTAAAGCATATATAGTTCTAACAATGCTCTCCCAGTGAATAAGCACCATTCCCTTCTGAAAACCTAAATGTAAAGCATCTACAGTTCTCATAAAAGGGGATAAGTTATGCTGACTCCTCAATTTAACAGCAGAGGAGGTGGGCACAGAAACCAGCACACAACTCTGGGCAAGTGCACCTTGGTCATCTCGTGGCAGAGTCCGTGTCCAGAGCCTGACAGCCCCTGCAGACTGAGCCTTGCAAAGGGTCCTGCAGCAAACCTAGGTGGTTTCTGAGATGTGGATGCACACCCACCACGTACAAGCCATGCTGGCTCCCAACCAGTCCATCAGCAGCAACTTCATCGCCTCAACAACTTGTCTGACTTCGGCATGAGAAAGTGCCTGCAGGTGAAAGGCTTTGTGCTCCATCACCCATCACACACCACCTGCTCCTGCCAACATCCACATATTAATTGAGCAGCATTCCCAAACAAGAGCCTGCTTCTCTGCCACCATTCAAAATCAATCCTGTGAAGAGCAACCAGGCCTCATAAAGAACAGCTAATAATTAATTACACTCCGATGGTCTTCCAGCTAACTGCCATACATCACAGGCTGCTGGATGCTTTTAATCAAAGTGCTTCATTATCATAGAGCAATGCATCACCTTTTTCTTTTTTTCCCCTAAAAGAATGACATTTTTATGGCAGTAACCTTAAACTTTCCAGCCACACATCTTATTCTACTTGAGAGAACGCCACGAACAACCACAGACACAGTAGGAAACTATTCCTCCCTTTAGTGAGTGGACTCATGCACACCCTTTGTGGGTGCTGCTAAAGAATCCCCTGGTGCAATTCTACAACCCACGTGGGGATGGTCCTGTGCAGGAGTTGGACTCCATGATCCACGTGGGTCCCTTCCAGTTCAGCACATTCTGGGGTGTTCTCTACGTTAACCAATCCCCTTCACCACTGAAACCCCAAACCTGCACAAATGGTCAAAGTTTTCTCATTGCTCCAAAGTACTTTCCTGAGGCAGCAGGGAGAACACAAGGCACACACCACAGCTTGAAGATCTAGGTTATGAGAGAGCCACCAGGTTAGGAGGTAAGAATCAGGTCTGCCCACCTGTGCCATTGAGTTCTGCATTTTTCTTCTGTCAAATAACCCAGATTCCTACCCATACATCTTCAATATGGTACCAACAACTACTACCCAAAATGCATAAATAATGGTGTCTTGAATAAAGAAAGTCCCTTCTAGCAATGGACTTTCACCCTTCCCTGCCTTGCCAGTGTTCACGCTCTCCACAAATATCTGGCATGAAAGAGTTGGCCTACATATAAAAAAATGCATCATGGAATCATTTAGGCTGGAAGAGATCACTTTCTGTAGAACTCTTTATAAATAGGGTGGTTTTCACATTTATTTCTGCCCTGCTGTTATTCTGTGGGTAGTTAGTATGCTTTTATGGGAATCACATGTATTATGGAACCTTTGTTTATTTTGAGACACAGTAGTAATCTACTAACACTGCAGTGGAAAATTAATCACACAAAAGGCCAAATACCTCTCTCTAGCGTCTCTGTTCAAACACCAAGGGTAAATGGCACATAAAATTCATATTCCAAGACCACATGGCCAGTTTTATGTACATCACCCATTCCCAAATCTGTTAGGTCTCCTGGTGAGAAAAATTTCTCACCAGAAAAAGCATATGGAACACAGCCTTAAAGATCCCAAACAGTGTGGAAGGTAAAACAGGTTTCAGGCTGAGCAAATATGATTTGTTAAAGGAAAGCAAGTGATACAGAAACCCTTCAAATTGTGCCATATGACCTTCCCCATTTCTTTTGCTTGGAGACAGGAGGCAAATACTGTTTTACCTACACAAAACAACACGTGGGTTAAAAACCACACTGTGAAGGCAGCTTTTAACAAAGTTATATACCCAGTCAGGTGCTAGAAAAAAAATAAAGGAGAAACTCTTCCACCAAATATTTGCAAGGAAAAATGACGATTTCCTTCAAAGAGCAAGGTTTCACAAGTGAAACCAGGCAATTCCCAGCTCCAGAGCATTTTAAACAGTGTAAGTTAAGATCCCTTTCCACTCTCACAGGATGCGTTTCTGGGCCTGAACAGGCAGATGATGGAAGGTTTTGTAGCATCACACACCCTGGCTGGCACCTGGCCTCAATTCTTTGCTGCTTGTGGTGTAAGAATGGGCATTTGCAGCATTCAAAAGATGTAACATAAATAGGAGGAGTATTTTAAGGAAGATATCTGGTCTCCCCTGCCCACAACAAAATGGGTTTTAAACTGTCCCTTCAGCAAATAACTTATTTTTACAGACATGGTGATAAGGAAAGGACAGGGTAATGCTAAGACAGTGACAATAAATTTAATGTACTGAAAACACACACATGCTTCTACCTCTCATCCTAACAACAAAAATAGTGTTAGCATACAAGCCAGCTTGAAACTCTGAGGTATTTTCAATGACATTTCTAGTCTTACAAGTAACTGTCATTTGGGTTCTGATAGCAACTGGAACTCAGACTTTTGTTTCGGGAATGTTTGTAAAACATTTATAAAATGTTTACGAAAGCTTCCTACAGCATTATAGTGCAACATAAGCAGTTCAGAAATATGTTTTCCAATAAGATATATCGAGGTAGGAATGAACAATTCAGCTCCAACTCCTCAAGCTGCAGTGTCCAAGTATTTCCTGGAGTACAGAAGGCATGCAAAGCCTTGCTTCATTTGAATGCACTAATTGCCCATGAGAGGTGCACCATCTCCTGACCTTATGTTCCTACAGTTGCTTTTACACAAAGGTCTCATCTCGTTTCATTTATTTGTCCTGGCACGGGGACTGCTGCCAGCACAGCCCACGGAGCTGTGGAATGGGAGAGCGCTGCAAAATGTGGTGCAGTTGCACTAGAGAAACACTGTAGGTCCCTTCTAACCAAAAATATTCTGTTCTGAAAGAGCTTCTCTAGCCAGCCTGGCCTCAGGAGACAGGCAGGATGGGCTCCAGGCTGTGCTGCCCGTGGCCACAGGTGGCTTTCGGGAAATACTGAAAGGAGTTCCCTGTTTGCCACTGCTGTAAAACCAGGGATCTGGAGAACAGCCTTCCCTTAGGCACACCCACTTTTCATCCTGCAATTAAGCATTAAATCGTCTCCTGAATTGCCATTTCTCACCACGATGACTCCATCCAACCAAGGACAGGAGGTGCTTCCTTTCCTCCTGCGGGAATCAGAAACAAACCCTCGACCTCTCACGTTGACTCCTCGACAGGCTGTACCCCCTTCACACCACATCTAGGGCAGAAATGTTTGCTCCCTGCTCCACAAGCACAGCCAGGTGACAGAACAGTTGGCAAAAGGTGTCTCCCCTGAAGGAGGGCTCCCCTGACAGGCTAAATCCCAAGCTTTGGTTGCTGGAAGCCACCTCCAGACGTGCTCACAGCGACTGACGCCTGTCCCTGATCCTGCGCGGGACTCTTCAGACCTGGGATTTAACTCCTTGTCATGGTTACTCCTCTGACAGCCCTGAAAAGCCTGGATGTGTCTGCCAGCACTTGGCAAGCCTCGAAACGTCACAAGCACCTTCAGTTGCTTTCCTTACAATTGCTTAAGGGTTCAGAAAGGCTCAGACAGTGTCCTAAGGCACACTCAACTCTGAAATGCCAGCCTGGGCCGTTGCAGCCCAGCTTCATTTACTGACAGGCTCTCACATATTTCCACCTGAGGCACAAGTGTGTCTGTGGGATATAACTCACTCCCTGAAAATTCCCTTTCTTTCAACTCTTCTGTCTGCCAATTAATTGAGAGATGTCATTATTCAAAACAACAAGCTTAAAAGGGGGTCGAAGGCATGGGAATAATTCTGAATCAGGAGGATGGAGTTGCTGCCACAAATGAAAGGTCATTTCACCAATTATCTCCTGCATATATTTTGTATTAAATTCTGTATTATTATTAGGTTCACTGGGTTTTCTTCTGATTACCATGTGGAGAAATGAATATTTACATAGAGCACGAGGTTAAATTATGAATCACTGAAAAATTATGATGATGGATTTCAGTTTAATAAGCAGTGACATCAGGAAAAAAATATATGTATGCATATATATATAAAATACACATACTGTGCTTAATTGTTAAAAAAGTCTGCCTTACTATTTTAAGTGCTCTCCCAGCCATGCAAGAAAACCAGCATCAGGAAGGGGTTTAGGTTAGAATAAGCACTATCCCCTTTAGTGATTAGGCATTCCACAATCAGGCAATTTAAAAGAGTTTAATTTCCAATATGACTTCACATTCTGATTGATAAACTTTTTCCTAATTACACTGTGCTACTATTAAACCATTTACAAATTTCGACATCGAGCGGGAGTCTCCAAAGCCATAATTAAAGTATGATTTTTTTTTTTTAATTTATTTTTTTTTCCCCCCTCTCTCCTCCCTGCCCATTTGTTTCCAACCAGCCCAGAGGAGCTGGAGGGTCCCAGTGCCCCCTCACCCATGACTGATGGTGGCTGGGCGGGGGCCGGGCGTGGAGCCCACGGGTTGCTGGTGGCAGAGACAGATGCCTCTCGGAAGCGAGCGCGGAGCTGTGCAGATGGCACCAGCAAGACATCCTTGGCTCCTTTAACTAGGGGGATGTCATCCCTGGGAGAAGTGCCTCTGAGCAGAGATAAGAAGAGCAGGGAAAGGGAAGTATCAGCTTGCCTATCAAGTGGCAAAGATTTTGAGGCAGATTGAGTAGCGGCGGATAACAAAATTCTCGTGTTCTAAAAGCGGCAATCTGGCCCAGAGGGCTGAAATCTGGGGAAGTGATAAGGAACTGTAATAGAGTCTATCAGAAGGAAGCAGCAGTGTGGCACTTTGGGAAAAACTTACTTGGATGTCTATATAATAACCCCACAAGCATGGAAAAGGGTTAGGGACAAATGAGGAGCTCTGACACTTGAACCAGTACTAGAAGATTTTTGTGTGCAAAAGAAACAGCTGAGCATAACTTGCTCTGTAGGAAGAAAACATGGATTTATTAATTAAATTTTAAGAGTAATTAAATGTGAAATGAGTTAATAAGACTAAAACAAGGTAAAAATACCAAGGGTGATGTCATTACAGGCGTTTCACTGTGGCTAAACCAAAAGCACACCAGAAAACAAGCCACTGTTCCCTGGAGCACAGGGCAGAGAACTTCATCTGGTTATGTTGGTAAAGCAGCACAGAGACATGTTGACCCACTGGAATTCAATGGGATAACCTTTCATCTGAATAAATCCTTCACCCCTGCAACAAAAAAAAAAAAAAATTGCAGAGAAAATATTAGAGGGGAGTTATTTCATCTCCAGCCCTGACTAACAGGAGAGTAGGAGAGCACCAATTCAGAATTTGACATATGGGAGTAATAAATAACACTTTGATCAAAGCAATCAAAAAAAAAAGAAAAAAAAGGCATGTGTATATATATACATAATTATTTTAAGCAAAACAGCTTTTCTTCTGATATAGAGGAACAGAATGCAATAGCAAGACCATCAGGGCTGTGCCAGAAAGAAGCACTTGAAAACAGAAAGAAACATAAATCATATGTCAAAAACAAGTTTGCATGACTGAGGAACACAAAAGAACCACCATTAATCAAAGTGCATTAAAGGCAAGCCACAAACCTAAACCAAAAAGGGACAAAACGCATCAAGAACAGCTTGGTGGGCACACAACAAGAGGAAACAAAGGAAAGCAAGGTCTTCTTCCTCAAGGAGAAGAAGATGATGATGCATTTACTGCCTTCTGCCACAGATTCACCCAGAGGGGAAATGTGCTCATGCTCATGAGGTAACCAATGGGCTGGATAGGGGGTTCACACCAGTCAGGTGTGGACAACACTGCCCTGGAAGACATCAGAAGCTGTAGGAAGGATCTCAAAGCAGGCAGGAGCACCCTTACCAGCCAAAGGGGCACAGGGAAAGACACAGAGGGATGGATGGATGGATGGATGGATCAAACACAGCACTGACCAGGGCTGAGGAAAGACCACCCACCTCTTGTGTGGGGTCAATCCCCCAGCCCAGAGCCACTGCAAAAAACACCCCAGCTCTGTCAAAACCTGGCTGCTGACGTGATCAAAGGGGGCAGGTTTCCACTGGCAGACCAACCTCTGGTCTGTGAGGGAGGCACATCACTTTGATAAAACATGATTTACTCATTTGGTAGGGTACAACTGTTGATAAGCTGGATAGATTTCGAGAAATTACATTCCTAAATTAATTGCAACCATAGGATAAAAGTCTCTGTTCCTAGGTTTTCTCCCTCTCTCCCCCTTTTCCTCCTATACAAGGCCTTTGAAGGGATAAATAGACAGGTACTTCTCTGCAGTTTTTCAGTGCCTGCCTGATCTCCATGGGAAGTTCTCCACTGATATAATTAGGAAATTGCACACTGCTTGGATCAGTGAGAGTGCACATCTCTTTCTGTAGTGGTTACAGAGTGATGTGTTTGCTCCAATAAAACCTAAATTAGGTCAGCATTCCCTCATCATTGTCTTTGACTTCTCTGGGAAACCAAATAGCAGAGAGGAAACATTAAACTGACATCTCTGATCCAGCTGGGACCCAGTGCTGGTGCCTGGCTGCTCCCAGGAGCAGAGCCCAAACCCTCCTAAACACTTCTGGAAAACAAAGGAAAAGATTTTTCAAGTCTTTGTAAGGAACCTGCAACCAGTATCAGATCTTTCAAGGGACTCAGTCATACAGGTCATGGAGAAAGGAGGTTTTGGGACAGCAGAAGCTGCTTTTCATCTTGAATCTCACTGATGAGCAGTTGTGTGTTATGTTAGGAGGATTCCTGAAAATGCGCCTTTAATTTTGAACAAATTTCAAACTCTTTGGAAAATTAAAATGGTGGAGGATTTCCCCATACTAACACTGGCTCAAGTCAGTTTTCATAGCAGAAATACACTTTCATGATAGCAGGTAGAAAATACTAGACAGACTTTATGCTTTCAGCAGACTTAACAACATTCATTGCATGAGTGATGCCAGGAATGCACCAGAACTGAGTTTTTAGCCATTCACATTTTAATACATTTTACATTTTAAGCTGTTGCTTTTGAAATGGTTACTATAGTCCTTTCATATTTAATAAATTTTCCATTTCTTGGGGGAAAAAAAAAGGTTTTTCATTAAAGCTGCATCTCACAAACACCAACTCCAAAAGCTTATAACTGAATATGGGCTTGATTCCTTTTGACCACCAGTAGCTCTGCAAGGAGAGGATCTCTCACCAGTATCATAGAAAGCAGACCAAAGGATTTTGGTTCAATGAAAAAGGCTGTGGACATTAGCCAGGTGATTCTTACTGAGTGTAGGGCAGCTGGTTTACACATTCAAGAGCAGACAAGCTTTCATTGGCATCAAAAGCCATACAAACCAGATTTTAGGAAGGAATAGCGCAGATAAAACAAGCAGCAGCTAAGGATCAGGTCAGACATATTTGCATTATAACTTCAGAACCTTTGATTGCACTTTGCTTTCAGGTTTCCTCCGTCTTCATGGCTCAATAAATCTATCTTGAGATCTCCTAGAAAAATCAAGCCTGGGATGTCGGTGCTGCGAGCCCCAGTTAGGCAGGAGAGTGGTGATGTGTGGGAACTGCCATTGTTTGACCTCAAATGGTTCTCAATAATGCTTTGCATATATATATATAATTTGCATTCTTATTAAGATGAATTAAGATCACCTCGTTATCATGGCACGCCTAATTAACACAAAGCAACTTGGTAGCTTTATCAGGAATATGCATTTCCATGAAAAGCTCGATGGCCTTGCACTAAAAGGTTTCTAATGTTGTCACCTTTCTGTATTTTCACTGCATGAACGTGACAAATCCTTTCTCTGGCTCCTTTGTGTGTTATCAAGTATTTCACGTGCACAGAGGCAACATTTGGCTGAACATACACTGGAAGTCCAAGTGCTGTGTCAATTGTACCCTTGCAGTGTTCCTGGCTTTCGCATTCAGAGATAACACAGGGCATTAATACCCTCCAGTGGGTTTAGTTTAACAGCTGAGCAATGAAAAGATAACCATTCATAAAACCTGATGTGAGGCTGGATCCCTTTGGAGCAGGACCAGGTATAGAAGCTCTGTGTGTAAGTGCTGGGGAATAAGAGACATTCCCTCTACCCTCATACACTCTTATTTGGACTTGGGAACATGATATCATTTTAAACACACGCCATCCAAGGCAGCACGATGGAGAAATTTCCTCTCTAAAAAGCAGGAAGCTATTTATCAAAGGCTACCTTTTAATTTTGAAAAAAAAAAAAAAAGACTGCATTCAAGCCAGAAGACCAGTTACCAATATTTTTTAAGTGATCTGAAGCATGACAAGCTTAGCCAGCAACAGAAACCCATACAATCTATCCACTATTGTCTGAGATTTAATATAGTTATACCAAGCCTATTACTTCTGAGCCTCCTAATGAAAAATGTTCTATTTAACAAAGTGAACATCAACATCCTGAAGAGGTTCTTCTGCTATCTGTCTTCTACCTTTAATTTTAATTAAGGAAACAAATGGACAGTAAATTTGAAGCAAAGAATCAACATTAATCTCTAAATCAAAACGATTTACATTGAGATTACAATTAATCACATGCATGAAATATCTTATTTAATAGGGTGATGCCCTCAGTTACTTTGTTTAATCACTAAAACAATTCAATTTCCAAAATTAGAATTTGGAACCATTCCAAACATAACCCATTAAGATTATCAATCGAGCAAGAACAGTGACACTAAACCTCTGAAAAAATAAACTCTTCAAAACTTTTTTATTCCTGCACTGAAGAATTTAAAGTGGGCCTCGAGAGAGTGACCCTCAATTAAAAATAGGGAGGGGCAACACTTCATCTCATCAAGGAGATGACCCCAGGACATTTGCACTGAAACTTCATGGTGACATTAATCAACAGCTTCAAATAAAGGCCATTAAGCCAGATTTTAGCCTCAAGTAAAGAGAGAAACTCCACCATATTCCTGGATTTCCCTCCAGTTACACTGGACGTGGGTTTGGCCAATTAATAAAAACAAGATTTTTGCCACCATCCCTAATAAAGAGCAGAGGGGGGACAGTCTCAGGCTTGCTCTCAGAATTACCAGCTCCCATGGGGGATGTTGCTGCATCAAGATAAGTCTTGGCCCAGGAACACAGACAGGTCTGTCACCAAAATACAGATCCCAGGCTACACCAGTGACAGCTTATGCAGCTGGATAAGCCTTTTACTCAGCTTCACTCTAAACCTATTTCTTCAGCCACCTTATTCAAACAGAGTTGACATAATCACTGTCCATGCCCTCCTGTTGTCAAAAAAAGGCAAACCAAGGCAGGGTTTAACCTAGCTGTAATATTTTAGCCAGCACATCAAAACATGGCTAGAAACACTTCACCCAAGCGCCAATTTACACACACACACCCCTTTTAGCTCAAGCCAAATGCCATAAGTTTTCAGGTTCTGCCTCAGCAAGATTAACACAAGACTATTCATTATGGGATCAATAAGCCTGTCCCCTCATGGGCTCTTTTTCTCTTGCCCCACTCAACTCCAACTCAGTGGCAGGGGGGATTTATTTAAAGGAATGGTGTAGGTTGTCTGAACGCTGCTCAGTGATTTCTGTTCTCATCCTGTACTCCAGCACTATGTCTCCACACTTAAAAAAAGAAAAAATAAAACAAAAAAAGGAGGAGGAGGAGGAAGGGAATAAAGAAGAAATGGGATCGTGGTGCTCTGGACGCCCAAAAGTGCGTTTGTGTGTGCCTGTGTCCTATCTTAACAGAGAGCAGTCACATACTGTTTTCCTGTTTAAGTGACACTTCTCATCTAAAAACTCATTTTTCAAGTAGATTTTCCTCGCTCCACGTCTCTAGAGTTGCTCTGGCAGCAGAGGAGAACAAGTCCTCCTGGCTCCCTGCCCCCCTCCACCTGCCAAATCTCCTCCAGTGGCACCTCAGCCACCTTCTCCTTTTCCTGCCTCGTGTGGTTCCAGCCACCCACTGCTCTGCAAATCCACCTGCAGAGCCAGGGAAGCCCAAAGCACCCCCAGGTCCTGCCCCTGGGAGCCACCCTGGCACTCCCCACCTTCAAACCAGGCTCTCAGAGCCCTGCTGAGAGACTCTGATCCACCTCAGCCAGGGGACAACCCCCGTCAGAGAACCAAATTACTGTCACCCCTCAAACCATCAGTGCCCAGAAGGGGCAGGCACCGTCCCTCCTCCCTCTAACCCTCGAGAAAAGTGCAAGCTCACCCACCAGAGCAAGGAGCCCAGGGGTGCTCTGGGACCAGCAGCAGACAAAAGCAGGCAGGAACACACTCTGGGCATTCTCCCCAAGCTAAAAATGCACAACAGAAGGAGGGGGCTGCTGGCAGAGTGACAGAATTGAAGTCCAGACCACAACAGGTCAGGGTGCTCCCTGATGCTGCTGGGGAGGGAGGATGGACTGCCCGGGGGGAGCTCCCTGCACCCCATCCTCAGGGTCTGCTGATGGAAGTGGGGATTGGAAGGAAAACACTGCGAGTTTAGTAGCCTTGCTGTACAAACCCTATGGGAGAAGCAGTAAGCCACGATTACCCAGGGCTGGAGCTGAAGGGCTGTGCAGATTACAAGCCTAAACTCTCCCTGAGAACACGTGCATTGGCTGAATATTAACAAAATGCAAATTGCATAACAAACAGACTCCATGAACTTGCAGAACAGTAAGGGACATGACTATAATCTAGGGAAAACCCCACAGATATGGGGAAGTTGCCATCATGCTCAGTGTTTTAGTGCTGTATTGTATTACAGGATTTTTATGAAGCTTCTGTTTATGCTTCTTCAGGTAAAAATGTGCTTTTATATCTCACAACTCTCTGGGGCAGTTCTTTTTGAGAAGACGACACATGGCATATGTAAGAGATTAGAGTTAGGACTGTTCTCTAACCAGCTTTCTTAAAAATGTTATTTTGTTACTCCAGGGACACTATAGGCTTCCGTCTCCCCGGGTATGTGGAGGAAGTAGCTGCAGTTAATGCCTAAGTGAGATATTGGAGGGGGCACCATTTTATAAGAAAAAAAAATTCTTTCCAGACAGCTTGTCTTCTTGACATACCAACTACCACCTTGCCTTCAGGCGAGAAATAAAGAATATTAACCAACAAATCAAGTAAACACATCTCGTGTGCTTTTGGAGTGCAACAAGATAATGGTTTCCTAAATAACTCTTGCTTTTGGTGTTGCAAACCCCGAAGAAGGAGGCATGCAACACATCTACCTCTTCTGAACACCCCCCCCCAGCGATTTCGAGGGACTCGAGAGCAAAAAGCACGACAATTCTCTGTTCCGTAAAACCTCCTGTGCAAAAAAATCCAGCAAGAAGATGAAGCCAAGGGTGCTGGGAAGGTGCCAGTCCGCTCCACGAGCCTGGGCACTTGCTCCAGCAGCACCACAAGGCACCCTTCGGAGCATCTTTTGGGGCAGGGGTGAGGCTCTGCCCCTGAGCTGCTGCCACTGCCACCCCAGGGAGCTGCCTCGGTCCCAGCGAGCCGGGGAGGGTTGATTGATCACGTTAATGGGGAAACGGGACACCTCACACCGGGGGGGGAAACCGATCCTTCCCGGTGGCAGCGGAGGCACCGATCCTAAGGAAAGGGTGATTAATGGAGAAGAATTGATCCTCCCGGTCCTTGTCAGGCGTCCAGCTGCTGCCTGGAACAAAGAGGGCTATGTGCAACGCTGCCAGGCAGTCACTCACATCATGCCACAGCCTATAATGCCTCCCCAAACTTTCCCCCACCTAAGTCCACCCTTCCTTTTCAGCACTTACTCATGTGCTAAACAACCTCTTTTTCCACACGCTGACAGTGGAAAAACATCCTTGAGGGAGGGCGGCCTCGTCCACCCAGGTGCCCCTAGATCGCGTCCAACTTTCCCTAAGGAACGAGGCCATAAAATGTTTCCCGAAAAACCCGAGGAGCCCAGGCCAAAGGAACTCTTCCAAAGAACAGAGACGGACGGAGGGAGGTCTTGGGAAGCTCCCTTGTCCGAAATAAAGTTAGCCGACAGGTGACACAAAGGAGATAGGAGGGAGGGTGTGCACAGCTTTCACAGTGTCAAACCCCAGCCTGGACTAGACACAATAACGTATTAATTGCTGCCTTTTGGCAGTACGTGTCACATCCGTGAAATTTTTAGTGTTTTTTGTTTTGGTTTTTTGTTTGTTTGTTTTTTAATTTTTATACATTTCCCTAATTAATTCCGTGGCGTGGGGAGGCAGAAGAGTCTCATAGCTCTGCCTGTGAAGGGCAGGAGCAACACACCTCTCTCCTTCAGATTCGACCCTCAAATCTCATTAACTGCAGCAGCATCCTCAGGGCCCCGGTGTTTGCACATGATGTCCCCGAGAGGGGCAGGGAGGGAGAAGAGAAGAGAGCACCCCACCCGAGCAGAACGGGCTGCCTGCTCGCTCTGCCTCCGCTCCATCCCCACCGTGAGAGCCCCCCCCAGGGCACGGCTCTGCTAACAAAAAAAGGGGCTCTGCAAATACCACAGCGAGATAAGCACAGTAGCAGCTTTTTTTTTTTGGCATCTGTTTATCATTAAAGGTAACCTCACCTGCGTGGCTTGGGGAAAACGGCCCACCTGTTTTTTTTTTTTTTAAATAGGCTTCATCTCTTCTCGCAGCAATCTGCCTATGCTGAGTGATGCTTTAAAAATACACCAGGACGTGGTGCTAACGCTGAAGCATTCCCTCACCCAGCCGGGCAGGGATAAGATCTGCATCTCACAAAAGGCCAACATATGGTGCTGATAGCTCCCTGATTATGTCAACATTTATTAGTTAACTAAAAATCACCGGCCTCCTTTAAAGGAAGGAGCCCAGATGCCTGCAATTAATATTTCCCCACCCCACCGAAGCGACTGTAACGCAATTCCTGACGTCTCTCCTTGAAAAGGCTCAAAACTCACAAATTATGTCATTAGAAACGGCAACTGGTAACAAGAGGTTGGGGATAATGTATTTTCATTAGCCGAGGCTAATTGGAGCCAAATGAGTAAAACAATGCGGCGAGGGCAGGCAACAGAAATCCTCGGGTCTTTAGGAGGCGAAATAAATGAGGGTAATCAGTGGTGTATGCAGAATACAGCATGTTCAATTAATATAAATAGGATAGCAGTCAACTGCAGCGCTCACTGGGGCACACGGGAGAGCTGGTGGGCAGCAGATGTCTTATTACAGCAACAAACACAGGCAGTGTGGCGGGTGAAAAAACACTCCGGGGGGTTTGAGGGACACCCAGACAACAGAATTTAGGAGGTTAAAAAAATAATAAAAAAAATAATAAAAAAAAAACCACCACACCAAAACAAACCATAAATCGGCATATAAGGGAATTCTGGTGGAGAAACCAGCACGGACGAAGGGGAGGAGGCAGCTGCCTGTCATGTCAGAGGGAAGACAGTCGTGGCAGCTCCACCCTTGGCAGCTCTAACGCTTTGCCACCTGCACACGCCGATATTTTGTGGGGGTGGATTATCTGAGCCATCCTCCTCCTCCTCCTTTTCATCACGTCAATTTAATTGTTACGGTAACGATAGTAAATTGATTTGGCAATTTCGGCTTTCAGACCCTTCTCAAGTGAGAACAACCAACCTCGTCTTTCACTTCAATCTTCTCCTCAATAAGATCAAGGCTGCCCTCCCTCAATTTTCTCTTCTTTTAGAGGAGAGAATAATGATGAGCTCCCTCTTCAGTATTTGCCTCTGGTCCAATCTGTGGCAGAGCATGAATTTTTATTTTTTTTTTTATTCCCATTAGGCAAACCCCCCTTTTTTTAATGTTTTGGGATTCGAGGCTTTAGAGATTATGGTATTTTATAGCTCAAAAGTCACAAAATGCCCGTGCTTTTTCGAGTTACTGGCATTTTTATGTAATTCCCTCTTTTTTTTTTTTTCAATTCCCAAACAGAAATTGCCAATAATTCCATTGCTGTTCTCCAAGTACAAAGCTCAGGCACTCTCAACCCTCTACAGCCAATGCTGAAGTCTACTCTACAAACCTTACTGAATTTAAGCAAATTTTATGAAAACTTGCTGAGCTATTTATCACTCACATCCACAGATATCCTGCCTCTTTTTCATATTCTGCAAAACAACAACAAAATTCTGTACCCATTAATAAAATTACAATTTCATGATGAAGTCTGCACTGACTAATCTTGGCTTTCATCACTCACCATTAATAAACGGTGTTCTGGTGACTTAAGCAGTGTATGATAAACATGTTTTCAGTCCAAGACTGATTTAATCTTACAGCAATTCATTTATTTCTGCTTTACGAGTTGATACACACAGATTCAGGTGGGTTTTTTCGTTCCTAATTCCAGCATTCCCCTCCTTCCTTTTTCTCCCCCAGAAGAAAATGGCTCTCACACTAAAGAAACCAGGGGGAGAAGAGGGATGTACAATGCTAGGAAGGTCAAAAAGTCACATCACTGTGAAACTAAAGGTATGTTGGCATTTTTATTTTGTGCTCTATTGCCTGGCTGGTGCCAGGCAGCAGATTGGACAGGAGCTGTCTGTGCAATGCAGCCACAAGAAGAAACAGTCAAACAAAAACAATCGTGCAAAATTACTCGTGAGCAGCTGAACGTTCCTATCCCTGATCTGGTAAAACACGTTCCAAATTCCTCAAGTTTGCCTGCACGTTTATCTCTATTTGCTGGTCCTAGAAATCCATTTGTGCATGAATATCAGATTAAAATAAAAATAAAATAAAATAAAAAAATCAAACAGCCCTAATCCTGGACCAGATTTTTGAAAGGTGCTCGAGCTGCATCATCCAAAGAACACTTGCAAACCCAAGCAGAGGCCAACTCCAGACCCTGCCATTGCTGAATCTAGAAATTCCCAGCAAAAAAGTTAAGCTGAAAAAAACCAATGAATCCAAGGGATCCACTAAACCCTTTGCAGGCAACAGTTGCTAGTGGTATTTTATTTATCCTGCCCCAGTCCAATTGTGCTGAGAGACATTAATTTTCTGCTGTGATGGAAATGGAAAGATAACCTGAAATAAGGGAAAGGGCAAGTCTGAGCTGCCTGAGGTTTGTTGGCAGCACAGACAGACAAGAGATCAGCTCCTTGGATCACTTACAGACGCTACAAAAGAAGCCTGACTTCGGTTTAAATGATTTTTTTCCTGAGAACAATTCATTCCAAGGATATTTCCCTGTGAAATACTGGAGAAAAAGAAGAGGTGACTGATGTCCATGCACTTTTTTGGCCCTGGAATTGTTAGATTGCCACTGAAGCCAAAATAATTCTGTTCCTTTCCTCCCTCAGTGGCATACGATGAGAAACTTGAAGGAAGAATCTATACATCCAATAGGAGATTCAATTCCATTTTTTTAAAAAAAACTAGAGAAGAATCTGTGAGGAGAGGAGAAAAACCTCAACATTCTTTGAGGTGAAATCCAAGTCCCAATTAAGATAGCAGTGAAACTCTCAAGAAGTCTAGAGATTGACCCCTTCTGTTTTCTTATGTTCCTCTAATGTTAAGTAGCAAAGCATAAAAATGGTTAAAAAAACCCCAAACTTGAAGTATTTCTGTAAGACAACCTGCCCCCCCCAAAAAAAGACAAATCCTCAAACCCACGCTCATTTAAAATAATATTTACCCCAAAACATCAAGAAAATGTAAAGCAACAGTTAAAAATCTCTGGATCAATAATGTGGAGAAACTCTGGTGACATTTTTTTTCCATTTTGGAAATTATTCGGGATGAGCATTTTTACTAACAAATATATATTTTGAAATAAGAGTAATTTGCTGGAAGACCACAGGAGGAACTTAAAGGGTGTTATTCCCAAGCACAGGTATCCAAACCACCCTCAAAGTTAAATCTCACAGGTTTTGCCATTGGAGCAGCATTTTGCTTTCACATAAAGGAGCGGCAGAAGGGACAGGGGAACAATCAGAAAGAGTGAGCTGCACATTTTTCAGCACTTATCTGCCCTTCATAAACACAGGAGATCTTAAAACACCTTAGTTAGGTCTCCCACTAGGAGAGCTTTGAAGGATCTGCTGGAGGTCAGAAGTCAGGAAGGCTTCAGCTCCGGGAAGCATCAGAAGCACATCCTGCCCTGGGGCTTCCAGCAGTGCCCTGCCTGACACCAGCCTTCCCCAGCAGGAGGGAGCCCACCCAGAGCTCTGGAGAGAACAACTGGGATAAGAGAAGGTGCAGGAAGCAAAGACAACGAAGCTGTGTGTGTTGGAACCAAGCGCCACGAATCTCCCTCCGATCAATCTCACATCGCTGCAACGTGAGCTCTCTCTTTATGGGTTTTCAGCTGCTCCTCTAAGTTCTTATTCCTTCCCCAAAAATCATCTTCACAGAGCAGAGATGCTCCAGGTAAACAGAGCTCGCTGAAGAACCTCTTTTCTTTGCACATGTGTTCTGTGCAAAACTTGGGTTAGCTCTCACTATCTAGGTCAGGGTATGTAGGGCAAGCAGCTTGTGAGCCAGATCCCTGGCACCAGAGGTGCTACTACATGATCCACCTGCAGCAATTCAGGTTTTTTTCCAGCAGCAAACCCATCCCCCAAGGTTTATCTGAGAGATTTGCTTGGGTTAAACTCCTGTACTGCACGTTGATACACGTGTTTGGGGCATCAGTGTCCAAAGGGTCCCTGTTTCCCACCAGCACTGGCATCTTTGGCTTTGTCCTATATTGCCTTTTGCTATGGAGGGAAAAGGAAATAGTGGCTTTCAAAGCCAGTAATAGGAGAGGGCACATTAATTGAAAATCACCCTCTTGGGCTGGGATATCAGCCAGAGAAACTACAGGGGCTGACCTGGTGACCTTCCCATCAACGCCAGCCAGGACAGGGATCTTGTCATCATATTTTCCTTGGAAAAATAAAGCTCTGTGAAGTCTTTGTGTCACTGTGTGATAGAAGAACATCACAGGTGCGTGGTGTTTGCGTTTTTTACAACATCAGCGTTTCAAAGGGGACAGAACCCTTAGTGAGGGTTTCCACTGCACCACAGCCAGAGGAGGAACCCACTGGAGACTTCCCAGTTTGTACTTCACTGCCAGAGAAGATGGAGATGCTCCAGCTAATGTTTATTGGACAGAGCCACAGCTGAGGATTCACCTCTGCAGTGCCCAGCTAAGCAGATTATCAAGACACCAGGGGAGGTTTCTCTGCAGATGCTCTTTATTTGCAGAGCAGGAACTGCAGCAGGGTCAGGCCTTTCTGGCTGTGGAAAGAGTGCTGTTCCTCAACAAGGAAGCTTAGGAGGCTGCAAATATTCTTGTTCTGGACATCCCTCAGGAGTCCTGCATCTGATATTTCCAAAGAGGGATATTTGTTCTCTCTCTCTCCACCCCATGGAAATGATGTCAAATCATTAACCTTCCCTCCCCTCTCCCAAAAGGAAAAACCATCTCTGCCAGACCCCTCCAGCACTGCAAGTCTGAAAACTGTGTTATCCACAGCTCACAGCTTTGCTTTGGCAGATTTAGTAGTCAGTGATGATGTCAGTGAAGTCCCTCTTCAAACTCTGGTGTCCCACTCACACTCTTACAATGGAACCTGCAAAAATGGCCCTGTTTAAATCTGTGCTTTAAATATTAAAGCAGCAGATCAAGGTAAGCGTGGTTTCTGACTGTCCTGGTAACATGCAAGTTCCAACTCTTTTGTCCCACCTCTCTCTTACAACAAGGAGGGATTCTCTGCCCTTTTTGTGTTTAAAAAGGAGACTGCTTTGCTCTTGAGCGATTACATTTGCAATTAAAGTTAAAAAGAGAGTAGAGAAATTAAGGGATGGGTGCAAGAGAGCACCAAGACTTGATGAAGGGTTTTACCACAGGCATGAGGAATTTAGGCTTTTCAGAAAATTCACCAGCTGTGTAAAAGCAGTGACACAAACAGAGGATGCATTCACTTCAACAAGACAAAACAAAAAAGCAGATAATCCAAAATGCTTCACACTCACCAACACTATAACAATAGCAGAAAACTCAGCAGCCACCAGGTAACAAACCCAGGACTTTACTGCCCTTAAAAGCACCATGGCAGCTTTTTCTGTCATTACCCTCACACCTCTCCAGCTCAGAGCACTGCAAAGCACAGCATTCTGTGTTTAGAATACACTGGAATTAAGGCTTTGAGATTAATTTCTGAATCATTTCAGAACACCTTAGCTCAGTGCCAGCAGCCACTGTTCAGTTCCCTTGTTTTTCTGCAGACACAGGGAGAACAAAAGCTCCTGCAGCTGCTGAGCATCAGGTCCCTTCTCTTCTGGGAGAGCTTTCACAGTGACAATGAAGACCAGCTAAGCCAGGAGTAACTTCATCATCCAATACCATCACCAGCTTATTGAGTTACACTTTTAATTTTTACTTCAGCACTTCTCCACAAGCAACCTCTAGTTTTCTACCTCTAAAAATGACCAAGCAGTCTGTCTTTCTACCTCTAAAAATGACCTCCTGGCAAAAATGTTCCTCCCTGGCCATCACTGCTGCCATCACATCACTTCTGGTAGCCCCAATCTATATTGAATTCACACAAATCACGTGGGATGTAATTTTTATACCACCCAAAGCAAGACACGTGGCTTGGTTTGCTTGAAAGCTCCCTCAGTTCTATTCATCACTCTCTTGTTTTTTAATCTGTGCCATCAGACATTGCTATAAAACATTACAGAAATAAGCCTGGAGACCCTTCATGAGAGGGTCTCACCCACTTCCACCAACCTTTTCTGCCGGGGTCAGCCAGGGGGTTCTTCTGCTCCCCTCAAAGAGGGATCTTCTGAAAAATTCAAAGGAAACCTCAAAGAGAAAAGCCCTTCTGCTCCTCAAAAGAGCCAGATCTTAACTTTAATTGCCGCCTGAACTCTGTGCTGCACTCCCATCATTCATTGCCACTGATAATTCAGCTGTAACTGGTCATACATGATTGCATGAACCAAGACACCACACAAAAAAACAATTAGTGGATAAGTACACACATATAACTTTGCAATCTCAGCAACACCTTTCAAACATTAACTAATCAGGGTTTCTTAAACTCCTTGCACCTGTCCCTCACCCATCTCCCTCCTTTGCATTTTCACTCCTTTCTTGCTTGCAGGGAGTCTCCTTCCTCTCCCAGCTGTGACAAATCCGTGTTCTACCCTAACCACACCTTCCTCGCTCCCTCATCTTCACTTTTCACCCCCAGGCATCCTCGTTCCAATTAAAAAAAAACCCACCTGGAAGATGTTTAAATGCCCTGATGAGCAGTGAGATGTAGCAAAAGAGATTATTTAGAGCTTTACTGTGTGAGGAAATATGATGGACAGAAATTAGGTAAAGCATGTTTGCCCCAAAGTGAGGACAGCAGAGAACTGTGGAAAAGAAAGAACCAGCAGAAAAGAACCATTGTAATTTATTTTTTGTTGCCAACAAGGTCTCAGGTGTGGGGAGTTCTCTTGTTTCAAGCTGCCCATGGAGACACAGCACCATGTGAGCCTGTAGGAGAGACCACAATCTCATGCTGACAGACATTTAAAATGCCTTCAAATTCCACAGCTCTGCTTTCATTCCTGAAAAACGTCCAGACATTCACAGAACTGAAGTGAGATGTGGATAAAATTCACTTTGCCTTCCAGAAAGAAGAAGAGAAAATTGTAAAATAAATACCAAAGATTCAAACTTTTCTTTCTGTTCAGTATGACTTTAAAAAAAAAAAAAAAAAAAAAAAAAAGAGAAATTACAACAGAAATTTCAAGGAAAGAATGAATAAATTTTGGGGATGTGTTTTGAGCACACACTGCCAGCTCATGTCCAGCTTTTCATCCCTGAGGATCCCCAAGTCCTTTTGTTCTCATTTCTCAGCTCATTTCTCAGTCTGTGCTCACGTCTGGGATTGCCGTGGCCCAGGTTATTTTTTATGCATTGATTTATCACCTTCGCTGATTTAGGAATAAATTTCAAAGCAACTATTGGAAAGTTTCTAAGAACCTGGAAAGTGAAGTCCTCGAATTTTCTCCTGCTCACACTGTGTGCTTTCGATGCTCAGCACCTGATTGTGGGGTCTAAGCCTTCCCAAAGGTGACACCACGTGGGGCCGTTTAATTTTTAACTTTCTTTCACGAGATAATTTGATTTCCCAGAACAATCTGGGAATCTGACATAGGAAACCTCCCGTTTTCCCAGGGACCAGCTGACAAGATCCCCCTCTGCTCTCACCTGGGGGGCAAAAGGCAGCTGCTGGTCCTGCCTGGTCCTGCATCTGGGGAAACACCTCGTGAAGAAGATGTTCTGCAGGCACACACACAGAACTAAGATTTGTAAAAGGGAAAAAAAAGACATTTTTACTAATTCAAAGCTATCCATTCTTTCCAGGCAGCAAGGCAATGGGATTTGAGCCTCTGGAGCATTTAAGTCCCACACACTCTTTGCCTTTTCGGAGGGTTCCGTGGGTGACACTGAGAGTCTCCAGCTCACAAAAGGGGGGTTCTTATCCCCTGCAATTCCTGCAGGTATCACACACATCCCATCCAGCCCCCTGGAGTTCCATGGACACAGGCTCCCTGTGGTAACCTGCTGCCTCCTGGCATGAGGGACTTTCCAGCTCTTCCACAGGGATCTCCTGGCTGGAGAAAACCTCCAAGGACATTCCCAGTGAAGGCAGGGGCTCGTACCTTGGAGCAGCACCTTGTTTGCACAGTGTGATGCTGATGGAAACCCAGCCTATGGGGGTTATTTTTGTTCTGTTCTGGTGACAGGAAGCAAAAAAAAAAAAAAGGGGCTGTGGTGAAGCTGGCTCCATAAATTGCGTGCAGCAGAGTTAATGCAGGTGTGCTTGCTTGGCTCAGGCTTCCCATGGAGCAGGCAAGGGACTCGAGTGGTGGCTCTGAGGCAGGGAAATTTGAGATTGGTGGGGCTGCCCTCAGCAGAAAACTGATTATTTGGAATTAATGTTCATAAATCTAGCTCTCTTTTCCTGCACTCACTCCCGCTTCTCCCGCTCCTTCCACGTGGACTCCTTGCCCGTTCCAGTAGCCACCACAACCCAAACCTCTTTCCTTTTCCTTGTGCCACCTCTATCCACTGCTGCAAGACCTTTGTGTCCCTTGCCAGGGCTGACACGCCAGCCAGAGCCAGCAATCTTCACTTGGCACCGATTTCCATGTGAAAGGAACATTCTGAAGGAAGCCTGTGGGCCGGAGCCAAGGTAAAAGCCCCTCACTCCCTCCAGCAAATGCTGCTTTTCCAGTGTGAAAGCGCGAGCCCGGTGCCCTCCAAACCGCTGTTCCCATGGATTTGTCCCAGGTTGGAGCCTGTCATCTTCACAGCAGGAGCAGGAAGAGGCTTTTGCGGGCGGGGTGGGGATCGCCAACAGCGCGATCATTGTTTCTGCACGGAGGAAGCAAACTTTAGGCTGAGGGTTTGGCCAGAAACGCCTCCCTAATGCCAACAGTTGCATTGCCCCGTGAAGGGTGCCCTGGCAGGGGGAAGGGATAATCCCATGCAGGGGCTGCAAGCTCAACCCAGGTGATTTAAAATAAGAAGCAAAGTACTCATTTTTAGCAGTTACCCACCGAAATGAGCTGCCAGGGGATGAACTCGGGCCCTTTTTTTGCTTTGTTTAATTTTTTTCATATCAAGGCTGGATGCCTGCCCTGCAATCAGAAGTTGTTGCACGTGGAAGAAAAGCAGACCCGAGGCAAATACCCTTGCACGGGGTGAGCTCTGCAAAAGAGTGAGGGCTCTGTAGGGCCGGGCTGTCAGTAGGAACGTCAGAAATGACCCCAGTACTGGTGCTGCCACTCTTTCAACTCGAGCCATCAGTGGGATTTGGAGTCTTGCCAGCGACGCCCCTCGGGAGGGGATGTGGGCGCTGGAGTTGGGAATATCTTCACACTGCCCGTCCCTGAGCACGGGGCGAACTGCACAAGAACAGGCAGTAGCTCCGCTGGCAAGCCAAAGCGACAAAAATCCTCCCTTAGCTTTGATTACGAGAATCACCATCAGCTCTCCCGCCGCCCCTTCAGCGCGCCTGGTACCTGTTCCTCAAACAACCACGCTCAAACTCTCATCCCTAAGTTTACCTCCAGACTCTGGGGCAAAACCGCCTGGTTTGTTTTTTTTTTTTTTTTCTGGGGGGGGGGCACAGCCGGTCCCGCATTTAAAACCGGATTTAATCCCGGNGACCCGAGGCAAATACCCTTGCACGGGGTATATTAAATCCCGGATTTAATCCCGGTTTTAAATCCGCTCTAAGGGGTCCCCGAGCCCGGTTCTAAGCGCGCAGTCGCCCTCTCGCGGCCGCGGGTGGGAATTGCAGCGCCTGCGCCCCCACACCCCGCACGCCGCCACCGCGGGGCAACAGCGCCGTGCCGCGGACACGGCCGGAACTGCAGCGGGCGCTGCTGAGCCGGGCTTTGAGCATTCCCATCGACGTTTTTGCCGCAAATCGCAGCCAGAATGTTTCTTCCCCAGAAGGGAAATGTGGTTATCACCAGCTTGCTGTGGGCGGTGACACGGCCTGCCCCTGGAACCGGACGCCTGATGCGTGGTGTGACATCGTTCAGTGAGCTGTGGGTGTCAGTGTGCTGACCCTAAAAGAGGTTATCAGTTACCTTTAATATGTGCAGTCACTCCATGCAGGACTTTTGTGCTTCCTCCTCGCCCTTGCGCTAAGGGACTCCTGCTCGTAGGGTTGTTACTTACTGAGAGGTTGGCAAAGAGAAAGCGTCCCACACAGAAACGCTGCTGGCACATCACGCTCGCTGGGCTTTCCGTGTTCATTAAATTTTCCAGACAGGAAGGCAGCCGCATGTAAACACACCACTCAGGTACAGCGCACTACATGTAGAAAGGCACATTTCCCCGCTGTGACCCCCCAGAAGCCCCGTGCCTACTGATGCTCGGCAGGGAATCTACTCTCCCCACTCCTCCCTCAGCTCCTCCTCACCCTTCCAGTTCCTCTGCAGCCCCTTCCCTTCTCCCCACCAGCCGCGGTGATCACCAGAGGACTCCTTATCTCTGCGATGGTCTCTTGAAATGCCTTTTGTCTCCAACAGCTCATCGCCCTGCCCCTCACCTGCTGAGATCAGCCGCTTTCCTTTTTTTTGGGAAAAAAAAAATTAAAAATGAACTCTGGGAATAATAAAGAGTTCAGAAAACTTTCAAGATTGCAAAATAAATAAATAAATAAATAAAGGTACGGAGGAAAGGGAGGATTGCACGCTTCTTTTTGATTAATTCCCTCCCTTCCCGCCCCTCCCCAAAGAGCGTGGGGTAAATAAAACGAAGTACAGCCCTGACAGACACAGACCTGGACTGTCTGTTTAGAGATGGTGAGAGTGCCAATATTCCAGAGGGACTGTGCGAAACGAATCTGTCAGTGAACAGGAGCACATGGTAGAGAGTGTGAGGGTACATGCTTCACACTGAAAACAAACCCTTCAGAATGTGCAGAACACCCCGAATCTACATCTGCCACACCAAGTTTATTTCTGGGACCTCCTTAAAATTCATCCCCGAGTTTTATTTTCCACATCTTGAAAGCGTTAGATCTGCAAAGCAGTGTTGTAAGTGCAGCTGCTGAGAAGTTCAGCTCTGAGTTAAGGATGGAGCTGAATGTTGGCTGGAATTCTGATTTTTTTACCTCTGAATATTCTTCCGTCTTTTGGAAGCTGCCCAGTTTGAGGAAAAAGCATCATTTCTGCCTGCAACTACAGCGCTCAGATAGCACATCTCAGGGTGATGTGGAGATGTTCTTTCCATGCCTGGCTCACCCCAGCTCCTGATCCTGGCTCATCCACCTTCTCCTGATCCTCTCAGTCCCTCAGCACCGACTCCCCGTGCAGCTGCTTTTGCTCCCCTATTGCCACCGCTTCATCCCAAAGAGCCACATCCAACGCCACGGATGCCACAGCCCTTGGAAATCATTTCAAGGGGCAGAAAGCAGCCAAAACATGGCCAGGCAAACGACTTTTTGTTTTGTTGCTGCTACCACTCACTGACAAAGGGAGCAGATCTGAGGACGGTCTGTGCAGTACAGCAAATTACAGGGTGAATTTTGGGCCAGGTCTTTGATCACACCTCAGCTGTGCTCCCAGGCAAATACAGCACAAGACAAACGTGCCCAGTTGTGAGACATTGTTTGGTATCAACTAATAACCCTATTGATCGATTTTTATTTTTTTTTTTACATGATGGGTTATAGCTCCATTATCCACAGCCACCTGCATCAGATTGCAGTTGGGTTTTCCAAGTGCCATTCCTCAGACGTGAGGTTTTTATAAAGGCTTTCCTCCCAGCAAAAGCCACAGACTTTCTGTCATCCTGACAGAGCAGTGTCACGAGTCTGTACCCGCAGTTCAACAACAAATTACAACTTATTTCTTTCATCTGCACACCCATGAACACAGGTTGGAGCACAGCAAAAGGCAAACCAGTGGTAAGAGCTACAAAACAGGCCAGTTTGCTCCCTCTGATCCCATTTTTACTTGGAGGTGGAGGAGAAGAACACTGAGTATTTCTTCTCTGCTCCTACACATCAACAGAGCTGGTTGGACTCTGCCAACAGAAAGAGAATAAAACATTTTAGCTCAGCACTCCTAAATAACAGCTCTTCCTACGGGACTTAGTCCGAAAAATCCTCTGCAGCTTATTCACAATCCTGACATGAAACAAAATCTCGAAAAAGGCAAAAAAATTATAAAAAATTTAAAAAAGAAAAGAAAAAAATCCTCTCCATCACCCCCCTCCCACATGTTCTGGATTCCAAACCTTGGCTCAGGTATCGAGTAAAAAGCACGAAAAAAGCCACGTGGGAGGAAGTGCTGGAACATATTCTTTTCCCAGGCTACTCAAAATCAAGGTCCTCAATTAAAGAAGAGGAAAAAAAATAGGGAAAAAAA
>VXAW01009974.1:697337-726733 GCA_013399735.1 Tyrannus savana
GCAGCGCCGCCCCGGTGCGCGCAGGGGCGCCGGCTGGAAACGGCGGCGGGCACCGAGGGTTCCGCGCCGGAGCCGCCGGGCCCCTCACGGCAGCTCGAGGCACCTCAGCGCTCCGAAAGCCGCGGGGAAAGGAAATTAAATGTAATAAACACACACGTTATATCTTGTGTGAGGAGTTCGCAATGAAACGGCTCTGTAATTGACCGCCCTCCCCGCCCGCCGGCCGGGCGAGGGACGGGGATGGTCCCGCTGAAGCTTAGGCGGGTGCGGCCTCACCCGCGATATACATTCATAACCTTTATACCTGTTTATATGTGCTTACAAATTTATATTGACGTATTTTATACCCGTTCACAATTGAGAGTTATTTTTTCCCTCCATAATTCTGAAAAAAATAGTTCCCAGTGATCTTCTCAGCTTCCCAACGCGAACACAGCTCAGTCTTGTACAAAGTTACCTGCGTACTCCAGAACCTCAAAGCTGGCCCTTTCTCTTAAACTTACCTAGATATTTCAAGCGCCCCTTTGGTCTTTTGAGGTCTATCTAATTTTTAGGTGCTTCCTCGATCTGGGCACCTCAACCTCCCCTTGGGCTCAAGGCTCAATATTTAGTCCTCAGAATCCAGCTGTGCATCACTAAACTCCAAGAACATCAAGAATTTACACGACTGTGAGTAATAATTCTAAATAAACCAGCGTTTTCAGATTTAAGTATTGAGCATTTAGAAGCAAAATAATAATAATAAAAAAGCAACTACACTGTCTTCATCTCTGCACTACACCATTCAATCAAGGGGACCAAACAAAGCAGTGAAAAACAAGTGTTTCACACCAGAGGTTACTATCTCTGTTGGCAGCATCATCAGAGACAAACAAAAGTTCACAAGGTGCAAAAACCGAGCCTCAGCTCCATGTATTAGAGCCCTCCCTAGAGGTTTAGGGCAGCATTTTGTAATATAAGGTCACTGAAGAACTCGAACAATGTTATGATGAAAACAACCAACCAGAAGCAGAGGGATTGTAAAACAGCTGCATCCAGACTTGGCCGGGTTTTGAGCCCTAGGAAATCACTTTAGCACCTAAATGGCCCCTCCACCCCCCTATTTTGAAGCTTAGTATATTCAAATCTAAATATCCACATATATATCCAAATATATATCCAATCTATTTGGATATATTCATATCCAAATACCCCTGGAACATCAAAACCTGGCAACTATCATGTACCCAACCCAACACAGCAGCTGTGAACGTTGCAGCAGCAGTTTCAGAGGGATTCTCCAAAAGACAAGATCCATTTCTATCAACAACAAAGACAATGTTTTATTGAACAAATCTATGTACAGTACAAAAAGGTTTTTAAAATGAAACACTACTGTAGATTTATTGCAGTTTGATGGCTCAGTTTTAATTTGTACTCTTATATAAAATGCAAAGTAAAATAATTTAACATTCAACAAGGAAGCACAAATTTCCTTTCTTGCTGAACCTGTAACAGCTTTTACAAATTAAGAGTCCCAAAATGCATACACTGCATTTAATCAGAAAGGTGTTATACAGTACCAAATAAATTAAGAAAATAGTAACACTACCACCCCCTTTGGGTCTTTTGTCCATAGCACTGGTGTTAAACAATAAAAGAAATGAGTACAGCTGAACCTTCAATGTGATATTAAAATCACAAAGTTTAATGTTATAAATTATCCAAACTATACAATTTATATAATTTTAATGAATATGGCTAAATAACCAAAGTACCAGTGACCTTTCCCCACAGATATCACCACTTCCAACCTACTTTCAGTATTCCTTTACTTTGTGAAAGGTGCCCACCAAGAGGCAACTCTTTGAAATCAGAACTTCCACGACCTTTCCAGTGAAACATGATCGGCTTAGAGAAGAGTCTTAAAACCAAAGTCCAAATCCAAGTTACAGCCAACTGGAGGAATGTTATTGGAACACAGTTATCCACAACAAATGCACAAACTTTGATCCAACAAAGCTCCCAAGCTCATGTGTAACTTCAGGCAGCTTTGAGGGAGTTGCAAGGCTTACATTACACGTGGACTTTAGTATTCATTGAATCAAATATTGGATCAATTTATTGAAGGATTTCCAATTGTATCATTCAATGCTTCTTAATGCCTGGGGGGAAAAACAAAACAAAACAAAACAAACAAAACCAAATTTCAGATCTGGATTTGTAACCTTTTTCAGCCCTACAAGTTGCAGGCTTAGTACAAGGTAATACTCAACATACTGAAGAATCCTTAAAAAGCATGGAGAATTATCCCACACACATTACACAAGTTACCTTTTCGCTTCTGATTCAAGTTGCTTAATACTGCAACTGTCTGAGAATACCAACAGGTATCAGAGAGGAGCTTAAAGAAAATGCAATGTCTTTTGAAGTAAAAATCATGACTTAAAAAACGTTTACCACCCACTTGCTACTTTAGGTCAATTTAAGAGATTTCTGGTTAAGTGTTAGGGGTTTTTTTGCAAATTTTCACCTCCAGAAGAATTCATGTTTCCTGTTCTCCAGAGTGTATCTACTGAACACATGATATCAACAAATGGTGGTGTCCAAGAAAAGCATCTTCGAACAAAAAATTACTTTAATGCAGGTACAAAAAATTATGGTCACAGTTTATGCATGTACACAGATGCATTTATCTACACACTTAAAACCAAAGAAAATACAAGTCTCAATCATGATTTTAAAGCATCTTCAAACACATGGAGCTCCAGGGAAAAGGCAAAAAAGCACCAAAGATTAAAGGTACATTGAAAAGATTTTACACATTGCCATATCTACTGACTCGGTTTTCAGATTTTTAGAACTGTAATACTTGAAAATTAAACTTTTTTCCCCCAAAATATATTTAAGGAAATTCAACTAGATTAACAAAGTTAAGCAAAGAAAGGGGAGCCTGGGAACATTCAACGTGAAAACTGGGTCCTTAAAAATTAGTTGGTAACTTGAAAGCAAAAAAGGTCAAAGTGCATTTGTCTGATAAGGACCCCTTTAAATTTAAAACAAACTTTTAATGTATTTATATATGTAAATATATATATATTGTGTGTATAATACTTATATATAATGAACGATGCATTTAAATCAGGCTTTTTGCAGCTGCAAAAAAAAAAAAATTCTTTGGTGCCTCGAACGTCAGACAAATCTCTGAAAGTGGGCCATGATCGGTACTGATGGAATGCACACACACCTGTGATCATAATTTTATAACCTTTGCTGTCAATCCAACTCAAAGTTAAGGCAAAAATTTCCTCGAGTTCAAGAGTTAAGATTTCGAATTTGCATTCTCTTTACCCTCCCGGGAGGGGAAAAGAAAGCAGAATGAATGCAAATCTCTGTTTACCTTTCACAGAGGATTATTAGCAGAGGCATTGCTGAGTTTAGTTGCAGAACTACTTCACAGCCTATCCTACAACAACACCCTTGGGTTTGCAAGTGTGAGCCATTGCTACAATGACCAGGTTTCACGCACCTCTGGATTTTTTATGCATTAATTTTTTCCATATCTGTTGATTTAAGCCCTACACACGCTGTGATGAACTATTCCATAAATAAACCAGCTGAGCAGGAGCAGTTGGGCTTTGCCACCCCACGTTTCTGTGAGGACTCCATCCCTGAACGCCAGTTTGCACCACCATCCCTCCCCTGCCTACAATCACATTAAAATGTTACCCGTGTACCACAGGATCCCAAATAAACACTCTGTCAGGTGGCAAGAGATAAATGAGAGCAGAAATCAGCGTGGTAACTGGGCAATGTGCACGTTTGCCACACCTCTGCCTGGGGTGGGAAGACCAAAAACTACAAGGGCACCCTTTTGGTTCCCAAATGTTCTGCATTTCAGTGTTACACATAGAGCTGAAGGACTCACACTTCCTGTCTTCACATTCTGATTGTTTCTGTGAACAGTGAATTTCGAATAAAGTGCTTAACATTTCAGTAACTCCTTCACCAACTCCTGGGAAAGGCTCTTTTCAAGGGATGCTACTAAATAAAGTTACAATGTGTCTTAAAGAGACTGAGTCCATACCTATTTTCTCCCTTCCCCTAGACAGTAAATAAGTAGTTACAGTACTGAGTTGTGGCCCACCACCATTTATCACACATGTAAAACAGGCTCTTCCTGATCTTTTTTTTCCCCCTCCAACCTGTGCCCTGCTTTTGTCTGCCTTCTCAAGTTCTCCTCGGTCACACCCACAGCTGAGGGACCTCTGTATTTGCATAATAACAAACTCTGCTCTGTAATGCGAGTTTAACCTCCTCAACATTCTGCATTTGTTTTCAATCAGTTCCTGTTAAAATCCACACGGGATCTGTGCACGTACTGCTTGGGTTGGCCTTCCCACACCTACAACAGATGTTTCACAGGACACTCTTTACCTGCACCTTCACCTTGGCCTTGCAAAGGGCTTCTCTTGCATTGCATCTGATTTCCACTGTGTGTAAGTTTTATATCACATCAACTCATTCTTCCTTGCTATGTGATGTATTTTGAGTTTTTGGCTATTCCAGCATTCCACCTATCTCAAGATTTCTTTCCACATTCCTCTTTGGATTCTGAGTATAAGTTTATTAAATGAGCTCCATGCTTTTGAGCAGATAATACGACTCCCACACTTGAGCTTTGAGAAAAGAATGCACGGTTCCTCTATGCATTTCTTATCCATAGCATAATAATTAACACCTTCTGGAATGATTCCTTCCCAGCTGTGTGGACAGACACCCCTTTAATGACACAAACTAAAGCAGCTTTCAGAATTGGCTGTTTTTTCCACAAGGCAACTAACATCTCTGCTTGCCTTATTTTCCTTAAACCTTCCTGCTAGAAAGGCTGGGCCATTCAGCTTCGATCACCTATTTGGAATGAACATGGCTTTTCAGAGAACTGGTACTTTGGGGTTTTGTAGCAACCTTTCTGGACTCGAGACCTGCAGAGCTCCTATTAACTTTTCTGTGAGTTTTGTCTAGAAAAATGTGCTTTGTCTTTATCAAGGTCATGTTTCTCTCCAGTAATTTGAGACTGCTTCATGTTTAAGGCCAACTGGGAAACGAACTGATGCTTCTTCGTGTAGTGTTTCCTCACACCACTCCTTATCTGATACTTTGCTCCAGAACATTGAATCAGGCACCTGTAAAAGAGAACGCACTGGGGTCAAAAAGCAACTCCTTCTTTAATCTAGAACACTGCTGCTGCTTTTCAGCATGTTTAGTTTCAAACATGCACGGTCAGACAGACTGAATTAACCCTTCTGTTTGAGGAGAAGGCTTTTCCATCAGAGCTGCTTACAAATTCTCACCATCTCTTTCTTATTCTAGACAGCATGTCCATTTAAAAGCCCAAGTACTGTGATTTAACTAAGTTCTAGCATATCTATTCCATCAGGCTGTCTGATTTCCAAGACCATTTTCTGATTGGTATTTACCCCCAAAGAAACCAACCCAGAAGGACTGGAAGGACTTACTTTCATCATCTGAATCGAATCCAAAGAGCGTCTGACACTTCTTTTGTGCAAGGTGAGCCTCAAGTGCTTCTGAATTACAGTAGATGGTCAAGCAGTTGCCACATCTAAATCTTTCTGTTGTTTTGCTACAAATTTTATCTTGTTCAGAGTAAGCATCTACTTCCTCAGCCAAAATTTTTCTACGTTTTGGCATGCTAATGTAACGTTCATCAAGGTAACTCGGAGGCAACGGTCTAACGTAGGGTTTTGTTAGGATGACACCATATGAAGTAGTCTCTGTTGTCTGATTTGGTTTAGAAGGTACTTGTGAGGCAGCAGCAGCAGCATTATTATTATTATTTTGTGGTGCATCATGACAATTCTGTAAAACTGGTAACACTGACCCATTTTCTGTCCTTGTTTCATCTGCCCCTCTGTCCAAAGGTGTCTGCGATGACTTGGACGACGTCTGACCTGGGTCACTGTGCCCATTGACTAGTTGGTCACTAACAACACTACAGTTTTCAGAATTTGGCTGTAACACGGGTGCCTTTTGGTCTATGGAACTTAAAACTGCAGCACTACCCTCGGATGAACTTTCATTTCCATTGTGAATGACATTATTTGCTTTCTTCTCCACACTTTGAATGTATGTCTTTGGTTCTGTAGAGTCCTTCCTCGACTTCCAAGTTGGAATTGGTAAATCTACGGTTTCTTTTTCATTAACAGATTCGTCATCATCCTGGAAACTACAAAGTTCTGAAGGATCATCTGAAGAATCTTTTTCACTTGCGTCTTCCAAACATTCCGGGGTTTTATTTAAATAATGCTGAGCCTCGTGTTCATACAGCAAAGGGAGCTCCTCAAACAGCTCACAGCAGTCTGAAAAATTGCACCGAGCTTTAAACACACTGTGACTTTTCGTATGCTCTGCAAGCTCAGTTGACAGCTTAAATCTCTGATTACAATTAAAGTGTAAACAAAAGTAAACATTTGGATACACATGTCTCTTCAGGTGGTCTATAAAATGTTGGGAATCAGCAAATTTTCTCTGGCAGAACCGACACTTTCCTTTATTCCACTTCATTATGTGTTGCTGCACCTTCAGGTCAGTTGGATGACTCTTCCTTGCGTGTTTGTTGAGGAATCTTATCTTTTTAAACACCCGAGCACAACCATTAGCAGGGCACTTAAAGGTTCCTTCCTCATCCAAAGCATCGATGTGTTTTCGAGGGCAGAAAGCCCCGTTCACTTTATGCAGAACGGGTGACTCTTTACTGGAGTTCTCATCATCTTCAGGCAAACTCTCTGTACTTAAAGCATCAGGAACGTTATTAAAACAGCTGTCACTACTGTTTTCAGTAGCATCATCCTGGTCACTGAGGTGGTTTTCCACCGCATCAAAACCCCGTTCTGCATTCTCATCCTCCCCTTGGACCACTCGCTCAGCACCCGGAGCTACTGCAGCCGCTGGTGCAGTATCTTTGGAACCACAGGAATTCCCGTTTTCAAGAGACGGAGAAACATCAGAACATCCTACTTCCCTAAGAGCAGGAGCCTGCTGACCAGCCTCAAGAACTGCAGCAAGATGTTGCCTCTCTATCTTCCTGACGTGATTCCTCAAGTGCTTCAGCATCAGTCCCTTCTGCCTGAACTTTCTGGTGCAAAGTACACAGGAGAAGCTGCCCTTTTTCTGGTGAGCCTGTGCGTGTTTCACGATGTGATCACCGAGGAACTCCTTGTTGCATATCACGCAGCGGTGCCTGGGCTCACTTCGATCCAGGCTTTTAGGGGCCTCCAGAGCTTCGTGGTTCTTTTTGGCATGACCTTTGGACCGGGCCCCAGAGCAGTTCCCGGGGTCGAGCTCCCCGTTGCTCACATCTGTCAAACGGGCACGCTCCTCACTCAGAGCCCTGTACTCCGCTATTTTCTCGGGATTTGCAGCAGAGTTTTCCAGTGTACTTTCACCCAAGCCGTCCAAGGCTTTATCCCCCAACAACGCCAAACAGTTCTGCTTGATCATCAAGAAATTCCAAAACTCGGGATCGAAAAACAACCCCTTTTTCAAGATGGGGAGCAGCTCAAAACGCACGCGGTTTTGAACAGAACTAGTGCACTCGTTGTACTCTTCATCTGCACACTTATACAAGTGTTCAACAGTGTAGTAAGATTCCAAGGTGCGCTCCAGGAAAAAGATGGAAAGAGCACAAATCCGCAGGATCTCCAGGTCGTTGGGCAGAAAGTGAGCGATTGCTTTATAAATAAGACTCTTCATGGTGGGATCCTCACGCAGGTCCAGCTGGAGGGCGCACCCGCATATCTCGACACAGATCTGCAGACCATCCTCACCAACCTGCAGAAAGGAAGTTGGGAGTGTACGGAATTATAAAGCACAGCTATTTTCCTGACGGCCTCACAGAAATCTGCAGCTCGAAAGTAAAAGGAAAAATATCAGACCCACAGGAAAAAAAAAAAAACAAAACCCAAAACAAACCCCAACTACTATAAACAATGTCCAAACATCAACACCCCATGTATTTATATTCATCTACTAAAATCTTCTGGGCCCTGCAGTTCTACAGTTAAAGACAACTAATTATTTGGGGATATAAACCAAGACTACAAGAAATCTGATATAAAATATAACATAAATATCTGATCTCTTGAGTATCTCCTGTCTGCTTCTTCCTTGCCTAGGCTGTTCCACACTATAACACAGTTACTCTGTATTTTGACCTTGTTCTAACTCACTGAGCTTGCACTGCATAAAAATGAGGATAACATCACTTGCAATTTCAAACAAAAACCACCAGGGAAACCATAACAACCCATGGCCAAGGAATCTAAAAGGCTGGAATTTTCATAATTCGTATTCCACACTTCAGGCTGGGGGCACTGATATGAAACTATAACTCAGAGGGACAGTAAGAAACAAACTGCCCAACAGGCAGCAGATTAAAGTCAAAAGAGCTTCAGGAAGTTGGGAAATAATTAATAACTTCTATATTTAAATGTCTGTTAACATATGTAGACAATGTAGTGGGTTAATAAAAAATAAAGACTATTCAGATGCAAATAAAAGTTATTAGTACCATCACAAGCATTTTAAAATACATACCAAGATGGAACTCCTAAACAGCAGCAAATTACTGCATTTTGATCTGTACAGCAGCCCCCAGAAAAAATAATTTACAATTGATTTAGGGCACAAAATAGGAAGGAGCTCTGTTAAATCAGGTTAATGATAAATAACAACATTTCATGGGAAACAACTCACATGCCTGTGTGCTTTTGATTACAAACTGTTCTTAGAATAGAATCATAGAATTAACTGGGTTGGATGAGACCTTCGAGATCATCAAGTCCAACCCTTGATCCAACACCACTGTGATTACCAGATCATGGCACTCAGTGCTCCTTCCCTATTCCCTGTTTTTTAACTTTCCATAAAAACTGGTCATTACACAATATGAACATCACTTGTCTTTAACTAGTTACAAAAAGAACGGTGGCTGAGGTAAAAACAAACAGAACTTACCTCATCCTTAATGACTTTCATGAAAGGGAAAATGACTCTGACATTTGTGGCAATTCTTAGGAGCTGGTAGCAGTGGTCAACAAATACTTGTTTTGAAGGGTTAGATTTAAGCTGCAGTTTACTCCAAATGAAGATCAGGTCCCTATTAAGTACAGAACAAAATATTCCAATTAGATTGAGTTTTAGAACTCTGTCACTAAGCATGATGCATTACTAAAGACAATTATTTGCATGTTCTGTGACTAAAATCATATTTGAGGGCTTAACACCAATCCAATTAACACCACGACGTGCACAATAAAAAATGCAACTTAATTACTTTGTAAAAGCATTCAAGGTATCTCCTGTCACTGAGCCAATTAGATATTCAACAAAATATTAATGTATTCAGCTTAGTTCATAGACAGAACTGCACAATAAAATCAGATGGTACAGATCTGACCCTTGACACCACAGGCAATAAACATCAAGCTCTGGGTGTTCTTGGGATTAAGCTCCTTTCAGGACAAGGGTGAAGAGTCCTTCAGGAAAAGAAGCTTTTGAATGTGGAGAGTGGAAGCACTGCAGAAAGGCAACTTCTGGTATGGTCCAGTGCCAGGAAGAGTGATGTTCTCCAGTTATGTGCATCAGAACACAATTTAGCTTACATGGGGGATATCTGAAGGGATCAGGCTCTACAGCTACTCCTGCATCTCGGGGGTCTTCAGTCCGAGAACATTCCTGCCTGAGACAAGGAAAGACAAGAACAGACTGCTGGGCTCTGCAGCAGAGCTGCTACACAGGTGATGTGCTCAGCCTGTAAAACAGAGCTAATTAAACCACACAGCCTGTAAATTCTGTGCACTTCAATTCAGAGGTGCAGAAAGGCAACCGGACTTGACTTGGAGCGATAAGATTTGCCAGCACAAAGATTTCACACAGGAGCAGATGAATTAGGAGTGTTTAGGCAGAAATCCCACCTCAACCTTACGATGAAAACAGGGCTAATTGACTTTCCTTTTCTGAAAGAAGACACTTTTCTATTCCACCAGTGTGCTCCCTCAGAAAACAAACCTAATTACTGACAAAATATCTGGCTGATCTTCCGGAGTCTCCAGTCTGTGCCAGGTACAAATTAAACCTTCAGGGATTAAGCTTCTCTTAGTAAAGTCAGTGCCTGACTGAAGGGAAGTGACAGAACTGCCTGTGACAAAACACCAACTTCACCTTTAAATTTAGGAAAGCTCTACAGTTCTGCTTGACATTTAGGAGCAAGACAAGAGAGCTTGATTGTTTTCTTTCATTCAGAACCCAAGAAAACTAAAGTTGAAAGAAAGATCAAGCTTACATGGGGGAAACTGTGAAATTTCCTGTAAGCAGCCCTATGCACAAAAAATTAGTCCTGCAGGTTTTCTAAAGATATAAACTGTTCACCTCTGCCTTTACCAGGCAGGAAATTTGATTTCTACATCTCTGCAAACTTCACACACAAGTTTGAAAACAAGTGTCTTTGGGGATCAAACCATTCATAACAACTCAGTGAAAGCCTCAGTCTGAAGCAGAGAGGTAAGAACCGAATGATTTTGCTGTTATGTGTTACCACAACTGAATAATCCAGTTTACCCTCTGCTTTGCCTCACACACCATTTCAGAGCAAGCCATTTCAACACTAATCCCAGCAGATTCGAGAAAACTCAAATTATCCTTGCGAGAGATCAGTGGTTGAAGTGGTTTGTGGTGTTCAGACAAGTGTGATGGCTGGCCCAGGGAAAGAGCTGAAAAAGGAATGGAGAAAGCTGAAAGTATGAGGAACAGCCCCATGAGGGAAGAACAAGGTGTTAACCACCATCTGACTAGACCCTCTATTTTAGTCTTTTTATTTTTCCTGTAGACGTGGTGGCTTCTTCTCAAGCATATTTCTCACTGACAATCATCAAGGATTAAAGTCTTCTTGAGGAGCTGACTGGACTCTTTCAAGCACTTCTGTGCTTTAGATACCAACTTGCCATGCTGAAGTCAGCAGCACCTGAGATATTTCAGTGCCTCTGACCAGAACACAGAAGATGAATCTGAGATCACAGAGCAGGGGTACTTTCTCTTTGCACATTCATTAAGGCAGAGTAGTAGAGTATTTAAAGACCTTTACTTCTTGGATGGTATAACTTAGTTCACACTGAGGCCTCTCCTAAGCTTTTATGGACTTGTGTTAGGGCCATTTAAATTGTTCCTGTGAGATCACAGAACTCAGCACCTCTTGACCAGAGGCATTCCAGTCTCTTTAACTCCCTACAAAATGCCACAACCATCACACATCTCCATCAGCACCACAAGATGATGGTTAAACCCACCCTGCCTGAGCTAGATCTCAACCCTTTGATACCCTTGAGAAGCAGAAGGTCTGTCTTTCCTTGGGTATAGAGAGCACACTTCACCAAAAGACTGATCAAACATCTGGTAAAAAATTCCTTCGCTTACTTTGAATTTACTGCACGGGAATCACTTGAAAACAGCCCAAACAGCGTTTAAAAAATTGCCTGGCAGAGGAGGAAGGCAATTCTGCTGTGCCTGTTTATGACTGTTCCATCAAAACACCGTCCTCCTGAAGAGACATCACCTCGACACTACATCACTGTGGACTGATCTCTCACCAATACCTTGTATGAAAGTATTTCCAGTGAGATCAAACACAGCTTGCTTTGTGATTAATTTGTAAGTGGGCTTTGATTTCAGACAAACCATTCAGTTCATCTAAATCTAGAATTTAATGAAAGTAAGAGTTGTGCAACAGAGCTGCTTGGAGTTCATCTCCCTCTGAGAGGGCAGCTAATGGTTTCACCTTCATGATTTCATACAGGTAGCAAATATCTGCCATTCACAACTTTCTGATCTATTTTGCTCTCTTAACTTTGCTACTTAACTTTTGCCCTTGATTCCAGACAAGGTGAGATGATTTATGCTGTGCTGAAGACGTTTAGAATCTCCTCTAGGGAAAAAATACGCTCTCAAAGTTAAATTAACCTGGCTCCTACTTCTCCAAAAATTTGAATTAAGAGTGCAGTCATGCCTTCACATGACCTATTAGGCATTATACAGAATTCTTATAACATTATAACAGAATTGTTAAGGTTCAGCATCTGTAAAAGATGGAACAGCTGTTTGAGCTGCACAGATGTAACTGCTCTGAACTCTTTCAAAGATCTTCAAGTTCTCTATTCTGAATAGAAGATTCAAAGACTAAGATTGTTTCCTTCTAAAACAGGTATCCTTAAGTACTTGAGTCTCTTCTGGAATTTCATCTTTGACAGACACACCTTGTTTGGAACAGCAGTTTCAAAAATGGACGATGCAAACCAATGATGAGATGGATAAGAGCAAGGCTAACATTATATAGCAAAGGATACAAGAAGAAGGTTTAATTTATTAAAAATGCCTTTTTTAAAACACTGAATCCCTGAAACAGAAAGCACTAACCATGTAATTAATACATGCAGGTTACATCTGTCAGTTCCCTAAAAAGTAAGCAGTCAGGAGAGGCAGCCCTTGGGCAGGAATCAGCAAATAAGGATTCCACTCTAACGTGGTCACTGGGCTCACACCAACTGTGTACCTTTTTGGTTGAACTTCTGTCCTATGGGGACAGCCATGACCACCTTTTTCTGGACAGAGTGAATGAAAAACACCACCAGCCACTGCCAACACATTGTACTATAAATGTGTGTCAACCATAACCCCAAAGGTTTTGACTGAACAATTACTCATCCAGCAGTTGAGGAACAAATTGAGTAACGAACTAAAAACCGTGTCTGACTTGGTTACTTCAAGACAAAAGAAACTTTTCAATTCCCTGCAATCTGGGCACACAGAAATCCTAGAGAGATTCTCAACTGCATGTGAAAATTAGTTATGCAGATGAATAATCTGATCTCAATTGATGGAAGAAAAAGATCAAACCCTTGCTAAAGCTGTTTTGCTTTAACAACATAATCAAACACACAAATAAAGCATACTTTATATCAAGGAATGCAGATGTTCCTTCAGGTACACCAATTATAAAGGCTAAACAGGAGAATTATCTTCCTTAGCCATCTCCCAGCCCTCAGAATGATGGAATTTGTTAACTCTCTAGAAAAACACTTTTAACCCCTAAAAACATCCAAGTATCAAGATGATTCAACGTGTATGAAGACATCCTTACTGAAGTGCTTTCTGAAGGACCATCATTTGTGTAATGGCTCTGCTTCCACAATTAACAGCACGTTTCAGTGACACATTCTCTTTTCAGACACATACCAGAGCTACAGAGCAAAATATCTTCATTGCTAAGAGCCTACAGACTGCATGTTGTTACACATATTGCTGATCATAAATGCCCATCACAAATTTTTAGGTATTTATAGCCTATGGTATGTAAAGGCTCACTCTTCTCCTAATTTGAAGCAGTTAGTAAATGTTATGTTCTATGCACTGCCACTGCACGTGACCCTGTGTAAAAAGGCAAACAGGCACAACAGATGCACTAGGAATGTTTAAAAAATCGTGTTAGAATGTTGTGGGTGTTTTTTTTTTAACTGGTATTTTTTAAACTCGAGCTACATCTTAAAAAATGTTAGGTGAGTTTCATTTTGGCAACAAGCATTTATTTTCTGCTAAGCTGCTTCACCAGAAATAAAGTATTTACCAGATACAATACATGTCCCCATTTTGGAGCTGTGGGACTAGGAAGGATTCACAAAGCTGTAAGGCTAAGGTAGTCTTCCCTTCTTTTTCAGTGTTGCAGATGATCTCAATTCCACTCTTGCAATCAGTCCTCAACAAGTGCTATACAATTAAAATAGAATCAATTTAGATAAGTTTGCTGACATGAAATAAAAACCTACCAAACCCTACAGTTACTGAAAACTTCAGGACTTGCTATTAACATAGGCTGGCTTTGGAACAGCTTTTGTGTAGGTCTGTAAATTAAGATTTTGGAGGTATCTAGAGCTCCTTCATATTTTTTACACTAATGACCATCAGAATAATTGTCTGAGACAATAAAATAGTACCCAAAAGCACTTTTACACACGATGGGAGCTTATTCTTAAAACAAGGTTAAGAAAAGCACTGTTACCTAGTAAGTGGAAAAAGTAGGGCCTCGTGCAGCTCAAGTGTCATTTTACACAAAAGGACATCATTAAAAAATTTCAAGGCTATCAAAACTATATAATGTACTGGGCTGGCATCAATTAATGCTTTTACTAAATCATAGTCTATAGTAAAATAGTCAACACACTGATGTCACAAAATATTAATGATTTAAGCTATTTAGGGAATATATCCACAAGCACACTCGAACCCCCAGAAAATTGCATTTAGCTCAACAAGATCTGCAGGCACTTAACATTTACCTCTTCAAAGCTTAAGCCAGCACTAAGTCAAGCCTGATTTTCATGACATTTGTCTCAACAACAGCAAGAGTTGCACATGCTCCTCTCCACAGCTTGTACCCAGCAAGTATAAAAGCCCCACCTCATGAAAACAATGTATTACTGGCAAACAATACCTCCTGGAATAGCTGATCTTCTAATGGTGACATATAAAGACAGGTGAAAAGAGCTTGATGGAAATACAGATCTTTACTGATATCGGGATGATTTATGCAAGATTTGATAAGAGCCATTGCCTCAGGGATGCGTTCACAGGCAATAAGGTATCTGGCACGCAGTTCAAAGAACAGTGGATTTTCAGAGCTTAAATATTTGTTAACTGTACAGGAAAGAAAGATTTAAAGGCAATTAGAATGTGAAGTCCAACCAACAATTATTTTTTATGTTGTTTTTTAATAGTGCAACGTCAACAAATAATATAAAAAAAAAAAAGGCTCTGCTAAAGAATGGATCAAATATTAAGTTAAATACCGTTAATCTGTCCCTCTGCCTGCAAACAAATTGTTATTTTTCTTACACCAGTAATCTAGTTCAGTATTTGGTTTCTAACAGATTAACACAAGGTGCTGTAAAGGATTAGTAAAATATATACTATACAGAAGATGTGAACATTTAAAAAAAAAAAAAAATCCCTCCTTTCTCAGCACTAGAATCTGGGTGATTGTCAAAAGTATAAGATTGATATCACTTCCAAACTATCATTAAAAACATTTAAAACAACTCAGGATAGTCATTACCCATCAAAATGTAAGACCTCAAAGTGGTGAGAAGAAAAGTTAACTACAATCCACATGCTGTTGCCTTCAGTGGCTTTGAATGCCTTGATTTTTCTTGCCAAAGTGGAAAATACACTTCTTCCTTCCTCTGAAAGTGCTACTGGGCACAATTCATATCTAAATACCTTTTAATCCTAGCTCCTGATTTCTGGAATTCTCTTTTTCAGACCTAAAAGATAACATAAAAAAGCTAACATATGAGTGAAATGTTCTCAACTGAGATACTAAAAACACTTAACAGTTAAGTAACTGGAAATTCAGAAACCTCTAGAAGACATATTTCAGTTCTCTATTAGAAACGAGATTTCTCTAGCATCTTTATTTTTATGCAAGCTAAAGGAACACTTAAAGGAATATTATTCAAGGTGTTAGGTTTCAGATTATACTTGTTAACAGGAAAAAAAAAAAATCTAATTCCCACTATCCATTTGCACTTCTGGGTACAAACTCAGTAAACAAGAGGGCTAAAAGGAAAGCCAGTGTCTAACTGAGGTCACTCACTGCAAGAAAAAGGGATTATGCAGCAAAGTCCCTGGAGCCAAGTGGAGATGTCAACAACCCCCTTAGAAAGTAATTAACTGGGTTCACCTCTCTAATGATCTTTGCTGGATCCTCGTATCAGACCACCTCATTCTGCCCAACATACCACAAGTTTATTGCTCCAATGTTTCAACCCAATTTAAACCCAGTAACTGCCTTGCTTTCCAGCCACCTCAAAATAGAGGGTAACATCTCCAAGCGGGCTACAGCTCATGTCAAGACAGGCACAGAGAGGTTGGTCTCGGCCTAAGCTGCTCCAGGGAGTTAATGAATCCAAGACAGGATTATGGAGTTCACCCAAAGTGACTCTTGCAAGTTGGTGACTCAGCAATAGGCGGCTTTCCCCATCTGAAATAACGCTCCCTGAGGGAACCACATGGCCAAATATACAAAAATAGACACCAAATAATGCTAGCCTGGAAAGCAGCACACAATGTCTGCTTTCTGTAAGACCTGACAAGAATCGGGGTTTAGGGGAAGTGAGCAGAGAAAGAACCAGCTTCCAAAATCTCATTATCTAACATAAAACATCTGTCATTGCAGATGAGATGTCAAGGGGGAAGGGGGGGGATATCAGGAGACAAAAAAGGAGAGAAAATATCTCAGCAGAGGGGAAGGAGATGCAGCCTGAAACAAAAGGAAACAAAGTGATCATCTGGTGACAACAGGCAGTCTCATTCCTACTCTGTCAAGTTAAAACTAAGTCAACATCCTCAAACTGTTACCAGAGAGGCTTCATGATGATCAAGAGAATCACTATAGCAAAGGATAAACTAATTCTCTGCTGGAGAGACAGAGACCTCCTAACCTCACATCATAATCACCAAAACTGTGCAATGCAGAATAAAACTACGTTAATCCTCGTTTTCATTTTGTTTCTGTAGATATTTGACTAGAACTGTACCAGCTATATTATAAAAATAATGGGTAAACACATTGCTCAAGCACTTGCTTCACAATGGAGACAAAACAACAAAGACTACCCCTTTAATCATGTTAATTTGCTATCAAAACACCTTTTCTGGTGAAGGGGTCAGGCTCAACTTTAATCCTCTTCCTTTCTCTACAGAATGAACACCCTGTCATAAACCCAGGAATGAGTTTGTATCGTGCGCTAACATCATAGCAACTGGAGAAAAGCCAGCATTTCCCACCACTATCAAAGAGAAACAGCTCCTAGGAGATCCCCTGTGAGCACTGCTAAGATGTTAGTAAAAAGACTTGACTGTAGATTGGATATTTTTCCTCTTATGAACTTTCATTTACATTCCAGTGATTTTGTTTCCATCCTTCTCCTGCTCTCAGCTCTAGGAATTACACACACAAACAGAGAGCAGCTGTCACATGTAGTCACGGGCACTGCTGTAAACAGAGCCCAGAAAAAGCCACAAGCCCAAGTATTTACAATTTAAAAGCAAAATTAACTGAGTCTGATGTGTATTTATGAGACATAAATGCACATCAGATCCTCTCCAGTAGGCTAAGTGAAGTCAGGTCAGTCTCCAATGCTCTGGCAGGGGTTGCACACCTAGATTAGATAAATCCATGCCATGAATTCTATGAACCACCTGTCTCTGAACATTCTGATCTCTACACTATAAAATAAGACTTCAACCAGTATAGCAAAGAAATTCAGTTTTCTTTCAAATAAAAGAGGGACCAGCACGTTTTACTACAGAAAAATAAACTGTTTGTGCAATAGTTTGACTAATATTTTTTTTAAAAAGCATAACTTGACACATTTTTCAGTGCTCTAGAAAATTACTGTGGTAAATGAAGTACCTAATTCCTGTGAGACAGGCTTTGCTTTCAGAATTGCTTGTAATACTGGATCCTCCCATGGTCCACCATCTCGAATGATTCGAGTCACGAGTTCCAGGTTCATATTCCTGTATTTATTTAGAAGGTTCTGACATTCCTGCATGGAAAAAGAAAAGGAATTAGGGAGAAGGAAAAGATGTTGTCTACAAACAGTTAGGCTATCCAAAAGATACAAACCAAGAAAGCCAACAGTGGGAGCTACAAAGTCTTTCACTGACAGATTTAGACATGTCGGTGCTGGATTTGTGATCTGAGTTCCAGGAGGAAAAAAACTGAATTAAACCACATGAGTCACCAGCCCTCAAGCAACCATTTGTCTCCAGATCTCCATGTAGAAGAAATTATGTTTGCCTATAATATTAGGAAATGCTTTTAGCCACCCATGATTTTCACATTAAGTTCCCTCTCATCCCCACACCTTGTTATTTGCTGGTAAAGTGTTAATATTAACACAAATGGGCAGAAAGTTACCTAATTTTGAAACAAAAAAGAATGGTTTCCATGCACATACAATGGCCTTCTTCACATGTGCTTTCCTGCTGCAAAGTTATTTTATTTTCAAACCAATTTTGTCTTTTCCATTCAAAAGAGTATGTTTGATGGTCGTGTCCCACATTCTCCCACTAATTGTAATCAAGCAAGTAATGGCTGCTGGTTGGATAATTAAGGTAATCAGTGCTGATACATTAATTTGTAGAAGCAGTGACAGGTAGCACCACAAAAATAACTGAGGAGTAGCTGTTTTTCAAACTGCAGCTCCATGAGCAGCATTAACAGAAGACACAACCTTGTTTTTCATCCTTTCTTTCCCTACAAAGTTTTTCCTCTTATTAGAGCTTGTGGTTCCATGCAGTGAACTCAACCCTCAAAAATCAGGTAACATAAAATATCAAAACCAAAACCCACACTTATGTGGTAAAAAAAAAAAAAGGGCATATTTTTAACCCCAGATCGCTTATCTTATGCAGTTATAAATAGTCAAACAAAAGTTTGTCACAGTCTATGAAGAATAGAACAGTTGCATTTGTGATTTGTGCTGACCTGAGGATTTCACTGAGGCAGAGCTTCGACCTAAAATAACATTACAAGGTTTATATGAAAGTGGGCAACACTACCTGGATTGAACCTAAAATATCCTTCAAAGGATCTTCGTAGAACTCATCCTTTCCAAAGAACAGCAGCAATTCAAAAAAACTCCTGAAAAACAGAAGTGGTGACAAGTCAAGCTGAAAACATTCATTCCAAAAAGTCTATTCATTTTCACAGCACTTCAAATCAATGCCCTGTGTGTAAGGAGTGACATCCAAGGAACAGGAACTTCATGTGAGTGTAAATTCCCAACAATACATATCTTTAGGTATGATATCCACTTTCCACCAACCCATTTTATCTCACTGTAATGCCCACTGGAGTGTCTCTATGAAGATGCTGGTTTAAAAGGTGTTCATTATTATGCCTTTCTGAAAAAAAAAATAATCCTGATAACAGGGTTTTAAGTCAATATTTTACCAGGGCCCTTTAGATCCTGACCTATGAAGTCTTTTGTTGCAGCTGCCCTTGAAATAAAAGGCAGGTTTGCATGAACAGCTGGATGAGGAACCCTTTGCAGAACAATTAAAATTCCCTGCAGTTATCCCCTGATTTCAAGTCAAACTTCAAAATATTTGAAGGTAACACCCAAAACTACAAAACAAAACATTATGTTTCAATAAAGCTAATTCAAAGAAGTTAATTTTTTCCTATGAATAACATTTTCAGAAATACTGTCCATTAAAATATATTCACACAGACAAAATTAAGTTTTCCATAGTAATAATGGCAAAGGATCATAAAATTTCCTTTAGATTATGCTGCAGTAATTTTTTTCCTCACCAGGGATAAGTTGTGCCAAACACAGACCCAGAAAAATGAAGTTATTATAAATTCATTGTCTTCAGTGGCAGAATTTTTCCCCAGGTTAGGTCCTCAAATCTCAACTCATATATGGAATGAAGAAACAAAGCACTACCTAAATAAGTCCTTTGTTCTGAAAAAAAACATTATCTCATTTCACGTTAAACAAAATTTTGCAGCACATTTGGCTCTGGGGAAAGGTCAGACATGAGTCATGTCAGGATCTGGAAAGCAGCCAAACCAGAACTTAAATAATAAGACAAAACTGGTTATAGCAAGTGATGTGTGCTTGTTTTGAAATCTGCTTTGATTGATTTAATATGAACAGGACTTTGAATAAAAAATCCTGTAAATCAATAGTGAGCAAGTGTAAACTGTAATTTTCCTCTCTATCAGTGCACCTGGCTTATCACACTCTTTTCAGACTAATAAAGGAAGCCATCAGAATAGTCCTATTTCCTCATCACCAACCAGTCTCCACTCAGTTAAAATTCAGGCAATTCCAGGTTGGTCCAGTTATCCTAAAACCTGCAGCATTGGACATCCACATTTATATCCATAGCTTGATTTATCACATCACTACTTTGGTATTACTGGCAGCAGTATGAAAACCCCTGGGATTAATGACAATACAGGTGCTGCTCCATTTGATATGAATAGCAAGGCTATGAAATATGGGAAATAAAACAGTTGTTACTGTTTAAGAGTTTATTGTCTGGTTACCAAGGAAATCTTACTCAAGCATGAAAATACAGTCAGGCAGATTTTTTGCTCTCCAAGAACTAAGACTTGACATACACACGATTTTCAAAAGATATTCCAGCAAGGTTTCCCAGGTAACTGCAGCTACTGAGCCCTGGGATCCCTTTCTATCACATCACATGTGAAAAAAAATGCCAGTCAGGCAGAGTAAGGAGAAAAAATTCTCTGACATTCTGGAATGGGATTTACTCAGTGAGTAAACCCAGCTCCAAAAAACCAAGACATAGCAGGAACTCAGCTACCAATTCACTTCTCAGTTAGCAGGGAGTGTCCAACCTACACACAACAAATACCTGAATTTGCACCTCTTGACCTCCCAGGCTTTCATATTTAAAACTACAGATAAGCATGGTCTGAACTTGGAGGTTTTTTCCCTAGAAATTGGGGGATAAAAAAACAGCAACAGAAGTCACCCTGTCTGGCTGTAACTGCTCCCCCATCCTCAGACACCTGAGCACTGCAGGTTTGAAAACTGTGGTCTTGTGATTCCTGAACTATGTCAAATAGTTTCACAAAGGAAGCACTTTAACCAGCTGGACAAATAAACCTGATTTACTCAAACCCAACCTGCAATAAATTCAGTGCTTAGGCTTCTGTCTCCATCTGCTGAGAGAAGATCAAGTGCATCTCAGCTTAAGTACATCTAATTCACTTGAACATTTACTTTTCTTGCTTCTAGTCAGGTCTTGAACCCTGAAAAGCAGGGGTTTAGAACAAGAGATAAGTGGGACTTGGACTTATTTACTTATCATTATCCTGACACTGAAAGTGTGGGAAAAAATCACCAATGCCTCAAGAAAATTGGAGTCAGAGCGAGATTTAAGGCATAACATTCCCCAGGTTTTTAAGCTGAATGTGACTGCGGGTCAGTTAACTGTAAAACAAGTAATTCCCATACGCATTTTGATGACTCAAACAGGAAAATCCATTTTAAAATAACTGACTTACTTCTTAAAGGAAAATATCTTAAAAAATACTTGGCTAGAGGGAGAAGAGTGAAAACCTGAGATAAATTGCTACAAAAGGTTGTAACAGCCAAGCTGGATATTCAACAGGGACACAAAATGACGGAAGTAAATTCTGCGTGGAACTCAGGATACATCTGCTGGTGAAACCACTCTCTTGCAAGCTCTGAGGACACGAGACCCCGTTGCTGTCATGACTCGTGTTGCAAAGGGAACAATCCAAAAAGCTGTACTTACAGAGCCAGGCTACTCAACACGTACTGGACGTGCTCACATTCGGCTGGGAAGGACACACAGGCAGAGGTGAAACAACACAGAGCTGTTTGGAGCACCTGGAGCTGAGGCAAAGGAACCTGCCACCTTCCAGCATAGTCCTCAACAACCTAAGGACCAAAGCATGGAAATCAGTATTACAGTGGAAGGCATTCTCTGTAGTTAATAAATACTGTACCTGCTTCATCTCCCCTCCTTCTCACTCAGAAAGCGTTCGGGTTTTTTGCTGACAAATTCTACTTCTGTTATTACACACACACACAAATAAATAAATAAATAGAAACTTTATGACCTACATCATAAAAGGCAAACTACAAGGGACTTAAAACTATTCTTTTCAGGCAGGAAATACTTCCTTCTCATGCTGCACCACAGTAGATATTACACTCTGCATTTAAACACCAGTTTTCGTTTTGTGAGGGGATGCAAATGAGAGAGTCTGTAACAACATCCAGACGTTCTAGTCCAAAAACTTTCCAAGAGGGGAAAGAATAGCCTGCACTCTTCTGGCCTTCAGTTGAGCACAAACACACCAGTCACCCTTCCTTATCTGATCAAGTGAGTAAGTTTGGCTTTTTTTATCCATAGGATGGAACTAAGGTTAGTTATGGCCTCATCTACAGTTACAGAACTGCATCACTATTTATACAGACACATGAAGGGGAAAATAAGATTATTTTTTTTAATGAGAGAAGTCCTTGGTCATCTAATCAATCTTGGTTTTATTAGTGAAAGCAAATTTCTGGAACTGGCTCAATAACCCAGCAGCACCTGATGTTTCCACACAGGTAACCCTACCCTGAGGTCCTCTGCAAGGCCCAGTCCGAGTCTAAAATGCACAGCATCAAGGCCAGCAAGAAGCACAGCAGTAAAGAAATGTCAGTAAAGGCACCCACCAGTTCTCTCAAGGATTAATCACTAACTTTAAGGCTCTGCAACACGAGCAGCCACTGTCCCTTGGCTGACATGGGACCCGTAACGTTTTCTCCTCCCCAACAGCAGCTGACACAGATTCATGTTTTGTAGATAGATTCTGACTTTTCCACCATTATTTGCATTTATTTTAATAATTTCTGTTTGAAAATCTGTCAGCTTAATGCAGCACAAATCTAGGTCAACTGAAGGAGAATTAGCAGACTTTTAGATAAACAGTCTTGCTCTTCAGAAGAGCAGACATTTTTTCAGATGTGTCTCACACATCTAATAAGAGTTCTCTGGAATAGTTTTAAAAAAGCTCTTTGCCCAGAAAACCACGAAAGCCTTGGAAGAAACAAAGTAGACATAAAGAACAAACATCCTTTAGTGGTGCAAAGGGTCAAACCAAGGTAGAAATAAAAGTTCCCACTATGGTGCTTCACAGTGCTGAGAGGCACAGCAAAAACATATTTATAAATGATTTCCAGCAATAAAAAAACGTTTTGTGACAATATCAGTTTATTTTCTCGGTAGCCTAAAGTGTTAACTGTAAAGAGGATTTAAAGACAGTGAGTGACTGACCTCAGCACAGACAGCAGTGGTATTTAGGGAACAAAACCAATAAACTGGCCTTCAAACTGACAATCACCACCCAAAAGCAAGGCTGTCTTATTATGGTAGATGTTTTAATGAAAAATCACCCCAGTGCTCACCACAACGGCCAAGAAAGCAAATTAAACCTTAGAAGAGCAATATAAAACAAAGCATAAAATAATAAAAAAAAAAATCATCACATGGTTGTTTCCTACCTACCCGTTCCTGCCCCAAGGAATGCAAGAAAGAAGGCAAGAAATGCTAAGCAGCAAAAATAAATGTCACATCTGGATCAGTGCAGCCAACTAGGACACTCTGGATTGTGAAGACAAGACAGGTGCAAGGGGAACATCAAAAAAAGGTCAAAAAAAGGATCAAAACAAAGAACGGGAGGTGGTTCCTCACATGGGGTGTAATTAAGCTGTGGAGCTCCTTCCTCAAGTGATGCGAACTTCATTTAAAGAGGCTGGAGGAGCTGAAAAAGATGTTAAAAAGTTCCTAACTACAGTAAATTAATCAAACTGAAAATAGTTAAAGAGGGGAAGCTACTCTATTTGTTCATCTCATCATATATGAAATTTTGATAACATTTTGGTCCTCATGTCAGTGTAGAGCCAGTGCAAATAATCAGCATTCAAAAGCAGTGCAGCATGTAAATTAATCATCACACTGATGAGAATAACCAGACCCTGTAGTCTGGAAAAGGTGCAGCCCAAACTGGTCAGGAAGAATATGAACAGCAAACTTTGTTGTGAACGTGACACGTTGCTCAGTCCCAGGAAAACAAAACATCAGTCAACTCTGAGCAGACCTGCAACAATCACCAGCAAAGGATGGGAGGGTTGGAGGTGGGTGGAGAAAAAGCTAAATTCAGTACAAAATAAACTTCAAACCCCACTCCACACACGTTTTATATGGAAGGGGGAGTGGGGAATAATGAACATTTGTTTTAAGTTCTATATATACTTCAATGCCTGGTTTTTAAGTCATCTCATGGAGTGACTTTTTCCATAACAGAAATCAACTCTTATTTTTGTTCAAAACACTCAACCTGCTACGCTTTGAAACAGAACTTGTAAAGGAGTACACAGCTAAAGGTTTATACCAAAAAAGAGCCCCCAAAACAACAACACCAAAAAAAAGCCACCAGCTTTGCCATTTCTCCAGGCAAACAAGCTGAAGGGACATGTGTGTATGTTCACCCTCACGTGGTGAATTATCATCACAGCACTTCAGGAAAATCAGACACATCGTGCTGCTGGAGTCCTGAATGTTTTACATCGAGTTTATGTTTCTCAGCACATTTCTAACAGATTGATTGCAATATAATGAAGTCACCCAAACAAAAAGCACATAACTTTTGTCAAATTAAAGCGGTCTGGTCCGTGTCCAGAAAATCAAAAGGGTGGCAACATTTTTAGGTGACTTTCTGCAACAGCCCCCCTTCAAGGACTCTTAGGGTGCAATTTTTGATTTTGGTTTTGGGGGGCTTTTTGTTTCCCTTTCTCACTCAGTGCAGACAAAGGCACTGAAAGGCAGTTTTTCTGACACCAAACTTTCTGACAGCACCCCCAGCTCAGCTCCACCTTTCTCCCACACCAATAGATTTCCCCCCCCACTTTTTTTTTAACATGGTTGAATAACTCAGAGCAAAATCCATGACTCAGATGTGTCTATTAAGTACAAAATCAAGACCAGACTTATCAGAAGTTACTAAACACGAAGCTAAGGCAGCTCACTCCAAAAATAACAAGGGAGTAATTAAAGACCTGAACTGACAAAAAAAAGAACTTCCCAGCATGTCATTTTATTAACTGATCAAATATATATTTTAAGTGACTAAATATGCACATATGAAGTTACTGGACTAAATTCCAGAGAGAAATAGCACTGCAAACAACCAGATTTGCAAATGCACACAAGAAACCAATGGTTTAAGCAGTGCTAGGCCTGGAGTTGCCACAGCCTTTCCCGTTCCTTCCCACAACACCACCAGAAACTGCAAATCCCACCAATTTTAAAGCTTTGCCGTTATCAGGATTTCAAAATTACTCCAAAATTTCTCATGAAATTAAAAAATAAAGGAAGGATTAAACCCACAACAGTTCTGTATTTTTGCTTATAGTTTGGAAGGAAAGTTTGTTGGCAGGTGGTTGTCACTTGTTACAATAAACATGTACAGTCATTTGTTATAATAAACATCTGTAGTGGTTGTCACAGGTCAGGATGAGGCAAAAAAAAGGATTTAAATTGCCAAGCAAACAAGGGGCATGCTTAAAAAGAAAGTGTCCTGAAAATTAAGAGCCATAATTCAAAGCAACACCCGATCAGAGCAGCTCGGACACCAAAGTTGAGTTCTAGAAGAGAACTTGAGTAAAATTCCATTTACTCCACACCTGGAAACACCTCGAGAAATAATAATTTGATTTTTTTACTGCCTTTTTAGCCTGTTTAGTGGGTAATGAACATTTTGTTCTGCTTGTGTCCTTACAAATCAGGATTTCATTATCCAAATAAGAGAGTAAAAGAGGCCTGAAGATTTCAGGGTAACATAAAATATTAACATTTAAAAATTTAATTTTAAAAAAAAGTAAGTAACGGCTGTTCACATTCACCTTAAAAAAGTGAATTTTTACTGCAATTCACACATGAATATTACATAAGGAGGAACCAAACATAATCACATTTCTAGCAAAAGAAAATAACATCACCCAGCAACAGCATGACACATCCTATGATGAGACAAGTTGCTGCCAAAGCTCTACCCTTAAAGCTAAAACGCTTCCCCCCCACCCTTAATCACTGAAATCTCAACCATTTCCTCAGCCTGCTTGAGGCAAGAACAACCCCTCACAATGGGTTTTCAAGGGCCCAGGACATTTAGGTATTTCAAAAAGACACTTTTTGATTTTTGCACTAAGTTTGCAAAAGGAAGGCTGCAGACACGCAGAGCCGTCGTTCAACCCACATCTTTCTTTTTAGGTATAAAAATCTGCAATTTCTTTATAAGTTACAACCCTGATATATTTTTTTTTTCAAGCTTTTTTTCATACACTTCAAGAAAAGGTGTTAAAACCTGGAGAAGCAGTAACACCAAGAAGTTTGAAAGTGTCCAGTGGGGAAAATTCCAAAGAGTTGAAAGGAGGAAAATGTTACAAAGATCAAGAAAAGTCTACAATCTATTTGTATATTTGGATAATGTTTCTTTTCTAAATATTGACTCCTTAATCCCACTTGTAAAGCACGGAGAGAATTTCTCAGGGTAAAACTAATAGGACAGCAGGTACAAGAAAGATAGAATATATTAAATAGATGGTTAAAAATTACAGATTCTGCCTTTTCAGAGAAAAAAAGCTTGAAAGATATTGAAGAAATCACTTTCCACTACCACTCAGGTGAGCAAGATTTTTGTAGCTAAGCTTTAAAATGATGTATGCAGATCACACATGGATCCTAAGGGTCTAAAATGTAATAAAGTAAAAGTCTGTCATAACCTACAGCTTTGGGGTGGGTTTGTTTGGAGACGTTTTGCTTTGTTGGTTTGCTTTTTTTTTTTAATAAAATCTAAAACAAACTTAACTTAAAGTTATTGACTTGAAGTCCAAAGCAAGAGATAAACGCTTTCAAATTTGAAGCACTGGAAAACACTTTATATTTGTATTAAAATTATTTGAAAACACAAAAAGCGTGGAAAGGTATGAACCCTCAAACCAGGAGAGCAAACACTCCAAGTTGTACATTTTTCCACCTCCATCACCACAGGGCTGAGTCACAACACCCCTGCAATTTTGCCTGCTAAAATAAACCCAGGAAACACCATCTTCTCTGGCGTGTTCCTAAATTTGAACTTCTCAGCTTTCAGGTTTATAAGCCCAGGAATTATTTTTTTTTTCCAGCAGTGACTCAAGATCCCACCAAGCACTGGAAGCAAACGGGGTGATCTTTATTTCAGGAGGGCTGTAAATTGATGTGTTTATCCCTCACGGCATCACTTTGGTACTTTAGATGAACTCACCTGGCACTTATTTCAGTCACAAAATAACATCCAGCACAGCTCTGCAGCCATGTGGACAACTACAGAAATGCTGGGAGCAGCTTGGAATATTCTGCTAGGATTTCATATCCTGAATATTTATCGAGCTGGGTCATCAAACTGCACCCACTGCAAGGGCAATGAAGGGAACTACCTCCATTTCCCAGCTCACTAATGAGGTTTGCTTTCAAATCAAGTCAATTTGGAAATTCATCCTTCTAATTACAAAAGTAACCCCCACCTCAACCCTCAGACCAAAAAGTAACCATTTTCCCCACTGGTATTTCAGACACACAGGAAATCTCAAGGAAGAATTTCCAGCTTCTGTCACGTGCAGAATTCAAATTCAAGGAGCTCTTCCAAATGTTTAGGTTGAGGGGGATTCTGCAGGTACAACCTTTCAAATCAAACTCACAAAGTAGTTACAGGGACCTTGTTCTTTTTTTTTCCAAGTGGGTTTGGAACTCCACAAACAAGAAATGCCCCATCAGCACATTTTAGAAAGTACCAGAAACAGCTGGTGAGATGCATAAAGTGGGTACTTGACTCATCTTCCAAGTGTCTCTTCTCAGCTCCAGCCACAGAAATGTTGATTTTTTTTTCTTTTTGGCTTTCTGCATGTCATCAATCCCAAAGAACAACCCATTTTATTGCCTTTTTGCCTCGAAAGAGTCAGGCTGGGATGACTCTGCGTGACCACGGACACCTAACAACACACACATCCCAAAAATACCCGTGGCTTTAGAGATGCCACAGTCCAGCTGATCCTGGATCATGATATTGTATATTTATGGGAAATGCTCTGATAAGCCTGCCTGCTTTTCTACCTGTTATTTAATCTCTCTGAAAGGAGTTGAGCTGCAACACTCCAAAGAGCTTCAGCACTGTGATCGAAGCACGGTCCAGGTGATTTAATGGGAATGTTACTCCAAAAATAAAAAAATTATGCTGTTGGGTGGTTCAAAGCCATCACTAAGCAACTATTTCTACAACAACTCCATTCTGACCAAAAAAAAAAAAAAAAAAAAAAAAAAGGAGNAAAAAAAAAAAAAAAAAAGGAGGCAGACTGGGACATTGGGAAGTGCCAAATGACTTTTAAGACAAGCAAAAGTGCGTTATCAGCGCAGAGAGGAACGAGGTGGGAACCTGCACAACAGCCAGATGTGTCCTGCAGATCTGCACTCACAGGTACAAAGCACCAGGCTCTGGTAAAACTCGATCTGAAGGAAAAACTGGCATTAAAAAGACATCTGGGGAGGTGGATAAATGAATTTAAATCTGATAAAGCAACACAGTGTTTAAGGGAGATGGTGGGTTTTTTCCCCCACCTCCAACGAAAGTTATGAGAAAGAGATGACTTAAAATTCATGATATTTTCTGAAGGAAAAAAAATATAAATATGCTTTATTCCTCATGGAAGAGGCTGAGGGTCCTGTCAGCCCTCTCTGTATATGCAGGGGCCAAAATAATCCCACACTGTCAGTCCCAGGAGGGTAAGTTGTTCTCTTTGACAACAACTTCATTTGTTGCCAAAAAACCACAAATGTCACCCAGCTCTTCCCAGCAGCACAGCCCTTAAGATCTTCCATTTATGCAGCTAAAAGCCATCGCTACAAACAAGCCCAACCAAAAACTCAGGCTGTGCTGAGCTGAGCAGAGCACATGACTGCTGATCGATCACCCCAGGCCAAATTTACACCACCCAAAAAAAAAAAAGCCCCTTAGACAAAGTGCTCGTACGTTCATTTCACTGACTGTCACCGGGATTATTCAACCTGGGGGATTGTTAGAAAGAAAACTCGAAAGAGAAGAGGAGCAGAGCCCTTTTCCACGCTCAGAGCGCTGGCTGCTCATCAACGCAAGGCACAACCACAAACACTCGCTCCGCAGCTCTCCCTCAAGCACCCACGTTCTGGGAGATCACCGGAGAGGAGGAAATTCAATAAAAGGAAGGGCAACCCCCAAAAAGCAACCTGTGGACTCGGTGAGCAGCGCCCGAGCTCATTAAGCACATAAAACGCCTCAAATAGAAGTTTCGCTGAACGTTTAAAGCAGGAACATAATAACGAGATAGAAACATATTTATTTGAATTGCAGAGAGCAACCGTGGCAGCCAAAAAGGTAATGGACTGAGGCAATTCTATACACAACACCCTCCGTCGCATCCCATGTGAAATAACCTCTATTATACTTCATGTAAAATTACCTCTATTACACCCTATATAAAATAACCTCCTTTATCTTCCCCCGGCCCAACCAGCGCTCCATCAGCAGGTGCCGGTGGGACAAGCACGGGAAAAAGCAACCTGTTGTTGTTGCTCGCTTGTTACTTTGGGGGGTTGCGAGGAGCCCGAGAATCCCGGGCCCCGCACCGTGACAGCGCGGCTTTCCGACGAAAAAAAAA
>VXAW01009975.1:0-10904 GCA_013399735.1 Tyrannus savana
AAAAAAAAAAAAAGCTAAGATCAAGCATAAGTCTTTATCAGCAACACAGAGCAGAACATTCCTTCTTCCTGCACTCTAACAATGACCAAAGATAGCAAAGCAATCAGAAGCAGTGGAACAAGCTCTGTAGTTCTGCCTAGAAATCCTTCCCAGAGTTGAAGTTTAATGGTGTTTGGTTCAAGAGCACTGAAATTGCTCTGTTTGTGCTTTTTCTCTGCTTTATTCCCAGTTATCCCATTTCTTACCCTATTGAATTACTAGTTACACACTGTAATATCTGGTGTGGAAAACACATTCCTACAGAAGGTGGATTTTTTACTAACATGGAAATCCTGTTCGTGTTCTCAGAGGACCAACAAGTGGCTGCTGTTCCCTGGATATAGAAAAGTTCTCTGCTCTTTAGATTTATCAAAACGATTTTTTATTATTTAAGGCTGGAGATAAGCTTATTCTAGGTCTCATTGCTGAGCGAGGCAAAACCAGATTCTTCTCCTTTAACGTGACAGTTCTGAAGAAAAGTGAGACTGAAGGGAGAAATCTCTCAGCTGAAAATCTTTCCATCCAAAAAATTCACACCATCAGTCAGAATGTTCCACTGGAAAAGCTGCATGTTTCTTTAAGCAGCTGTATTTCCATTTTCTCACATTTTTAGTTAAAAAAAAAAACAAAAAAAAACAACAGTTTGGTATCTACACAATGAACTCAGCTATTGCTGCTGTACCTTTTATGCTTTGATAGTTTAATTCAATACCTGAAAGGAAGCCAGAAGATTTCTGGCTTGTAACAGAACACAATGAAGTGTTTATATTACTGTTGCCAATTATTGCAGGGTACATTCAAAAAGAGACTGAGAAGTAATTTCACATTTAATATAGCAGAAATGTAATTAAATTATTATTATTATTATTGTACCCCTTGGGCAGCCACAGAATTTTCTGTGAATAGTTAAAGGCAGTTTCAAAGCAGTGTTGGTGGTTCCCATGATCCAGCTCAGGCCATCAAGGCAGTTTCAGTAATTCATAGCTCCTCAGATAAACTTTTGTGCTAATTCCAGTCCACAGACCCCCCTGTTAATCAGGTCCAGAATGCTTCAGAGGTTTTGTAATTCTGCTCTGATTACAAAATCAATGGCAATACTGCCTGTCTGTCAAAATCAGGACATACTTAGTCAATATTACAGTCGATGACATTTTATAATATAGGAACAATAAATATTTTATCAACAAATCACTACCTACAGCAGATATGCAGCTGCATGTGCCTCTCCTTCGGGGTTCAAAATTCTCCCCAAAAATGGAACTGTACATATCCTTTGAGCAGAACTTCCCAGACCACAAGGAACAGAGGTGCAACCAAATAACAGCATTTAACACCACACACCAATAGGGGCTGGACCATCAGCTAAAACCAAAATTAACACCACAGAAAATTCTAACATTCCCTTCTGATCAAGGGTTAATTCTAACCCTTGACTAAAACTGGATTATGCTGCTATTTTATGGACTGGATGGCATCAGATCTGACCATCACATGCTCTTTCTAAGGTACATAAGGAAACAGAAAATTCCATTATGATGAAAACCAAGTTTAGTTTGAAGATATTTCATATCAGCCACAGAAACTCAAACCAATCTCATTTGGAAGGCATCTCTGAAGGTCATCTCATCCAACCCACTGCTCAAAGTGGAGCAAACTTCAGGTCAAGTTGGGAGTATCTCCAAGGAGGGAAACTCCACAGCATCCCTGGAAAACTTGTTCCACTGTTAAATCACTCCTACAGTGAAAAAACCCTCCTGTTTTATATTTCCATCCTTCTACCAGTATCTTCCAGCACAGAAGCTGCTCATGGACAGTCTATCCATGTTTTTTTCTCCACGCTGTGAATCACTGGATCCATTTGGGCTCCCTGTTTCTCTTCTGGCACTTCCCCCAGCTTTTATCCCTCCCAGACCCAAATGCAGTCACAGTGTTTGTCTGCTGGAGAGGATATCTGATAGCTGGGAATGGGTTTGGACCTGGGTATCACTGACAGAATAGTCTGACTGTTGAATGCTTGGAATGGTCTGTGATTTCTTTCCCTACACTGCATTCCTGCCTTTGCTCTGACTTGGAAAACACCACATACATGCTGATTTTTCACCAATTAAATTTATTCCAAAGGCTTCCACAAGAAAAGAAAGCAAACCAACCAAATAAATAACCAGAAAACAGAATAACTCCCAATTTTTTTCATTCTGGTTTAGCTACAGGAAGAGTCTTGATTGGATTTAAATGAAGCTTTGCAGGTACCTCTCTCTCCTCATCCATAAACAGTCTCCAGGATGTTCTACAACACAGGCAAAGGACTGAATAACCTAAGCCTGTTGTACAGGTCAGGGGTTACAATCACACCATGTATCCTCCTCAGTGACTGTGCCTGTTCCACACCAAACCAATTTCCTCACTGAAGAACATTCTGCTTTTAACATCTAAACAAAGCCAAAGTCTTTGTCAGAGCTCCTGAGGTGCCTGGAAGCAGGATGTGGGCCAGTGGCTGAAATGGATCCAGAATAGACTGTACATAATGACTTGACAGGAGTTTTTTTAAGTGCTTGTGTGGTTCTTGGGCTTCTCCTCCTCTCCCTTTATTCCTTTTCGCCTTCTGGTACAACAGAAACATGTCTGTATAATTGTAACGCTGAAAGGCTGAACATTCTAAAAGGGAAAGTAAATAGAAGCATTTCCGACATAATTGTTTTAAGTGTTCCGCTTTGTATGGTAAAGTAGCTGAGTAATTTCATTGGCAGGTCAGAGAGGAAAAAAAAAAAAAAAAGACTAGCACAAATAGAAAACTATCACCAGGGGTTTTTAAAACTTCTACTAATTGAATACTGGGAGAGGGAAAGAAATTTTACATATTGGTTCTGATAGAAACTGGAGAACAAAAAGAATTAAAGTGGCTCCATTTCAAGTGATTAGCACTACATTTTCATCCAAATGCATGCAAAGGAGGTGGTTCAAGTTTGCAGATTTCCAGCAGGTTTTGCACGTACAAAACACCAGCCCTGCATACAAAATATGAACATCACAGATGTACCACAGCCTGTGCACTGCTTTTCTCTTTTAATATTTTGCACTCAAATTCTGGTTTATTTTGTTAATGGACAGCAATGCACGGAACTCCAACTCTGAAGCCTTTAATTAAGAGTGTAGTTCAGTGCTTTGTTGGTTGGGAATTGAGTTTCCTGCAGCCCACGGAGCAGCTGGAGCTGTGGGGATGCAGGAGCTCCCAGTGCAACACAAATTCAGAGCCAGGACCTCTCAGCACTGCCCAGAAAAGCTTTGACAAAGGAGGTGCAGCTCCATCTCCTTGGTTTTGGACAGATATGAACACGATGATACGATCAAAACCAAGTGAAAGCCGTTTTGGGGAAGGAAACAGCCACTCTCGATCTCTATTTTTAAAAGGCAACTAAGACTTCTAAGTCACCTGCAGGTGTCACACAACAAAGCAGCTTCCTGTGACTGAACAAACCCCCAGGTGCTTTTCTAGAGATTGACAGGGTTTTTAAGTTGAAAAAAATACCTTTTGAAATCCATACAACCACATCACCTGGCATCTCTCATTGTGTAAATCAACTCTTAAGCCAATGGCTCTCAAAATAGATGTTTATTGCAATTGTTGACATGGCTTTGCACATCACTGGTTTTAGCTTTTTCTGCCACAAATGCCAAAATAAACACTGTCTGCAATTGCTTATGAAAAGAACATTTCACAAACAATTAATTTATGCTTCTTTAGCTGTCACAAACAGAAAGAACTCAAACAAGTTCTCCAACAGGAAGAAAAAAATGCTTAAATTTTAAAAGTAATAGCAGCTTGTAATTCCAGTCACTGAGAAGTTGTAATAATGCAGCTTGGAGTAAAAAAATTATAACCTTAAATTCCTATCTAATCAAAGGAAACTTCTGCATTTTATGCCTTGCAATTGTGTATTAATAAGCCTACCTATTGTATATGCTGTAGAAAAGGAGGATTTCCATGAAAATTGTAGCTTTTTAAGAAGAGAATTTATGTCTTTCTGAGCAAATGTGCAAGATTTTATGGGGCAAGACATGGGCAGGAGTAAAAGAGCACCTTGAACAATGTGTTGTGCCCATGAGCCCAAAGCTCTCAGAGATTTAGAGGGTGGAAATGCTCATACGAAGTCAAGGAGTTCAGTTATGGGTAAAATAGCCCCAAAGAGGATAGAAAACAAGCAAATTATTTTTTTTTTTTAAATATTAGTCTAAGAGTTCAATTTTGATAGCTAATAGAGTGGAATAAATAGAATTTTTTTTCTCAATAACCATTAAGAGAACCAGAAGATTTCTGGAAAGCAAATCTATTGTTCCATTTTTCATTAATTCAGGTGTATTTACCATCTCTGCACAAAATGCAGAAACCTCTTCAGCCTTTAGTACATAGGCTATATATATTTAAAAAAAAAAAAAAAAAAGAAAAAGAAATCTCATGCCAACAGTTTTCAGATAAACACCTAATTGACTGACAGTTAGTAGGTGTCACCTTCTAATTTAAAACCTAATTCAAATTTAACCATCATGATGTTGAAGAAAAGTATTACCTTTCATTCAATAATTACACTTAATTGGCTTGAAGATTTAAATGCTACATTGGCTACAAACATTTCAAGCTGTGCATGCTCTCTGAGCCTCCTCAAAAGACTCCAGTTACTGTAGAGTTTGAGCCTCCTCCTAAAGTTAGGATAGAAATAAGAAACAAAAGCTTTTTCCTTCCCTTTGCTGTACTTTGATGCAAACAAATGGCTCTGCAGTCTGGACTGGGGAAGGAAGGAAGAATTAAACTTATTTTAATGACCATCTCACTTGTATCTTCCAGAACAGGCAGAAGCTTGAAATTTTCACCTAAATTTTAGTTGTGTGCAGGGTGGGGAGGATAAACCAACCTGTACCACATTAAAGAGGCTGCTCTGCAGAACAGAACTGTGACATCAGATACAAGGAAGTGCCTCAGGGCAGCACCTACTGACACACAACGGCTGGGAGGTGAAACAAAACCAGCTGAGTAATTCAGTGTCTTCCAGAATTCAGGGCTTTGATGAAAATGCTGTCACACACACACACAAATCAAGAGTCCCCTTCTCCTTCCACACCAAAATTTCATTTTCCCTGACAGTGCCATTCTTCTAGTGTTCAATGTACTCCTCTTCCCTGAGCTCCAGCCTGTAAACCAGCCAGCCAACCTTTATTTTAGGACATCCAACTTTCTACTCCGTCCTCCCCTTCCATGGGGTGACTCAACTCAGCAATATTGCAAATAAAATGCACAAAGATTTCTTGGAGGAGCAGCTGAATGAGTTGGGATGCTGGATTTCAGAGGGAATGTGGGGCAGAGGGAGGAGGATGAGGATGGAAGGAAGTGCTGCCTCCGTCTCTGGTGACTGAGCTGGGCTCACACAGGCCCAGCTCGTGCAGCTACAGCTGGAAAAGTGTGTCAGTGCCTGCCCTCACTGCAGAGGGGAAATGTGAAATGGAGTTTGGATCAAGACAGGCTTTTTGCAGCCTGGAAACACTCGGAGGAACGCTGAGATCAGGAAAAGTTAAAAGCACTCCTAAGTTTCCATAAAATACTGGGAAATTCTTTTTTTCTCTGTTCTAGCCAGAAAAATCAAACTGGTGCTTGTTAATTAGGAGAGCACTAACAGGTGATGGTGTTAAAGATGAACAAAGATTTTATTAATAAATCTTTCACTGTCAAGCATCATCATCTTGCTCCCTTTTGTCATGGGAGAGAGAAAGTCTTTTATAGCAGTGGAGGAGCACTTTGTGAAAGCTGCATTCAATGCATTTGAAGTTCTGTCCCCGATTTCATTACAGTTAGATTTCATCCAGAGGCTAAATATCAAACAGAACTCAAATCTTCTGAAAACATTCTGAGGTAAAAGGAGCAGAGCTTTTGCCTAGAAAGGAGATTTTTCATACCACTACAGAATATTCATATCAGTTTTCTTTTTATTTTAATGTGTCAAAAGGAGAGAGATCACATTCATTTGCTCTTGGAGGGGTAAGAGAGAAAACAGGTAAAAACTGGTAATGCTAGCAGTTCACTAAACCCCAAAGTTAACCTATTTTGTGTCACTCATTTGTTATCAGCCCATGTAGACTGGCACTGCTTTGAGCAGGGTGATAAAATAATAAGCAAATGTACTCTATCAAGCAAAAGTGTTTAAATCTTTAGAGAGAAACCTAATTTTGCAGGGAAATCTGTTTGCATTTAATAAGCTGAAAAAAAACCCCAGGACCACTCATCAATATGAAAAAGGAGACACTTAATATTGCCAGTGGAGCGAGTCCTTGGACAGTCCACACAGCAACAGTCATTCCAGACTGGGACATGGAAAATCAGAATTTCTCTAGGCAGAGACCAACTCTGAAGTGGATTTTGTGTATATAACAGATTTTTAGTTGGAACTGGATGATCTTTAACATCCCTTCCAACCCAAACCCTTCTATGATTCTATTCTGTGATTATGAAAATGAAAAAAAAAAAAAAAATTGCTTGCATGTTGTCATGCTGTGTTTGTACTGACCTGAAACAAAGCAGAATGCACAGACACCACTAATCAGGACATGCAATCTTCAAATTTGCAATTTTAACACTTTTCTTATTCACTTTTCTTGAAATTAAATTATAAGAAAGTGAGTTTAAACATTTATAAATAACTGGAATATTCCTTACCCAAGTCTTAAAATAGGTAAAATTTGCTTTTGCTTTGTGCTAACTCATATGAGAATTTTCTACAAGTCTGAAATTTTGTTTAGAACCCTTAAGAAACACAATTTCATGCTTAAGCCAGTCAGATGGACATGTTTCATTTAGGTTTCCTGCAAAACCATCAAGCTGTTGCAGTTTCACTTAAAGGGTTTAGATCTGAGCCAGTAAAAATGTATGAAACCAGTTAAATTACCCAATTGCCTTTTTTTTCTTCAGCTCCAAGGAACTGACATTTCAAACCTGGTTCAAACTCTGGTTGCATGGAAAAGGTAAAAGTTTCCATTACAAGTTTTCCAGGAGGTCACATTTGCTCCTGGATGCCTTCAGCACAGGCTCAGCTCTTTGAAAAATCACATCATTTCCCCAAAATAATTTTGCTTAAGGTGTTCTCTTTTCCATTGAAGTGGATGGTTCAGGGAGCACCTCAACCTCCAAAACAATTTGCACCTACAACAACAATCACAACTCCAAACATTTGTCCACCAGGACAGGTGGGTATCAAAACTGTATTGGTCAAATTCCACATTTTAAAACAATTTTCCCCTCTCTGCTCTCTGAAAATCCACCAAACAGACATAACCTACATTATTTCTACTGTAGGTTTCCAATCAGATGCTCTCCCTCAAAATTAATAGCTCATATCTCTTTAGCTTCCTTAATTTGTCCTCTGCCAGATGTAAAACACACACCAGGAAGTCCTACAAGCAGCCTCTGCTGAAGTCACTGGGCTGCTTGCCTGTCCCTTGAGCAGAAAACCAAAATATATTATTGTTTTTATACAATTCTTCCCAAGGTCTTTTTATGGGTTCAGGATTTGATTTGTGTAAGGAAGAATTTGTCCTTTTATTAGTCAGCATGCCTTGGTTTGACAAATTTGTCTAATATGGGTGTATTATATATTTTAACTTCCTGACATCAAAAGATTGAGCAGAGGTCAGATTGGAAGCTCAAGGATTAAACAGCACTTGTTTCATATTTCATCTTTCAGAACCAATAAAACATGGCACACTCTCCCTGCCTGTCTGCCAGTGAAAGGAGAGATACCTCATAAATAATAAGCAACATTTTCTTTTAAAATAAACTCCTCAGAGAGGAAAATATAGATTAAATGGTGCTAATTTAAAACAAGCTCAATGAAAAGAGGAGAAATAGCTATTCTTTCAGTTCTCTGTGATTATGGTAATTATATTTTAAATTAAATTGCTTGAAAACAGGGAAGAAGAAAGCACATGGAAGACAAAAAAAATACCACAGAGTGACTACAAATTTACTCATAGTGCAACCAAACTGATGAATTAAACTAAGTAGTGTTTTCTTCCCAATGCCTGCTCACCAACAAAATCTTGGCACAGAGGTCTGTCAGTTATTAAATAAGATTTTGCAGACCACTCTCTTGTTTTGATATCTGAGGCTTTCTCATTTCTCTTTCATTGGCACCAAAATTAGTTTTTGTTCTTTGTAGGGCAAGTCTCCAAATTTGGCAGCAGCTCAGGCTGTCTTTAAACCCTACACCAAGTCACCACCATGGTGTGTCTGCTCAGGAAATACTATTTCTAGATCTGCCTGGAATTACAAGAAGCTCTGGGACAGTTCACAAGGGTTTCTAATCTTACTACCAGCTATTTAATCCCAGGGTGGGGGTGATCTGCTTTCCTCTGTTTGAGTCACATCTCAAGCAAAATTCATATCTCAAGTGAAGAGGAATTCATATTGTTTATCCTAGTGAAGCACCTTCCTCCTTTTTTTGATGTATGGCTCAGTGAGCAGGATAGAGCAAATCTTTTGGTCAGTTCTTAAATGGTGACATGGTTGCCAACCTTACTGGCTCTACCTGCCTCTCTGATCCCATCCAAAATTAAGGATTTATTCCCTCTCTGAACCCACTGGGCTGAAAACAGCACCTTGCCTAGAAATTGCAATTTTACAGCAGATCCTGTAGACTATTTTCTTTAAATGTCTTCTATTTTTATACATGAGCACATGATGACTCCTTCATTGCATCCATCTGGCAGCTCATCAAAGGGCTTTCTTTACAGGTTTTTGATGAAATAAACGTTGCTTGCCTAAAATTCTTTGTTACTCTGTGAGGAACATGTTTCTTCCAGATTAAACTGATTTCAAGCAGTTTCCACCCTTTGTGTGAAAATGAACCGTGCAATTGCTGCAATTATCTCAGCCAGCATGGGAAGAGCAGATAATGTCACATTGACCTTTCTGACCAACTGTCTGATACTATTTATTCAGGAATATCTATCTGCAAAGTGGTTCTTGGGTGGTTTTTTGATGTCTGTTTTCTGTTTGTCTGTTATAAATAACCATTTCAACATTTATCATTTTTCCTAATTATGTTCAGGCTGCCATTAGCTAATTACAAACAGTGCAGCCCTTTCTGAATAATTAAATTTACAGTTATTGTCTTATTTGCTGGCTGGTTTTAGAATGTTTTCATAACGTAGTGATGCCCCACATTAAGTGCAAGAAGCTTAGGTGGAAATATTATGAAATTAATTTGTTTGTTCAATGATCAGTGTGAACTCATAGAAATTAAGGTAACACAAACTTGAGAAGGCAAAAGGTTGGGCTAGAACTGGAGGCATCCTGCAGGAGTAGAGTTTGTGGTAGGGCTCTGGAGACTACAGGATAAGCTGAAGTGCAGGAGAGAAGGGAAAGGGAAAAAAGGAGGGTTAACAGCGACTGTACTTGGATAATACCTTGCATTTCTACAGTGCTTTACTCCTACAATCCACTAAATGGTTTGCAAACTTCAACTGAATGAAGGCATAACGCTTCTTGTGATTAGAGAAATAGGTACTATTGCACATAGGATAAAACCAGGGAGCAGAGAGGCCACTGATGGGATTCCAGCTCTAGGGCACCACTGCCTTCCTGAGCCAACCAAAGAGGATCCAGATTCCACGAATTTCAGAGCACCAACAGCCTCAATTTTCGTCTAATAACCCCCTTATCTACTTGAACACCTTCCACCCTGCCCAGAGCAGCCAGAGCAAACAGCTCATCTTTGCTGTTGCCCCAATGGCACTGACAGAGGCACCAGTGGCAGTGGCAGGAATCCTGTGTCACCCTCCAGGCTCGTATCTAACGAGGACAGACAAAGGCAGACACAAACCTGCAGAGCAGAATCAGAAAGGCAAGACCTCAGCAGACAGGAAAATCACACCTATTTCTCAAAAGACTGGAACTCTCAGTATTTCTAACAAGTGCTTAGATGTGCTGTTACAGTGCTGGAGCTGCTGAGCTCCAGGAGCAGCTCTGAGCCCTGCAATAACCACGTGTCCTTCTGCATTAGCTTTCATGATTTAACACCTGCATGGCATTCTACTGGATAAAGAAGGAAAAGATCAACTATGAACCAGAATAAATCCTTTTTCATTTTCTCATGGTTCTGCTATTGCATTAAAAAAAACATAACCACTCTGCTTTAAATTGCCAATATACAATATCATCACAAAAATGAGAAGGCTTGATTATTGTCATTGATTGGGTGAAATATTCCACGTGTTCTACTGGTAAAAAAACTTCAATAACAATTCCAATAATGATGTAAACCACATTTATTGATTTCAGTCAATAAATTCCTGTGAATCTACAGAGATTTAAACATGAGCATGACCCACAGTCGTCGTTCCAGCATGTCCTTTTGCCCACTGGCCTTATGATCTAAGTGTAGTGGGAAATATTGTTTCCAGAATTTATTAGAAATATAGCCTGGATTTTTTTGCATACTTAATCCTTATTCTCAATTCTTATATTAACTGGCTGTATATTACAATAAAACATTAAAAATCTGTTCTGAGCATTTACATTATCTTGTTATTACACCAACAGAGCATCTTACAGCCTTCAGTGTCACAAGAGCAAGAGCTGGTGATTTTGAGATATCTACCAGCTGCTTGTAGAAAAATTCATCATCCTCATCACCCTGGTTGGGTGGTCTTTACAGACTCCCATCAGGGTATCAGCCTTGTTGGCCTTTCCCTGATTTTGATCCATAGGCACTCAACTTTATTGTTACTGACTTCATGTTCTAGAGTCCAGAGAGTCTCTAACACACAGAGCCACCCCTCCACCTCTCCTGCCTTGCCTGTCCCTTCTGCAGAGCTTGTAGCCA